>VWZD01005493.1:59246-89938 GCA_013396695.1 Sakesphorus luctuosus | reverse complement strand
TGGGGAGGTGTGGGATATGGGGTATGGGATATGGGGTGTGCAATATGGGGGTGTGGGATATGGGGGTGCGGGATAGGGGAGTGTGGGATATGGGGAAGTAGGATATGGGGGTGCGGGATATAGGGGTGCCAGATATGGGGGTGTGGGATCGCAGTGTGGGATAGTGGTGTGAGATAGGGGGTGTAGGAGTGGAACGTGGGCTGGGGGCACAGGATAGGGATGTGGGATGGGGATGCAGGATGGAGATGCAGGATGAGAATGCAGGATAGGAGTGCGGGATGGAGGATGCAGGATAGGGGTGCAGGATGAGGGTGTGGGATGGGGGTGTGGCAGGGGGGAGAGGGATGGGTGTGCGGGATGGGGATGAGGGAGGGTATGGGATACGGGATGCCAGGATGTGAGTGAGGGATGGGTATGCAGGATTGGGGTGTAAGATGAGAGCTTGGGATGGGGATGTGGGATTGGGAGGCAGGATGGGGGCGCAGGGTACAGGTTGTGGGATGGGAGTGCCGAGATTAGGGTGCAGGATATGGTGTGCAGGATCACCCCAAACCAGGAGGGAGGCTGAGGACAATAGGATGGGAAGAGCCCTTGAGTCTTGCAGGACAAGCACAGAACCGTGTTAAATCAACCCATCTGAAGCTTGGCAGATCCCTATCAGTGGCTTCTCAAAATGTCATATGAGTCCAAAAATTTGCAAGTGTCATAATACATGTACAACAAGCAAAATTGTTTAAACTTCTTAAACAGCCGTGGCCAAATATGGGTTTGAAATGTTGTTCTGGGCACAATAAATAGAAATTTTCCATATAAGACATAGGAATTGCAGCGTAGGCAATATAAGATTCAGGTCCCATCTTGCCTGAAGCAGATGGCGGGTCTCCTCCTGGTGACTACAGTGTGAGCAAGGGTTTCCCACACAGGATTAAAAATGCCTGCTGCAGCATCAGGGCCCATGGATTCTTCTGAGAATCCCAGTCTGCCTGGCAAGGAAAGTAAAAGACTTAAAGCACGATTTGAGTTCTGCCTGAGAAAGGTCTGCAGACTGGATATCATAGAATCACAGAATGGTTTGGGTTGGGAGGGACCCTAAAGCTCATCCAGTTCCAATCCCCTGCCATGGGCAGGGACACCTTCCACCAGCCCAGGTTGCTCCAAGCCCCATCCAACCTGGCCTTGGAGTCCAGGGATGGGGTAGCCACAGCTTCTCTGGGCAACCTGTGCCAGGGCCTCACCACCTTCATAGGGAAGAATTTCTTCCTAATATCTAATCTAAACCTATTTTTTCTCAGTTTAAAACCATTGCCCCTTGTCCTGTCTCTCCAGGCTGTTGTAAATAGTCTCTCTCCATCTCTCCTGTGGGCTCTCTTCCCACACTGGAAGGCCACGATTAGGTCACCCTGAAGCTTCTCTTTTCCCAGCTGAACAATCTCAATTCTCCCAGTCTTTCCTCACTGGAGAGGTGCTCCAGCCCTCTAATCATCTTGGTGGCCATATCAGAAACCATCACACTTTCTTTAGCATTATGATTTTCAAAAAGCAAATTGTAAAAAGCCCTATAACTCTCATTAGTCATCACTTAGAAAGGAGAGGGAATCTGTTCTCTCGAGGTTGTAGGTTCATTAGAACTTTCAGGTTGGTAGCAAAGCCTGTATATGGCCTTGAGAGTAATCAATTTCTTCATACCCATAGTTCCCTTTATATGAACAGTGAAGGAATTACTCTCTCAAAATCTCACACCTTCAAGGGCAATTTTCTGTGTACAGATTTGGAATTTAAAATGTTGGAATTAACATTGCTGCTTTTAAAGATTTTTCTTAAAATATGACCTTCCTAGTTTCCTATTTCATTCTAAATTAGATGGTTCATGAAGGACAGTAAGAAAACTCATGCTTATTCCTACTGAAGTGGGGTACAGACGGAAGAAGTTGATGACTGTGGAAAACGTTGTCCTTTCTCTCTTCCATCCCAATCTGAGTGCATCTCTGAGACAGATTTTCCACAGTAATGTGGTGTGTTTCCTGGTGCCCAAAACTAGTCAGCAGTGTGAGCAGGGAGGGTCCCTGCAGGCTGCAGGGCCTGAGCTGAAGGGGGGTGAGTACATAATGCCCACCTGCCCAGTCTCTCCCTGAGGTTAACAGCAAAAAAATCAATCCTTACCTGCCCTGCAGGTAAGTCCTCTGTTACTGGGGTTGGTTTCACAGCTGGATACACCAAGCAAAGCCCTTGCCTGAGGAGTTGTATAGAGGATGTGCAGGATCTGCACTCAGGTTGTCATCCAGCACCAGGGGGGGTTTTGGCTGGGACACTGGAACTTCTGAAAGTTAGGAAACTCCATGAAATCCACACCATGAGCCAGCATGTGTGCACCTGTGAACCAGCACCACTGGCCTCCTGCCATCCCTCATGTAAATCAGGTTCCCTTAGACCCAGATCTGGCTCCCACAGAACAAGTGCCACCAATGTCAGCTGGTTCAGGACCAAACCTGGTTTGCAGTTTGATTAAATGTATCACATCAGCCCGAGGCACCTGTTTGTTCATGGGCCAGAGCTCTGCATTCAGATGAGGGTGAGGAGGGCCAGCCCTGCTCTGTCACCCATGTCCCTCCTGCTGAGCACAGGTACCTTCACTAAATATTTTTCCCTCATCTACTGATCTATGACCAAGACTCCTATGACTGATTTTTATTAATCTGTTGAAAACCAACCAAACCCTAGAAATTAAAACAGGTAAAGACTTCCAGGAGCATAAGCAGCACGTAGCAATCCCAACCTGGATGGCACAATTTTATTAAAAAGCAGTTACTCTGTGCTGCCATGGTTTCAGCTGCAGCACATTGGTTGGCCTGTCAGGTGGGATATCTGCAGCAGGCTGCAGTGCAAAGGGAAACTTCTGAAAATAGAAGCCATTTAGGAGATTTCAAACACTGAGTTTTCTCTTCTAGGCCTTTTTTTTTTTGGGTGGGATTTTCTTTTGGTGAGGCCAAGCTGCAACCATTTCTCGTATTCCAGGGCCAATAATTTCTGCAGGAATGAGAAAAGATATTGTTCCTAATCCCTGTCGTGGGGGCACTTTAATGTGTTTGTACACATATTTTAGAATGACATACACATACCAATCAAAAGGTTGTTTAAGAACAATCTAACAGAAAGGAAACCTTCATCACTCAATTGTTTTATGTTGTTTGGCCTTTCATGAGAGCTATTTTATGTAATTGGCTCTCTAATTTAGTGGGTTTAACTAGCTGTAGTGGTGCTTGTGAGGGGCTGGGAAGCCAGCTTTAATATGATATTAGTATGTATAAAACATCTTGTTATTTTTTAAATAAAATGTTTCAATTAGCCATAGTTGTGTTTAATGATTTAAACATCTCCCTGCTAATCTATAAACCCAAATTGTCCAGATCTGAAGTAGCACTCTAAGAACAGGCACCAAAACTGGCTGATGGCAAACCATAAAACTAAAGAGTGTAAGGATCTCATTCTGTTCCTTCACTTTTAAACACCCAAGGCCCCAGCTCTGCACAGATGTAATCATTAATTTAATTTATGAACCATAAACAGTCCCGTTCCAGTGAGCTGATGTGGACACAGTGAGTAACCTCAGCACACACCCAAGTGTTTACAGCACAGGGCTAATGGGGCATCATTAAGGCATCCTTAATTTTATGACAGATGCAGGGGTTGGTTGGATTTCAGTCAACACGAGAGTGATAAGGACAATTAGTTGTTTTCTAACTGAAACTCGTTTGGCATCCAGGAATGAAAGGTGCAGCAAGAGGGGTTGTTTCAAGTTGAGTGTAATTATTTGCTGAACTAACACACCAAGTTTAACTTGCCCTTTTATATATATCTTGACTGGCACTTGCAAAACATATGTCACCTGCAGTTTCACCTGTGCAATTCCACATGCATCAGATTGTAGCCAGACCAGTTATGATGTGAACTGGGGGACTTGAGTCCAAGCACTTTGCACACCAGCATAGCACTGTTCCATAGCAACTCTGGGGGAAAGATGGTGGTACGTGCTGCCAACAAGGGGAAGTGTAATTACACTCATCTATTAGCTGGGATCTTGGTTCTAGGGGCAGCCACAACGATTTTGGCAGTGCTGGTGAAGGAGCTCTGAACTTTTCATGACTAGGAGTCAGTTCACAGAGGAGAGGCTGTCACAAGAAAAACTGCCTGGCCTGAAATCGAATCATGATTACTGGTTTGTATTTTTAAGCATCGCATCCCTTGTCTGTGAACTAGCTAAAAATAAAAAAATAAAATTTTAAAATCCTGTATGTGAAAAAGAGAGAGAGGAGGGCTTTCGTAGTGTGTGTCTTACTCACTGTTTATGCTGTTTGGGTGCTCTGCAAAAGAAAAAAATGCCAGGAAAAGATGTCCCAGCCAAGTGGTTGGATACATGATTTCACAGGACAGTGACACTGGGGTGTGCAGTGCCCAATGGTTGTGGTGGGGACAGAGATGGCACATGTGAGGAACTTCTAAATTCGGGGGCAATTCTAATGGATGTAAGTTAAATGTATTCAGACAGTAGTTCTAGGGATGATTTCCTTTTGCTTGTAAAGAAATGGGGGACGCTAAGTTTGTGAGCGCTGTCGGGATGTGTGTAGCAGGGAGAAGGACGGGCAGCAGACCTCCTGTGGCAGGGAAATGAACAGGCTGCAGCCCTCCCTCAAACCAAACGGCATCCTCTAAGTGGGACTTTCCAATTCCACGGTCAGACTGCCCGACGAGGCCAGGTGTGCGCAGAAAATCATTTTTAGAGGGATACATGTTTAAATGCTGCCGCTGAAGCTTTGCCCGGCCATTAAACACAACGTATTACTCAGGGCTGAGCTATTCCCTCAGCCCTAACGCTCCTTCCCAATTAGCTCGTGATGTCAAGTTTTCCACTCTCTCCATACCACTTTGTGGATTTCCTGAATATTAAGTGCCGCGAGGAAGGAGCGAGGGGGGAGGTCGCTGTGACTGACTCCCCTCCTTGGACACCCGTGGGGAGGGCAGGGGCTGCCGGGCGTGGGGATGTTCCCGCACAGCACCGGGACCCCCTCACTGTCCTGCGGCCGGGGACGGGCAGAGCCCCCAGCCCGGGTCCCCCCTGCCCGGGAGGGAGGAGGGCGGAAAGTGATGGGAGAGGGACGAGGACATTTTATTAGGGTTTTTAAAAAGAAGATGTTGAGAAAACAGCGAATTGGTTGTGTTTAAAACGCTTTGAGAGCTTTGATTTAAAAAAAAAATCCTCAATTACTAATGAATTTAAGCAGCGCTGCTGGGACATTGCGTGGCCCCCGGTCCTCCCGGACAGATCGGGATGGCAGCGGGCACCGGGGACCCCTCTGCTCCTGGAAGAGCCGAGACTTCGATGTGAGAGCCCTTATTAAGCCGTGCCCTGAGCTCGCAGGAAGCCCCCTGAGGTACCCGTGCTGGGTGGAATTTGCAGCGGGGATCCCGTGCTGCCCTTGTTATTGGCAATATCTTCCCGGCTGGGATATTTCCCGAAAGATCCAGGAGGCGAAGAGTTTGAATTTCTCTATTTTCCGCGTTATGGTTGTTGGAGTCGGGAGAACTGCGAGAACTTAACGGAAGGGCCGGTGATGCGCGAAAATTCAACAAAACTCTTCTTCCCATCAAATAGGGGGTTAATCAGCGGAGCAAAAGTGTTCCCACCCCAGGATAGAGTTTTAAATCACTGGGTAAATTGTTTTCTTCTTCACTGCAAAATTTTCGCTGGTGGAACTGTCATTCCTGTCTGACTTGCCCGGCTAAAACAGAGATATCTGAAACGTGAAAGGGAATGAAAGGAGCATCTAAAAATGCTTTCTGCTTTTATATAAAACGAAGATTAGAATGGGGTAGATGCATCGATAGTTTCTGAAATTAGTTACGTACATTTGTATAAAATTATTTTTTAAAAATGCTAACTCTAGAAATAGTCTGCCTCTAACAGTTACATAAAGTCTGTCCTTGGTGCAAGAAAAAAACCAGAGGAACAACCCAAAGCAAATAATAAAACAACACCCCCCACCCCTCCCCGAACAACAGCAACAAAACAAACAAACGAAACATAACCCCTCGGTAAGTGGGGAGCAATTTTGCAGAGAAGGGTGATTCCGTTCTAGTAGCTGGGGGGGAAACGGATAAAATTCGGGGCCTGCAGTTTGTTCATGCGGTTGCTCCCTAAAGCCCCACGGATTTTGTCGAAATCCCACTCCAGGACGCTACTGTTTATAAAAGCAGTTGCGTGAATCCGCCGCCCAGATCGCTGTGAAATAAAAATGCAGGTTTAGATGCTCTGTACGAGACAATTTTTAGGAGATGTAAAAGTCGCAATTAAAAAAAATAATAAAAAAATAAAATTGGTTGATGTCCCTTTCGCTACAGAATTTTGTGTGAAACGATTTTAAATTACTGACTGTACGACCGGATGTTGAAGCTCATCCTTCCTTTCTTCAGCTCAGCATCAAAATCTTCCAATAGGATTGTTTCCAGAAATGTTAATTTTTATTTTATTTGGGGTTTTTTTGGTAACTCGGGACTGTCGGCCTGCTCCCGGGGTGGATGAGGGATCCTCCAACCGTCCGTCGGAGCCTGAGCAGCCTCGGGGCAGATGAATAACAAGGCATATAAAAATTTGAATTAAATTTAAACAATCAAAGATGATGCCGTATGATGGAAATGAAACCGTGTTTGTACCGCACTGACCCTAACCTGCTTCGAGATGGGGATGAGAGTGTTAATATTTATAATTATTCATGAGTTTTGATTTATTTTAAAGCAACAAAAACCTCAATGGAGAGTAGTAGCTTTTACGTGCACTGTTTGTTTATGAGTGCGCTGGTCTCGGAGGTGAGGTAGTTTAAGTAATCCGATGTGGATTTGTCTGCTCGCTTGAATGTGGCCAAAATTCTTCTCACTTTACTCATAATTATTCTCCTCGTTTTATGATAAAAGCTCCAACGGCCTCTTCCTTGGCATGGAAACACCTTGTGATCTAAACAGAGCAGTGGACAAAAGATGGGCGAACGAAAAGCCACGTCAGGAAACTGGGAGGCTTTTGATTTGGGTTTTTTTCATTATTTTGGGGGGCCCGTTGGCCTCGGTCGGGGCTCCCCGAAGCACAGGGGTGCACAGGGACACTGCTGCCCAGAGATTCCCGGGAGAGCTTAGGGGAAGCCGGGGAGGGATGGAGGGATGGAGGCGCCCGGTCCCGATGCCGCGCAGCATTTCGAGGGGGCTCGGCGCTGCCAGTCCCTGCTCCTGTCCCACCGGGAGGGGACCGCTGTGTACCGCGAACTCGCTGGCCCTTCAAACACCGAGGGGATGGCAGAATAAATAACAAACCCCAAAGAGAAGGGCGCATCTGGGGACCTAATGAGGGTTCAGCCCATTAGTGTGTCACGGAGCGAGTGGCATAGTTTTGAACTGAAGGAACGTGGAGAAAACAGAAAAATTCGCGCGAAACAGCTCCATACAAGTGGCAGTAACCATATGGAACAGGTTATGTGGGAAGGCAGTGGAAGTCCAGAGAATAAATTAATTCGTTGTTGTCGCATGCAGGGGTGAGTAGTACAGTGAAACGGCAGCAGGATCAAACAGCGCTGACAGGACCAGCAGAGCGGCCTCGTGTTCTCCATAGTTCCCTGAACGCCACCGCCTACCCCTTCCTCCCCATTAAATTCAAATTACCGGCCCGGGGGTCCCCGCAGCCGGGCCCTGCGCATCTGCCGCCGGCTGCAAAGCCCCTCTGGGGCTGTCTCCCGGCTTTGCGGGGCTCTGGCCGCGGGTCTCCCCACGCGTGCTGGCGGGCGGAGACTCGCGGGAAGCTCTGGAGCCCGAGGTCGGGGAGTGCTGCCGGACCCTCGGCCCCGACCGCTGCCGAGTGCTGGGACACGACCTGCGTGGACTGCCCTCACCGAACGGACCCGCGGGTGGCTCCCCTGGTCCAGTCTTTTTGCGGATTACGGAGTGGAGCCGCGCAGGATCCCGCGGAAGCTCCGCACGTCCCTGCGCAGCCCCCGCACACCCCATGGCGTCGGGAGCGTCCCAGCGGTAGGGAAAATGGTCTGAAATCTCTTATTTTTTAGTAAAAAAATCATAAAAAAGGAGGTTGAGCTCCCCTTTCCCCGGGGATGAGCTCTCTGCGAGGGCCCGCTGGGCTGAGCCTGTGGGATGCCTCCGGTGAAACCCACCCACGCGCGGTCCCGCGTGTGCAGCGCCGCTCCCGCCGTGGGCAGGGGCCGAGCCCAGCCCAAATCCACCCCACGCTGGGGAATCTCGCCGAAATTATTCCCTTCTAATCCGTTAGTGCCGACGTTTTCGGTGAGGATCACGAGCGTTCGGGCTCCTGCACATGAAATCTGTCTCGAAGCACAACGAGCAGGGGCGGCTCGTGGGTATCTGGTGTCGTGCGTGACACGGGCTAAAAGGAATTAAACGAATCCCGTTGTACAGAGTAAAATGTTCGTGTAAAGGCTCTAAAACTCCAGGGAAAGGCTCCAGTTCGCGCTAGGTTTTGTTCCCTGAACAACAGCTTTCAGATGTTTATAGAGGTTTGGCCGAGATCGGGAGGGAGCTCGGAGCTGAAAGCGTCGGGCCTGGGCCCCTCGACGGGCAGCCTCGACGGGCAACCCCGACTGCCAGCGCGGCCTCCGCCTGCCCTGGGGCTGCCCCGGCTCCTGCGGGCCCCGGGACCCCCCGGTCACCGCACGGGGGCTGTCCCGAGGGCTCCGGGCCGGGGTGATGCTACGGGGCAGGGACATGCGGGACGGGGCCGAGAGGCTGCGGCTCCTCGAGGGTCCCTCGGGCTCCGCCTCTCTCCCCATCGGCCGAGGCTCCCCGGAGCCGCTGTTACCCCGCCTGGGGAAGGGGATAGGGAAGGAGAAGCGGTGGAGACGGGAACTGGGATGGGAATGGGAAAGGGGATTGGAATTGAAGATGGGGGTGGGGATGGCGGCGGGGATGGCGATGGGGAAGGCGACGGGGATGGCAATGGAGCCAGGAACAGGGACCAGGACAGTCATAATGATCGGACCAGGGCTGCGCTTCGAAGGGGCCCGCGATGGTTTGGGTCTCTGCTCTCCAGCAGCGAGCAGAACCGCAAATTTGCTTTATATGGCGGGGGATCAAATGCTGGGCTGTAACCCCTCGCTTCAGGTACTCGCCCGCCCCGGCCCCTTCCTTCCTGCGCGGCCCCTCCCGAGCCCTCCCCCGCTGCGCTGACGGCCCCGCCGGGCCCCGCGGTATAATAGGCCAGTGCCGCCGTCCCAGGGCGGGGAGACGCTGCCCGGTGCCGCGCCCCGAGTGCAGGCAGCGGGCACGGCTCCGGCCGCCGCGTAGGGGCAGGAGCAGGAGCAGGGGCAGGAGCAGGAGCAGGGGCAGGGGCAGGGGCAGGGGCAGGAAAGGGTGCGGGGGGCGATGGGCAGAGCCCCCGCGGGACGCCCTGCTGCCCGGCTGCCGCCTGAGGAGTTGCGCTAGGGCGGTCCCGGCGGGCGGGGGTCCCCCCGCGCCCTGGGGGCGGCGAGGATGCAGCACCCGCTGGAATTGGGGGCCGCGCGCTACTTCCCGGCCGAAGCCTTCCCCGACCACCGCTCCCATCGCTACCGCAGCTTCATGATCGAGGAGATCCTCACCGACCCCCCGGACGCCAAGGGGGCCGCGCCGGCCGGGGAGCTGCTCAAGTTCGGGGTGCAGGCGCTGCTGTCCGCCCGGCCCTACCACAACCACCTCGGTACGTCCCGGGGGGCTCCCGCGGCCGGGGGGGCAGGCTGGTGGCGGCGGGCGGGGAGACATTACCCGCTGATGGTCTCCTGCGCCTTTTGGAGCCGCGCTTCTGGAAGAAAACCTCATGAATTCTGCCTGAATAAATCGCTGCCGGGCTCTGCCGGCCGAGCGCATCCCGCCGGCTCCCGCCTGGAGCAGCCGAGTATCTGGGGCCTAAAAACGAAGAAAGAGGCTTTAGGGCTCCGGCAGCGCTTTCACAGAATGGCCTTGGAATTTCTGGGGAGAAAGATGTTGTTGATCGTTTGGGAGGGTTGTAGTTTGGGTTTTGTTTTTGTTGGTTTGTTTTGGGTTTTTTTCCGCGTGTTTTCGGATGAGGTGTGGATTGCTGGAGCCACGCAGTGGAGTTTCTATGAGTGTGGCTGCAAGGGGCAGCACGGGGCCCTGTGGTCACAGATTCAGCTGGAAACCCGGCATACACATGTGTGTGTATATATAAATATACATACGTACTATACATAAATATAAAATACATAATATAAATACATAATGTTTATTTAACAATATAAAATATGTAAGATATAACATTATAGTCTATTATAATATTTAGATGTGTATTTATTTAAAACGGGTTCCAGCGTGCTCTATCCAGTCAGATATAGTATGTAGGACAAATGCAGTTTATTGACTACATGAGTTTTCTAAACGCCAGTATTTAATATATTTTAAAGGCCAGTACTTAATACATTTTGAAGACCAGTTTTTAAATGTGTGATGGCGAAATCTTTCCCTTCCCAAGCCATCTTCATCTGCGTAGCCGACGCTCTTTACCCATAGAACTGAACGGGAAAAGAGGATCCAAATTTATTTTTCTGCGTTTAAGAGAGAAAGAGCAAAGCTTCAAGACTCAGAGCAAGGGAGCAACATGAGTTAGAATATCTAGAAATCAGTGTTATTTCCAAGATGAACTATTCAGAATTATTAGGAGTAACGGATCAGATAAAAGGTGTAAAGACATCACTCACGGATCAATTCCGCGTGGATCAGAGAGAGCGGGGTCGGGCCCTGCAGGGAGGGAGGCGATTTCAGCAGAAGAGCAGAGCTCGCAGACAGTCCCCTAAAAGTCCTTATCCCGCTGTCGAAGTCGCTCCCGTGTCGGTGGGGGAGGACGGGCCGAGCAGGACAGAGCCCCCGGCCTGCCCGGCGTGTGCCGGGCCAGGAGCAGCGCTGGGGCCGCCCGTCCAGGCCGGGAGCGGAGCGGGGGCGCCGGGAAGGACCGAACCGGGTCGAGCCGAGTCGGGTGAGGGAACCAAGCCGAGCAGGGCTGGGCCGGACCTGGGAGAACTGAGTCGAGCCAGCCGAGCGGCGGCCCCAGCCCGCGCGGAGCGGCATTTTCGGGGATGGGCTCTCTGTCTTCTCCTCGGGCGCTTCTCCATAGGAAAATTGCGGGGCTGCGGTTCATGGAGAGGGGTAGAAATTGCTACCACGTCGAAAGTATCCCGAAAAATCCCAGGAAGGGAATTCCGGGATCGTGCCCGGTCCCTGCCACCCGTCGGGTTCAGCCGGGCCCAGCGGCTATTGGGTGATACCAGGGGAATGCTTTTGGGTTGATTTCAATTATTTTCATTTGTACTCCCCCACCCGCCCCTAAGTCATGCCATAATTAGGGTTACCCTTAAAACTGTCGCTTTAAGAGCAAAACGTGACCCTGTACCGGGGAGGCGGCGAAACCGGGGGGGCCCAGGCCCCGACCTGCGTCCCGGGGGTCCTGCACCCCTCCGATCGCGGGGGCTCCGCTCCGCTTCCTCGGGGCGATGCCAAGGAAGCAGGAGAAGGGCCCAGTGCTCCTTGCAGGGCCTGGTCCCCGGGAAACCGAGGCACCCTGCAGCTCCGGGGGTCCCCGAGCGCTGCCCGGCGCTGACGGCCCCTCTCTCCCGCAGCGGTGCTGAAGGCCGAACCGGCCGCCGTGTTCAAGTTCCCGCTGGCTCCTCTGGGCTGCTCGGGGCTGGGCTCGGCGCTGCTGGCCGCCGGCTCGGGGCTGCAGGGCGGCTCTGCCTCGCCCCATCTCCCGCTGGAGCTGCACCTCCGCGGAAAGCTGGAACCGGGGCCCCCGGAGCCGGGCAAGGCCAAGAAGGGGCGCCGAAGCCGCACCGTGTTCACCGAACTGCAGCTCATGGGGCTGGAGAAGCGCTTCGAGAAGCAGAAATATCTCTCCACGCCAGACAGGTAGGCGATTGCGACCCTCGGACCGCGGGCCCAAAGCGACGGGACAGGGCTCCTTTTTCCTGAAAAAGTCGGGAAGCTGCGATCCGGGAGGAAAGCTGCCCGTCTGAACGCCTCTCTCTCTCTCGCCCGCAGAATAGACCTGGCCGAATCGCTGGGGCTCAGCCAGCTCCAGGTGAAAACCTGGTACCAGAACAGGCGCATGAAATGGAAGAAAATAGTAAGTGTCCCGTGATCGTCCGCTCCTTCGACGCTCTCTGTCCGCGTTCGATGGGGTATCGAGTGCCGCCCCGCGGGCTTCGTCCTCCTGTCTGTCGGCCCTGGGCTAATAATGATAGTAGTAGTAGTAGTAGTAATAATAATAATAATGATAATAATAACAACAACAGCTACAACAACAATGACATGCCCGTGGTCTTTAAGGCCAGCACCGCCTGAGCCCCGGCCGGACCCCCTTCCCAGGCCTGCCCGAGCCCTCCCGCTGTACTGCTCGACCCCCGGGGGCGGGGGGCGCAGCCCGACAGGACCCGCAGCCGCGGAGCGGGCCCGACGCGGTGCTGCGCTCCGGGGCACGGGGGAGAGCGGGGTTCCTGCACTGTTCAGCACTGTTTTACCGGGGTGTCTCCTCCTCCGCCCCCTCCCCGCCTCGCAGGTGTTACAGGGGGGCGGCCTGGAGTCCCCCACCAAGCCGAAGGGCCGCCCCAAGAAGAACTCGATCCCCAGCAGCGAGCAGCTCTCGGAGCAGGAGCGAGCCCGCGACGCCGAGAAGCCGCCCGAGAGCCTGGGCTCGCCGGCCGAGGTCAGCCAGGAGGAGTGAGGGCGAGCGCCCTCCCCGCCGCCCCCGGCCACCCGCCGGGGCCCCGCACCGCCCCGGGGGAAGAGGATGGAGGGCAGCTCGGACAGCGGCCGCGGCCACCTTCGGACTCGGGAGATCTGGACGCTTTGAGCGGCCGCATCCCGCCTTCCCCCGCCGCCCTCCGCGCCCGCGGAGCACTGCGCCACGGCCGCGGGATTGTTGTGCGACGGCTCTAGGGGCCAGGAGGACACTGGATCCCACCTTCCACATCTCCTCGCTGTTTAAAACCCTGTGGTGCCCCTAGTTATTCGAAAACTGCATTTTATGATCAGTTTTATTAATGTGAAGATATTTACTTTATTTCAATAAAGTATTTTATGAACTATTGCTCAGAGTAACATAAAGCTCTGGGATTAATAGTTTTAAATTTGTTTTTTTTTTTCCCCCTCGGAGGCAGGTTAGAAATTCAAACTCAAGTTCCAGGCAGAGACAGTAAAACGCAGTGGTACCGGGAAGTTTCTCCCATCATTTTTCCCGACAGCTCGGCAGCCCGTGGCCGAGAGAGGCCAAACTCAGTCTTTTCTTGGTCAAAGTCGGATACTTTCGCATTTTGAAGTACATTAATTGCTGACAGATAGATTAATTATCTCCTGCACCTCGCATCCTAAATGATACTTTAAAAAATGCTCTTGCTAAGCGGCTGCGACGCAGCACGAAATCTTGGCTGTGGTTTTTTTTTTTGTGGGGTCTTTCTTGTTGTTGTTGTTTTGTGGGGTTTTGTTTGGGGTTTTGTTGTTGTTGTTGTTTTTGTTGTTGTTGTTGCTTGCTTTCCCCGAGTTTTCCATGGGAATGTCAAATTATAGAGCACCTACCGAGACATGCAATTACGGCCATTCTGCTAAAAACCAACATCACCGCAGGGAACGGCGAGGACAGGGGAGCGGCGGGACAGCCCTGGGCTGAGCCTCTGCCGCGGGGTTGCCTGGCAATTAACGGCGGTAATTATTGCCCGCGGCTCCGGGCCCATCGGTGCCTCCGTGCCCGTCCCCGGTGTGCCCCCAGGGCCGGTGGGCAGCGGGTCCGGCGCAGCCCCGCACCGCAGCCGGCGCAGCCCCGCACCGCAGCCGGCTCCCGGGAGCGCTCCAGCCCGTGCTAAGGGCACGAAGACGGAGGCCCAGTGGGAGAGGAGCACAGTGGACAACATCGTCGGGTTTTAACTCAAAAATAGCCCCGAATCGCCGTCGCTGGAGCCCTCGGCGGGCGGCGAGGTGAATCTGCGCTGAATTAATCCCGCTCGTTTTCCATTTTCCTCGCTTGCCGCTCTCCAGGGCCCTTCTCCGACCCGCCTCGGGAGATGCCGGGGCTTCCTCCATCCCAGGTTAAATCAGCTCCCGGGATGAATGATGGAGTATACGGTCAATGCTGGGTAAACAGGAAACAACTTCATATCCATACTGAAATGATTTAGATATTTAACCAAACAATTCTTTGGAAACGTTTTGTTTATCCTGGGTATAAGGATGAACGCTGGGAACAGGGAAAGCGGCGGCGGGGCTGACAGAGCCGGCGGGATCTGCGGGATCCCTCGGCGCGGGCAGGGCGCGGTGGGCGTGTGGCTTTGTCACTTTATTGTCACTGCTGGCTATTGTTTCTGGTGGCTTCAGTGCACGTGAGAACAGTAGGCGGTTTTAATTAAAAGGGAGATTCACTGGCGCATTAACCCAAATCAACAGAACGACGAGCTGTGCCCGTTCTCGATGTCACAGCGGGTTGGAATAGCCGGCCTTCAGTCGGTGCTATCGCCCTTGCGATAGATTGTTAGTATTTTCTTTTCGCACTTGAGTAAGTGACGAAGTGATTATTTTCTCTCGGACCATAAAGTGATTATTTTTCTCAGATCACGACGGCATTAAACAGGGTAAGTTGTTTTATTGCATTTTCTTTTTCGCAGACAGCGAGAGAGAACAGGAGGGGTTTGGGATGCTCTGGTAAGCTGGTTTTCTGGCCAGCCGGCGCCGAGCAGCGGAACGGTCCTGCCAGGGTTCCCGGGGTTCCCCTCCCCTCTCCCCGCGCACCGACTGGCCGCGGCTCCCGGGGCAGCGCAGGCTGCGCGCCCGCACAAGGGCCTCTCTCCCCGGCTTAGGCACCGGCAGCTTCTCCACGGGGTCTACAGGTAATTTTTTTCTTGTCCTGCGTCAGGCAAAGCTCCGACGGGACTAGTAGGAACCTCCTCTCGCCTGCTGGCAGATGCCCGAGAGCCCCGTCCCGCATGGGGCTGACTCCGTGCCCGGAGCCTCCCGGGGTCTCCAGCGCTGTTGTGCCACCATCTCCCACTCGGTGATTCCGTCCAGCAGGACAGACCAGGTGCCACAGGACCCAGCTGGCCCCGGCGGGCGCTGACACCGCGTTCCCGGGACAGGACGAGCGGCTCCCTCTGCCCGTGGGCGGCCGGAGCGGGGCGTGGGCCGTGTGCAGGCTCGCTGAGAACGGACACACTGCACCTCCGGCACCGGCACCTCCGCACAGATTGACTCCCCGCTGCTGCCGCCTGCCCAGGAGCGTTTTAGTAATGACTTTAATGACCAACTTTCTCTTCGGGAGGAGCCGGTTACAGCCCGGAGCGGGACTGAGACGCGCTGAGGAGCCCTCCCGCCTCCGAACTGATGCTGATGAAACCCACCCAGAGTCCTCTCGGGCACAGGAGAAGCCTGTTGGAGTTATCTGACAATATACCTGACTAATAGGATTTTTTTATAGGTTGGTTTGGTTTTGTTGTGTATTTGTTGGTTTTTTTCCCTTATGATTAATTATATCTTTACATATATTTCATTTTTTAACGATTTCTTGTATTGTTTTCTGCTAAAGTTTAATTTCCCATAATTTATCGCAGCTTCTCCAGGCAGGCTGCCTGCTGGGTTGGCTGGTGTGGCACCACACCTCAGTGACAGCAGCTCGGAGCCAGGAGGAGACAGGGCCCAGTGAACTTGAATAAATGGGTAGTCCTCAGACAGGGGGTGGAATGAGATGATCTTAATGTCCCTTCCAGCCCAAACCATCCCGAGACTCTGTGATTCCATTTGAAAAGCAAAGGCAAGTGCCACCAGCCGTCAGTGACAGCCCTTCCAAAAGTATTTTATAGTATCCCCATGCATTTAGAAACAGGGCTTTGGGGCTCACATCAATGAACATTTTCGTCTGGTGAGCAACCACAACGAAATTACACCAGGCCTCACCTGCACACAGATGGATAACTTTGGTTAATGCAGCATAACGATTTCACTTTCTAATTACCTTTTACAGCTGTAATGAACCAGTGTGGGTGCTGTTAGGTTGTGGTGGGTGAGACACAGCAGAGCTGTGTCAGCCCAGACCCTCAGAGGTGTCCACCAGGAGCCTTGGGGAGGATCTGGATGACTTAGTTCAGTGCTGTAATTCTCCTCAGGGCTCTCTTCTGCCAGTGGGAAGGATCTCTCTCTGCAGGACCCCAAAGCAGCCAGAAAAGCTGCTCCTCCAACCTGGGCATTGGTTGCCAGTGCTGTATAATTCTGAGGCCAGTAAAGTAAATTTCTAGCTGATATACCTGATGTTTATTCTCTTTTCTGTGTATAAATGAACTGTATTGGTCTAACATTCATTCTGGCAGAAAGGCACCCATGCTAGGGAACTCCATTTTAATTATCCGTATAGGTAAAACAGTACCTGTTTTTCCTGTAAATGAGTTAGAGGGACATAGACTGCAGGCTGGAAAAGTGGGTCCTTCCTATGTTTGAATGCTAGTCAGGTCACAGGTGATTAGCAAATGTTGCTTAAATCCGTTTAGGTGAGTTTCCAACTCAAACATCCTAAATTCCCTTTTCATGAAGTATCTCAAAGAAACCTGAGAAAGCTTCTGCTTTTTTACGAGTGTCAATTTAAATATAGCTCCGTGGAGCCAGGGGATTTGAAGATTAATGACATGAGTGTTTATACAGAGGTAGTGCTCCATCAGGAGAGGACCCCAGGGTGGTGGTGTGAGGAGGTGTCCTGCTGCTGGGAGCAATGGCATAGCCCTGATTCTCTGCTCCACTCCTGCAAGACAAGGGGAGATTTACTCTGCCCTTCTTGAAGAAAAAAACTGATCCTACAGCAATGCCATGAGGGCACTTTCTACCAAAAGAACCCCAAAACATAGTCTTGATGCTCACTTACCTCTCCAGAGAGTAGGAAACTGCACAGGGGGATGGAGGGGGGGATGTGAAGTGGATGGGGGAGTATGGAATGGTGTGGAGGGTCTGATGGAGGAATGGAGGGGATGTGAGAGGATTCAGGGGGCTATGTGTGGAGTATGAAGGGATGTGGGGAGGATGGAGGAATGGAGATGTGGGGGAATGTGAGGGTGCAAGGATATGTGGGGAGTAATGTTGAGGGGTGTGAGGAGGGGTGTAGGATGTAGGATTGTGTGAGAGGGGATGTGAAGCCGATGGGTGAGGAGCCTGGAGGGGGATGCAGGGAGGACAGAGGAGTAGAAGGTGGGTTATGGGGGTTTTGAGGGGGTGGGGGAAGTGGAGAAGGCTGCAAGAGGGTCTGTTGGGGGCTGTGGGGTGGATGGAGAGGAGTATCAAGAGATGTGGGGTTGTGAGGGAGGGGGTGCAGGAATTTTGGTGAGGCATGGAGAGGAGGGAGGGGGACCACTGCAGCCCCCCCCCCCCAGGTACTGGTCAAACACATCCCCCCCCACCCCCCCCACCCCCCTTGCACTATGTATATGTCCTGAGCTGAAGCTGCGGTGGGTCAGGCCTTCCTGGACTTGGTAAGAAACCATTAACATCTACCTGGGACTTTTTCTCACCATTTTGGTCCAAAATATAATGAAGGGATCGATATGACCTACTAGAGTCCAGTCAAATTCTCGAAAATTCATTAACTGGCTCATGAAAGACCTGTTATTAGATGTTTGTCTTAACCTAAAATGTTGGATTGAGGTCATTACACAGACATTAAATTTGGTTGTTTCAGCTGATTTGCATGGTAAATAAAATCCAAACACTGAATTACTTATCCCCTGAAATTTGGACCAGTAATGTGTAAATGAAGTAAATTCAGGGCAAGTTTGCATTACCACACTCACAGGGCTCTCCAGGCTGTTATCTCTGCTTGGCTCAGCTTTACCATGAAATCTGTAGGAAAGGTGTCAGAAGCCAGGCTTGGGGACAGGGATGGTTATCTTTCATGAGGTTAGGGATGACTGTTACATCAGTTTTCATAGCAGACATTAAAAATACCTCCTCTTGTCCAGGCAGCTCTGTGTTGATGGAAAAATATCACAGCCATGCATGGACTCATCTGTTTACAAACAGGGTCCCTTAAAACATGATTATGTATAACATGGGCTCTTCCTCTGCAAGATCCTCAAATCCGTGGTTTACATTGCACTGATATTAACAAACCACAAAAAAAGTTTGAAGCATTTTTAAAACTTAATTTTTTTAGGATGGGAATGTGGAAGGTTTCCAAAATTGAAATGGTGTGTATATATATATAGAGAGAGAGATAAAGAGTGATTTGTGTCTTCTGGAGTAAGAAGATTCCACTTTTTCAAAGTGATTTTTCCCTTTGAGAATTAATTTAAAGAGCATTAGGCAGTGCACACTCAGTCTCTGAGAAGATCTTGAAGTTACTGCATTATGTTTAAATGCAGGATCCTTAGAGCTCCCCTGCTAAGTTCAAGTACAGATATGCCTTAAGTGAGATGTTCATTCATACTCAGGGGTTACTCAGGCATGACTTGCAGTGAACATTTATGCAAACCCCCTTTAATTTATGGCATTGTTTCCAGCCTGGTACTTCACAACAAGGCTGAAAAGTTGCTTACACAGGATCCCCAGACCTCAGTGATGTTCCACCAGGAGAAAGCAAAGAAAGGGTAAACAGAGCCCGGAGGAGAACAAGCCAATGTGCAGCAGGAATTCCCACAGAATATTGCATGTCCCAGGAACTCTGACGTCTGTCTGGCGACATGGCATTACAGCAGCGAGGAGAGAGCCTCAAACAGCACACTGGGCCATTTTACAGAAATGGCAGCCATTTTACCTAAATTGTATGGATTTCTTATGAATTATTTTCTCCAAATCTCGAGCTTTTAATTTGTGTGGTATGAATGTTGTGCCAGGGGAATGATCGGAGCACAAAATCTCTGTATGGCAGGAAATCTCAGCAAAACACACGTCTGACTTTGTCTGGCAAGGAAGGTGCTCCCAAAATGCAATTTTTTTCACCACAGTGAGCTCTCCAAGGGAGAAGTTGGCTGTTCAGTTTGAGCTAACAGCCTTTTTTCCTTCTCTGCTGTTCGACAAGGTCTTAGAGAGACCCCACACTGCTAATGCTGCTACAAACACGTTTCAAGGTATTTACTGAAGATTAAGCACTAGAAGTTAAGAACATAACATAAATCCCAAATATTTCCAAATTATATTCTCTCTTAATTATATAACTTTCTGAAATATGGAAGTGAATAACACCCTGTCTAAATCAACAAAGCTTTTAATAGATGTTTAAATAAAAGAAGAATTTGTGTGTGTTTTCCTCTTCTCCTTTTTGTAAAAGTGAGAGCTGGATTGCTGAATATTCCCATTTATTACACAGAAATTCTCATCAGGCCTGTTCAGTCTGTGCAAAATGCTGTGCCAGTCCTTGCAGATGCTCAGAGCCCCCTCTCATTGCCTCTGGGACATTTATTGTTGCCACATCTGAGATTTAAAGAGCCCTGTAGGGCATTTTTTTTTTAATTCTGTGGTGTGCTGTGAGATTTCCACATTAATGAGTGTGGAAATATTTCATATTCAGATTTCGTAGTGTTAATTTTAGAAGTCACAGCTTGTTTCCTGGTGTGTCTAAGTAGGCAAGTGCTTGTGTACAGGCCATGTGTGTAAAACTGAACAAATATGCTAAGCTCTGTGGTTATTGGAAATTAAAATTCCTTATTCATGAGTATTTGTACTGGTAAAGTACAAGAGTTCAAATATTAGCAGAAAGTGACTGTGAAGCAGCTGTAAATACGCTTCTGAATTTGCTTCTGAATTTGCTTCTGAATTTAAATGAATATTTGCAAATTTTTGGCTGAGCTGTAATGCATGTGCGTATGGGACAGAGGGTTTGTAGCTGCTAGTGCTTTACACTTCCCAGTGTGCAAATTGCAGCTAAACTCATTGGATTTAACCTTTATTCATTTAAAAGGAAAAGTACAGCCTCGTTTGAAAAAAATCCTAAACCAACCCCCTTCAAAAAAACACAAAGAACATCAGAAGCTTTAGATAAACACACACATTAGTGGGCTGGGGGAAAAGCAAGTCTTGTGCAGTTTAACTCTGGAATTTCCAGGTGGCACAAGCTCAGGATTCACTGCTCAGGGATGAGCCCTGCAAGTCGAGATCTTTCCCTGCAGTTCCCAAGAGCTGATTCTCTGTGGGGAAGATAAGGAACTTGTAGTGGTTTTCAGAGAACATCATTTTAGCCAAATTGTGTATTTTCAGTGTGAATACGGGCTCAGTGTGATGAGGACTCAGGATATTTGCTTGCAAAGGGATGCAGTTTTCTAAGGTTTGGAAAGCTTGTTAAGCCAAGCACTGCTGGGCAATGTGCTCCAGAGACAGTCGTGGCTCTGTCAGCCGCCTGGACACGCATAATTCCAGTTAGTTTTGCTGCCCTCATTGCACCAGGAAATATCTGGATGGCAAAGAATTCATAGCTTTCTATGAGGATCTCTTGCTTGTCTTCCTAATGCTTGAAACTCAATAAAGGACTTGCTGCTGTAATTCCTGCTCTGCATTTTCAGAATTGCTTTGTGCTCCCCCCATGTCCACAGTGAAACAGAGCCCAGGTAACAGCCCCAGGATTGTGCCTTGTAGAGTAGTTTGGAGTGCTTCCACCAAGGCTTGGAGTGCCCAGAAGTGCTGGATGCATGGCCAGAGGAGCTGTAGCTCAAGTGTCAGAGTGATGTCCAACAGCAAAGGATGTAGTGCTGGTGGGTGTGTCTGTGGCATCTGTGTGGGCAGAAACTCATACCTGCTGTCTGCTCTACAGACTCCCAAATTCCTCTTCCCCAAAAGGCTGATGTTTTCTGTTTTCCAGGTCTCTAAACACATAAAAGGCATTTCTTGGTTCCTTGCTTTATATATACCTATATATATATATATAATTTTCGGATGACTGTCCTTTCCTCCTGCTCATTCATTTCATTCTTCCAGCAGAGCCTTTTTTACTGTGGTGCATGATGTATTTTTTTAGGTTTTGAAGTGGTGCTTCATTATTATTCAGAAGAGGATGCATTCCAGAATGACAAGCAGAATGTCATGAAGGTAGGGAAAGGGATCCTTGCTGTGAGCCTTTTGTAGCCTGCAGTCTGTAAAACCATATAATCCGTTTGGTTGTGCTTAACAGGGGTGCACATGGAAATGCTACTCAGAGACACCTACAGGGAGGCAGAAAAAATCCTCTGTGTTGTCTTGAGGTCTCATTACTAAAGCAGTCCTAGTGTATTTTTAGGGTGCATTTGTACTCTGTTAGTATTTAGGAGATCCAGTCACAGGCTGGCTGTGTTGCAATGTCAGATAGGTATGGTCATGCTGTTGTGTTCTCTTTCTTGTGTTGCAACCCTTGTGTTTATTATGAAAGGATTTATAAACACAACTGACATCCTGGCAGACCTTTCTGTAACTGTATCATGACATGATCTGTTGGCTGGATATGGAAAAAACCAATAAGAAAAGGTATTTCTTTGTAGCTAAATATTTTTATTTGGTGTGGTCCCTCAGTGTCTTCTCTCAGATGAGACAAACTCCAGAGATGTTATCCCCATACAAATTTGGAAGAGTTATGTTTGAGTTGAATAAGAAAATACTACCTTTATAACCAGAGAGCCCAGAACTGGCAGCACCCAAAACTGGGTCAATAACTGTGGCACATATTTAAGTTTTCCTGCCCTATTAACATTAAAAACCCCACTGTGTTTTCTTAGGCTTGGATATGTGCACTCCACAAGAATTCTCTTCTTTGACCTTACGTTTATACACCTCACATTTTCCAGGTGCCTTTTTCCTGATGATATTTTTATTAGTAGTGTTCATGGTCAGTGTGTCCTTGAGCATCCACAAATCCTGTCCAATACACATTCTGTTCCTGCATTCAATGCAGATGAAAAGCTTCAAGGTAAAGCATAATTTTCGGGGTTGAAGATTTTATAAATAGAGCTGCTGTACCTGGGAGATGCAAATTCTCCTCCCAGGAATGAACTGTAGGTTTAATCCTGAATCCTTATGTGAACTGATTGTGTAAAGGGGTAAGAGGGTTGGAGACAGTGATTGGTCTAAAATGGCATGAATACAGTTTTCATCTTGTTCATTTTTAACCAGGATTTTTCTCTTCTCTGCCCAAGTTCTTGAGCTGGGTCTGGCACAATCTTACTTGGTATATTCAGATCCCTCAAGTTTCTGTTTTATTACAACCCTTAAGAACTGACTTGTGTTGAGGAACCACTGTCCATGTTGACTGTTTAGTGCAGCACAGTTTTGAGTGAAAATAGATTTCAGGGGCCTCCACAAATATATATCTATATATATTCAGGTGGATTTTTCTCAGAAGGTGTAACTGAGGATCAGAGTTTAAGGAAAAGACTAGTGGAGCCAAAGATAGTTTCTCCAGTTGAGGGGTAAACTGCAGCTGATTCAGCTGAGTGTTTGAAAACAACTAAACCCTCCCCTCCCCTCCCCCCCAAAAATCCATCTATGTAAAAGAAAATAAAGAAGATATTTCCAAAATAGTAATAAAACATTACCCAAATTTTTGAGCTTACAAAGCAAAAGTGGTGTCACACCTATTTATGAAAAACAAATACTTTTTCTTAATGAAAACCACCCTTGAAGACTTACGGCAGTGATTTTATTTTTTGTCAGGAGGTTCAGTAGCATCCTTGAAGTGAATTGCAGGTTTGTCATAGAATTTAATGAGGATAAGATTTTACCTCTTGGTTTTGAACAGGAAAATCTTAGCACTTATCCAAAATAAATGGAGTTTCTTTTCAAAGTAGGAAGACAAAAATTATTTGGAAAAAGATGTGAAGAAATAATACATAAGGACAGTTTTACCCTTCCATGTATATTATACATCCTTTTCCTACAAATTCCCCTACACCCTCCAAGTACGGTTATGACTCATCTGTAAAATGCAGCAGAAGGGACCATGTATCAACATCAACTGAGTATATTGAAAACTATTTTAATTCCTAAATTCTTTTAAAGAGTATTTATTAGAAGCTAAAAATTGAGGTAGAAACAGTGGAGTTGCCCCAGAAATCTGAGAGACAAACTCATTTAGTGACATGGATATTTATTTGCACTTGGTAAGAATGTGTTTCTGCCTGTGAGGCTTTTTCAGAATCAAACCTACAGAACTCTGTGTATTTATTCATCATGTGAGGTGGCTGATTCTGCTGGTAGAGCTTTCCTTGCCAGGTATGAAGCTGCTTGGAGGCTGTTTCTGCAGCAGATGAGGCTCTGAGCCTGTTCAACCTTGGTAAGCCACACCACCGCTGCAGATGCTTGAAAGACCCAGAGCCAACTCCCTCCATAGAAGAAAGAGGAAAGACATCTGGTTTTCTATTTCTCTTCACATCTTGTTTTGTTAATGCCTAATACAGGAGTGGCCAAAAGTCAAAGTTTGCTTGATTAACTCAGCTGCTAAACCCAGAATGACCCCAGCATTGCACCTGAAGGTTTCCATCTGGGGGCACCTCTGGGTGGAAGTTCTTTCAGTCACGTGCAGCAGAATTGCACAGTGGTTTATGGGGTGGGGTGGAGTGGGCACCACATATACCATGATTGCAGGGAGAAACTTTGATAGGACAAACCAACCTGGAGGCTGAAATGTATGACAGGACTGAGGCCACCAGAGGAGGTGGCAGAAGTGTGGGCTCATTCTGCAGCCAACTTACAGCCTCACCTGCAGAGGGTTGGCACCCAGGGGTCAGGGGGCATAGGCTGGCATCCAACCCTGCAGAGGGTTCCCATGGAGAGGGCTGAGTTTGGAATCCTGGCCAACGAGGCTGGTGAAGGGACTGGAGCAGAAGTCCTATGGGGAGAGGCTGAGGGAGCTGGGGGTGTTTGTGCTGGAGAAGAGGAGGCTGAGAGGTGACCTCAGCACTGTCTGGAAGGGCCTAAAGGGAAGTTCTGGCCAGGTGGGGGTTGGTCTCTTCTCCCAGGCACTCAGCAATAGGACAAGGGGGCACGGGGGGCTCAAGCTCTGCCAGGGGAAATTGAAGTTGGAGAGCAGAAAAAACTTCTTTGCAGAGAGAGTGCTGAGGGATTGGAATGGGCTGCCCAGAGAGGGGGTGGATTCCCCATCCCTGGAGGTTTTTCAGCTGAGCTTGGCCGTGGCACTGAGTGCCATGATCTGGTAAAGGGACTGGAGTTGGCCCAAGGGTTGGACTTGATGATCTTGGAGGTCTTTTCCAATCCAGTTGATTCTATGAGACTGCTAAACAGCAAAGCAGTGGCAGAAGGGGTATTTAGGAGCTGTGCTGCTGCACTTAAAGGATGTTTGCACCCTGTAGTGAAATTCTTCACAGCAGTATGGTTTTACTTGGGGTACCCCACGTACCTGGGAGTGGGCTCAAAGGCACAGTGTTTCACAGAAATGTCAGTGCCCTGCAGCACTGGCAGCCTTCAAGTGTCAGACCTTGTCTAGAGAAACAACAATGTTGTGTCTGAGATGGTAAGATCAACTCCAGTCATGGATGTGAGTGTTGTTTGGAGGTTAAAGGAGACAGAAGGAATAAGTACAGATGGCAGTGCTGTGCTTATTTGTAGTTAATGGCCTGCACAAGTTTCAAATCTGCTGCAAACCTCACATTCAGACTGAAATTTTGCAGTGCAGAGACACCCCAAAGTGGTGCTGGATATCAGTGTATTAGAAAAGAAGTGATGGTGGGGAGGGGAAGGAGGAGCCTATGTTTATTTTACTTAGGGCTTATGATGCTTATGCTTATTCTACTTATGCTCATTTTGTTTATGCCTATTTTGTTTATGCTTATTTACCTGGGACTAATGTTAATACTTATTTTCTTATTTTACTTATGCTTTTATACTTATCATGGAATTTGCTTAGTAATATGAAGTTCACTGTGTAACATGTAGCAAAACTCACTCACTGTCATTGAAGGTGCGATTCCAAGGGGCCCAGACCAATTAAAACAACTAGGATGCCCCATGATAAATCAGAAAACATGTCAAAAGAACAAGATAAGTCCAATTAGACCAGCTAAAGTTGCCAACAGGACTGGTTTGAACTAGTTTTCAGCAAAAGGTAAAAAGTTCACAGGAGGAAGACGTCTTACTTCATCCCTAAAGACCCTCAAAGATCACCACTCTGAATTACCAAGAGGAATAGCGCAAGTGCAAGAAGGAGTGACATGAGGCGGAGAAAACGGAAATCAGTTCTTGAGACTCATTATAATAACCCTGCCTTCTCTAAGAAAATAATGTTTATGCATGAAAGAAAAATAAATATGTATAACTTACTTGCATATAAACCCATTGTTGACCCAACCAGGTGCACATGTTTTGGAGGAGTTATCCCCCATGTGCCCTGGGCCACAATAAACGTACCTCTCTATAACCTCACTGGATTATAGGGTTTTTATTCCACAAAACAGAAGGACAGAGAGACAAAGGAAAAAAAAGGAGAAAAAGGCTTCCCAAGAGTTTAAAATGGGATTCCGGTTTATGTTGGATCCTTGTCCTGTAGGTATAAAGTGCTCTGGTCCACCTGAAGGATCAAAAGTGTCCTCAAGCCCTTAAATAGATGACTCGGAAATACTTGAAATGTGTTTCATTTTATGGTAAGTTTAATGTTTCGAATCTTGGTGCAATTTGCAATTACAATAAATATCACGAAAAATTAATGTGGACACTTCAAATACAAAGGAACGACAAAGTGTAATCTGAGAAAATTTTATCAACATGCAATTTCCTTAACAAAAACATCAATGTATCATTTCAGCATGCTGAGAAATATTTATCTTTTGGGACAGTAAAATCATTTGCAGAACGTTTTAACTGCTAAATAAATATTTTACTGGCAACTTCTGAGGCATCATAAATGCAGTCAATATAAACAAAGCAATGTGGAAACCAGCTCCAGCCTCAGTTCAAATGGTGTTTGGCTGCTTCATGGCAACACAGGACTCTGGGATGCATTTGGCTGAGCCTCAGTACTTGGAAAGCTCTGAATTCTTCCTGCTATTATAAGCAAGTTTGGAGAGTTTATTTGGAACTTGTGGCCACGGGAGCCACAATGAGCTCTCAGGACCAGTGATGCAAGCAGTGAGTGTTTAACTGAAACGGCCCTTTAATAGTTAAACTTTAGTTTTTAATTGAACCCAATGTTCCTGCAAAATATGGCATTTGCAGCCTTGGAGGGAGGGGTTGTCTGCTTGGCTGCAGAACAAGAGCACTAAGGCCATGGGGGCTTGAACTCTCTCAAGGGTCTCGACCAATGTGCTTCACTGCATCATTCTGATGTCAGAGTCACAGAATCCCAGAACCTTCTGAGCTGGAAAGCNCAGCCATTCCCTGGGTGCTGTCCCTGGTCCCCACAGAGCAGAGCTCAGTACCTGTCCCTCCTCTGTCCCTCCCAAGGAAGGTGTGACTGCACTGAGGTCTTCCCTCAGTCTCCCTTCTCCATGTGATTCGTGCTCTTCTCTCTGACTGCCCAAGGAAACAGCATTTTAAGGCTGGTTTCAGAAAGGTGCACTAGGGGAGATCTATGGTAATAGAGCAGAGATTTGTTGCACAGTGCCCTTGAAGAAGTAATTATTTCCTACCAGACTGTATTTTCCCAAGGATAACATCAAACCTGAGACTTACCTTTCCTTTGTATGGTTATAGCTTAGCATGTGCCACCTTTAAAGTGGTATTTTCTACCTCTGCTGAGTGATAATTGTCTGTTTTCCAGTACAACTGTTCATTTTGATTTGTGTGCTGTTATCTGTGTCTAACATGGAATAGCATCTATATGGATTATTTATTGAATATTTTATTGAATATAAAATTTACTGTATATTTATTGCAAAGTGTTACCTATATTGTATATCAAGGTAAATTCTGAAAGGATTTCTGTTAACAGTAATAGCTTTGGTGCTTTATTGTATTTTTGTCTGTTTTGATGGAGTTTTCCACCTTCTCTTTCAATTGTTTCTGCTTAACAAGTAAATTTTTCAAGTGGTAATAATCAGACATTCTTCTTCTAAGCTTAGGAAATCATCAGGAGAATGCTGCATCATACCGAGGGAGATGAATTCACATTTATTTCACAATGCATCTTTTGCAAGTGTCTGGCAAATACATCCTTGTGCTCATAATTATGTAGAGAAAGATGAGACGAGTTTATTTAGTCCCAAATCCATTTAAATGGTGTATATTGCTAGGGTTTCTTGGTAGTAACTGCAATTTAATCCTTAAAAGGATTTTTTTTTGATTAATTGAACACACAGGAAGAAGCCAACAATACTGGTCCTCACAAAAGAAACAGCTATTTTTAGGCATTTTCTTAAATTCTGGCTTGCTTTGTTCCTGTTAAATCTCAGTCTTTACTTTGGCAAAGATCCCATTTTAAAACATACTCTCAGGTTTGGGGAGTTCAGTAGGACTAAGGGGTTTGCACATGTTTAAGTTTTAGGATGGTTTTTACAGAATTGGGGCCATCAGTGGCCCTTGAAGTTGATTGAGATTTTGCCTTTACAGGCTTTAGGTTGACATTTATAGCTACATTGGCTTTGTTAAACCACAGTTGGATAATATGTGACTGACTCTTAAAGTAAAAATGCAATAACATTGTACCCAACTGGATCTTTTTCTTATTGTTCAAGATAATTCAAGAGTTAAAGTTTACTTTAACTACTGGGAAAGACATCTTTATTTTCTGTAAGAAATTGCATTTGTGTGGCTTAACGACTTGAATTTCAGCTGTTCTTTTCACTTCCTAATATTTTCATTCAGTAGGACTGAAAAATAGGTACAGAAAATTGTATGTACTGTGCACACAGGGCAGTGGATGTAGTGTTACTACCACCTTAACACCTGACTAAATCTTGTGGGAATTAGACTGACAATTCCACATATTTTCCCCTTGAAACAAATTTTTAGAAAGTTGGAGAAGGGTGAAAAATTTGCAGCTTTGAAAAGTTATTATTTGTCTACTACATAAATCTGGAAATTTAAATAGGATTTTGGGTGCACGAATGTGTGGATCTTCTGATACTGCTGGGTAAATTTTTTCTAACTTTGTCTTCCAAGTCATCTTCTCAATGCAAAAGTTGTTACCTGTTGACTGTGGCTGCCTGTAAATAAAGTATTGGGGTTTAATACTGTAAATATTAAATGTTCTTTAATATTGTAAATCTTGTATCCTTTCTTTCAAGCTTCTAGTTAAAACAGAAGCAACGAGTCTGTATCTTCTTAATAAAGTGTTGTGTTGCTGCTAATATTTTAAGAGCCACCACTCAGAAAACAGCAAATTAAAGAAGTGAAAGCACAGGGCACTTTGTCTTTGATGTTATTATTTAGTCCTGGCTTTGGGACATGGCACCAAAAAATTTGGTTAAAGTTTGAGCTTATTACAAAATATCTGTTTTCTGCAACGAAAATTGCTGATTTCTGAGGAAACGGGAGAAGAAAACCAGGTTTCCTTAGATTATTGGGGCTTTGGGTGGGGTATGTGTGTGTATGGGAGATTGAAGAAGGAAGAGAATCTGTTTCCCCTCCTATTTCCTCAAACCCAGAATGTGTCCCTTCATTTCTAGTCAGATGCCATATTCAATAAAACCTCTTTATTTGTCAGGCACTGAATTTGTGAATGGCATGACTTGCTATAAGGTACCTGATGGTTATCTCCCTCTGGTTGTAGAACTGCCAATCCCAGCTCAAAATTAGGAGTCTCATTAAACTGCCTTGAAAACAATCACAAAGCTTAATGGCACCGTAATTCTTTTGCTTGTGCTTTTTAAGCTGTGGTTTTTTTAAAGCTTCTCTGCACTCTCACAATTCACTCTGTACCACTGACGGTCAAAAACTTTGAGCCACAACTTCATTTTATACATAACTAAGAAAAATCCCCCACACTCTGATTAGGTTGAGATTCAAGGTAAGAGGTTACAAGCAATATTGGAACAGTCCTTAGAAATGAGAAAACCTCCTCGTTCACCTGGATTCACATTAAAAATTATAATATGACAGGTGTGATTAAGCAAAAATGTAAATCTTTCTCAAGTTCTATGGGATGATAGGGGAAAAAAACCCCTTAGATTCACTTTTAAAATATGTCCATCATTACTCTGGTGCTCTATTTCATTTTTCCCTTTCAGCTGCTTGCCACTTTCCGATAAAACTCACAGTTTGCCTATGACAAGAGGGAGCTTTGGAGAATTCTTTTGTGTTCAAGGTCACAAATTCTTCTTTTCCGGAATCTGCCTAATAAAGGCAGTAACACACAATTGTGGGAATGCTGTGAGGTTTCTCTCGTTAACAGGTGTAAAGTTCTCAGGGATTCGCAGCTAGGAAACCCTTTAAATGTGTACAGTAGGTTTTAAAACTGTGCTTTGTATTGATGTGGGAGGTGGTGTCAAAAGTGAAGCTTCCCTGAGTCCTTCTGAATTCTTATTGCAAACAGCCCAGGAAGTTATTCTTGAAATGCATAACAGAAATCTGATAGAGTTTACCCCTTAATAAATTTGCAGAATAGAGTAGGATTAGTTCCTGGTGATTTTGATACACAAATAATCTGCTTTTACTACAGAAATGATGTCATTGTACCTCTATCATGCTACTAAAGAGTGCTGAAGTAGGAGGGAACCAGCTCATGGGGCACTTTGTGCAAGTACTAATTTAAATCATTTCTTCTATCTTGACAGGCTGGTTAACACATAGTGTTTTCTGGCTGATGTATCCCAACACTTTCACTTTAAACATTGTATTTATCAGCCCTTTATTAAATACACAAAACAAGACCACACTGGCCAAAATCAGTCACAGCACATTTTGTTGTCACAGTGCATTTATATGCTGAGAAATGAGAGTCCAAGCCACAAAGGCAGCTCACTTCAGCCTCAATGGCTTTTTAAAAAGCTTGCAGCTTAAAATAATACATTATTAAGGTATTCAGACTTGTCAAAATTAATAATTAATATTGCATTTATGTTCCTCACACATGCACAGAGTCTTTTATTATTCCCTTCCTTCCCTTGTATCTCAGACAGGCAGTTCTGATTTGTGGCCCTGGCCTGGGGCAGGAGGGGGCCTGGGGGGCACTGCTGCCTTCAGGACCATGTACCTGACCCATGGGACTATTAAAAATAACATTAAGAATGAAAATGTTAAGAGGGAGGGATATATTATTTTTAGGTGTCCTTGTTCAGCAGGCAGCACTGTGTGGCTGTGACCAAAGCTGGGTATTCTAAACCCTCGGGGCCATTGCCCAGGAACTGTTCCCAATGGCCCATTGGCAGCAGCTGCCCAGGGCACAGCTGAGCCCTCAGCCTGGCAGCTGGCTGGGAAAGAAGCCTGGCAGAGGAGCTGGGAGAACTCCTCTCCAGGGACTCCTTGGCACCTCCACACCCACCTGAGGGCTCAGCTCTGCTCAGGGGCCAGCAACCAGTCCAAAATCCCCCCTGACTCCCAGAGTCACATCCCCCACTCTGGAACTCCCTGCCCTGGGGGAGGCACTGGGGGCTCCCACCTGCACCTGAAGGGAGAGAATCTGGAGGTTTGGGGACTTTTGGGACCACTTGTCAGATCCAGAGGAGGAGTCCACCACTCTCCACCAGACTGTGACATCATCTGCACCAACAGCTTTTTCCCTTCCTTTTCCTTTGGTCTCAGGGGCACCCCGTGGGGCTCAGCACAGGGGCCACCAAACCCCA
>VWZD01005493.1:14734-59171 GCA_013396695.1 Sakesphorus luctuosus | reverse complement strand
GCTAATGGGCCATCAACAGTCCAAAAATAGCCCATGACTCACAGAGTTAATCACCCATTGTGTGAGTCCCTGCCCCGGGGGAGGGACTGGATGCTCCCTGAGGGTACAAAAAGGGGTAAGTAAGAAGACCACGGGAACCTTTTCGTTGGACCCAGAGGAGCAGCAGGACCTCGACAGGAGGAGACCACCACTCTGGACCAGCCATCACCTGCACCAACGGGTTTGTCACTTCCTTTTGCTTTGGACTTGGGGAAGCCACACGGGGCTCAGCACAAGGCTAACAAACCCCTTTGGGTTTGTACCCCAGGGCACTGGGTTACACAGCTGGGTTCTGGGAGTTGGAAGCAATTTCCCTTTTGTGTCAGTGTATTTACCATAGTATTATTATTAAATTGTAGCTCTGACTTATAATCTCTCTCGTGTTGAGCTCATTTCTCCTGCTGGTTTACCTCTAAACCAGCACAATTATGAATTTATTCAGGTCAGTTTTAAGGATTAATAGGACTAACCTAATAAAGCAACAGGTGAAGTTTGAAAATTTGTTGTCTGTTGAAAGCAGAGATTACAGACATTGTGTCCTGCCTACAGAACAGCTTCAGGACTTGGAGAGAACAGCAGGAAATGTACCGTTCACCCAATAAATCTGAATTTTTCATCACAGTGTAGGGCTGGCAGATTCCTCAGCAGGAATAAGTACAAACATTTCAGCAAACATTGCCAGGGACAGCAGAAAAATTGTTCTAGGTTGCACACAACCCAAAACCAAAGCAAAAAACTCTTTTACAGAAGTTCTTGCTGTAGCCTAGAAGAGGTCATACAGTGACCAGAGGAGTTTTGAATCAGCATCTTTTGGAAGCATTTTCCAACCAAGCCAATAGTCCAAGGCCTTGCAATTCTGCCCAAGTCTGTTAAGGTTGTACTACTCTGGGAAGCTGTAATTTCACCATGGTCATGTTTCTGATGGTCCTTCCCAGTACAGCAGCATGCCAAAACGTGCTGTGATGGTGCACCTGACCCTGAGTGAGAGTCCAGTGAAACACTCAAACTTCTGCTCACTTTGAGTCCCAGGTTAGGGAGAACAGGACTTAATTTTTGGACTTCACATTTTGGAGGAAAAAAGATTTGGCAATAAAGGGAGACGGGTTTCTGGACTGCACAGAGGATTCAACATGAATTAGCTAATGCAGACCTTTATTATTATGCACGGAAAACTTATATACACTTTTGGAACCGTATCCATCCGCAGGTTTCGCCACTCTGCCACTAATCATTGGCTAATGATGTTGTTTACATTACAATGTCTCACTGTAATTGGCTAATTATGCACATCTGCTGAGACAGTTGGCTGCAGCCATTTCTGATCTCAGTTTTAGTTCCTTAAAGCTACATCACACTAAATCTGAGAGGCAACTTTAGTATTACGGCCACACAGCTTTGCCCTTTAGGTCAAACAGCATATGAAATCCCAACATTTCCCCCATTTTTCTTTTGAACTGCCTATGTTTGATTAATTGTTTGCAGAACGGCTTGTCTAATACACCTAAATAAACATCCTAAGAGTATAATATAAACACACACAGCAATAATACCACTAAGACTTTGCTTAACTAAATTGCAAAGCTAACTTATTAATCCTAAGGAATTAAACTAAGAATCTAAAGGAGAAACACTATCCACATCAGTTGCTAAGACAGATAGAACGCTGGCATCGTTAATGTTATAAGGCACAGATTAGACCTATTAAAACCTGGAATGCTACTTAAACATGTCTTAAAAAGATTTCTTACTTGAGATTAGCTAATACAAAGCTCTTGCTGTCTGGTTACCTTGGCCAAGGTTGGCAGCAGATTAGTGCAAACTTCATTCATAACAGCAAAACCCACAAACAGCATATACAGTTTCATTGTTCTCACAGATGACAACTTATATGACCTAAACAGACACAAATAATTGACAAAGTCCGGTGGATTGATCTCGGAAGTGATGTCGTCGCTAAGCTGACTGTCATCGTCTAGTGTTTCTTTATTTTGCTGCTTGGTGGCTGCCTTGGTCCACCTTGCTGGGATCTATTGAGGTCCTGCAGGTGTTAATACACTTATAGCCTCTCCCAAAGAATATTACCTCAGCAGGGCCTTTCCATTCACCTGTTTTAGGATCCCTATAAATAACCTTGGCAGTACAGTTAGTCTGTATTTTGGGCAGAGCTCTGCCGTGTAACAGAGCTGCTGGTTCTGCACTATCCCCAAAGATACCTAAATGATTCATTACAAAAAGTGCTTTGTTCAGCTTCTCTTGAATATCTAATTCATCTTTAAATTTATCTAAATATTCTTTTAAGGTTTTGTTGCTCCTTTTAACTACAGCTTGTCCCGTAGGGGAGTGAGGAATTCCTGTTATGTGCTTAATTCCCCATTGTTGAAACCACTTTTTCATATTTTCACTGGTATATGCAGGTCCATTATCTGTTTTAATGGTTTCTGGAACCTTCATGACAGCTACACACTGTCATTTTGATAATTCTCTCTTTCTGTAATTGTGCTGCAAAAAATGGCAGCAGCATCTTCTGCAGGGCTTTTGCAGAAGACCAGTTGCACTTGATGTTAACCACAGCACAACTGTCACAATCACAAAAATTTACAATCTAGTTTTCACCATAGATAAAAACTTTTCAGTTATAGTCTATCTGTAGTCTATTTTGAAACAATTTGTTGAGCTACTTTCATTTATCATTCACTCTATTATTCATTTTATTATTCACTTTATCATTCACTTTCACTTTCACTTTTCTCCTCCCCTTTTTTTATTTTTTATTTTTTTTAGAACCTGTAACATAAATGCTGCTCTATTTGCAACGTAGCAAGCTTGACCTTATATAAGAAAAGTACTAGTTAACAATACAGTCAAAGCTATAAATGTAACCTTATTTTAATGACTTAAACCTTAACTAAATGAACATTACTTTGCTAGCTTAATTAACGCTTTAACTCAAAACTTATTCTGCTTACCATCTTAACTTCTTAACAAATTAAAAACACTATTCTATTTTACTTAAAATCCTTATTGTCTGAACAAATTAAAAATATTATTCTATTAGCTTAATAACTCAATCATCTTAACAAAAGAAGAAACATTATTCTATCTGCTCAACACCATTATCTAAAACAAATGAAAAAACATTCCTGCAGGCACTGTTATTGATGCATCAAGAAAAATTTAAAAACTTTAACAGAGATATAACAACACTACACAACATTATATCTATAAACCGGTTATGTTAAATTGAGTCTTATATTCATAAAAACGGATCTTAACACTTCTAAGTTTTGCAATTCTAGTGTTACTTGTGGTAAATATGCATTCTTGTATTTAAAAGAACATATCTTAACCGATCTAATGCTATATAACTAAAACCATTATGTGTTTTAATTCACTTTGCTCTAAATAGCTCTAAAAAGCTCAAATAGCTCTAAAAAGAGCTATTTTTCGAAAATGTTTAAAACCAACAGATGGAAACATATCAAATACTATCAGGTGTTATGAATTTTGAATCTGAAGGATCAAATTAAAAGCTTTATTCAGTCACTCCAAAGTTCTGTCAACTGATCTTGATTCTGTCAGAGGAAACTTGTTCTTATTTAACGTTGACTTTAACCTGTGGAGACAAAAATAGAAACTTTTCTCTAGATTATTAAATGCTTACAACATTGTATAACCATTTAATAAACGCTGAATTAACAAGGGAATTAGTTTAACAGATCTCTTTTAGGCTTCTGTGTTGCTGTTTGAATTGCTGGAGAAAAATGCTGCATTCTGTCTTTGCATGATGTATTGCAGAACTGTGACCACAAGGAATCAGATGCCTGTGTTCCGTTGTCTCAAAGGCAAGCCAGGCCGATGTGTTAATAGTCCGTCTAGACTGCTTGTTTCTTCTTATGCTGACACAGTTTGCGTCTGTTATGTGCATGCTGGAACTACAATTCTCAGAGCCTCTTGTGAGACTACATTACCCAGAAGACCTCACAAGGAGCTGATGACGTATGAAAGGCTTTGCCTGTCTAAACTACAACACCCAGGGTGCCTTGTGAGTAGACTTGCACATGACAGAAAAGGCTGGTGATGTAACATGAGAGGGCTCTCCCCCTCCTCTTGGAGATGGGGGGGGGTGACTTTTCCCCTTTCGGAGAAGAAGCGCCATGTTTGAGTTGCGCAGCAAAAATTCTCTTGCAACAGCGAGCTGGAATGCGGCTGGAAAAAACACTTTTGCAGCGTCAGAGATGGAAACGAAGCAAAACAGAATTAAGACAGCAGGTTTTGGCAACTTACAGAGCTTTCTTTATTCTCATTTTGTGCTGTTTTTCTTTTTTGCGCTGATACTGTGACTTTTTCACAGGGCGACGGGGGCAGCGGTCCCTCAGAGGGGGCTGGAGCTGCAGCGATGGTGGTGGCCAAGGCTGAGGGAGCGGAAGCCAGCTCGTCTTTGGTGTTTTCGGACAACAGCTGGGTCTCCCTGCTTCCCAGGGCCGGAGGTGCTGGCTGAGAGGCTGTCGTGGCTCTCCGCATATGTCCCGCGAGCAGGGCAGGGGCAGGGCAGGGATTGCCTTAAAGAGCTTGGTCTGCTCACGGCAGTTTCCGTTTCCATCCAACAGCTGCTGAGCCGCCATCGCCACTGTCTTTTCCGCATTATACTGCTTAAGGTGGTTTATGACCTCTCTCCAGATTGGCTCTAATTCTTTTGCCTCTTTGCTCCCATTAACAGTTTTTTCCCAAAATTTATAGCTTAATTCTTGCCATTTCACCACTTTAGAGTTGTGAGGGCAATTTAAAGAGTCCTGCTTTTTTAGCCCACGTAAGCAAAAGCAAGAGCTTTTTCGTGGACACGGCAGCCTCTCGCACAGCGAGAAATTCTAAAAATAACTATGGAGCTGCTCCCTTCCCCATTTTGTGAGAGTTGCACAGCTTACCACGCCCGGGGATGTCGACTGGTCCCTTTGGCATTGAACAACCTTCATCTCCCAATCCTGTCCTCTTTCAAGGGCACTCACACGTCCAGACCTGCTGGATTTTGTGGGTTGGGATCCCTGCACGTCCAGGTAATTGGATTTTGCGGGACGAAGTCCACACATCCGGATCTTCCGAACTCTGTGGACGGGGCAGCGGTCCCTGTTCGGGCGCCAGTGAAAGGGAGATGGGTTTCCAGACTGCACAGAGGATTCAACATGAATTAGCTAATGCAGACCTTTATTATTACGTGCGCAAAACTTATATACACTTTTGGAACCATATTCATCCGCAGATTTTGCCACTCTGCCACTAATCATTGGCTAATGATGTTGTTTACATTACAGTGTCTCACCATAATTGGCTAATTATGCACATCTGCTGAGACAGTTGGCTGCTGCCATTTCTGATCTCAGTTTTAGTTCCTTAAAGCTACATCACACTAAATCACAGAGGCAACTTCAGTATTATGGCCACACAGCTTTGCCCTTTAGGTCAAACAGCATATGAAATTCCAACATGGCAAATCACAGTTTTTCATCTTTTTGGTCCCCAAGTTGGACAAAGATGGACAAGTTTGCCAAAAATGTATTGAGTTTGCTCAAAGGCAGAGCTCCATGGGTGCCAACCTGAGGGAAGTGCTCTGGGACATCCCTACACGTCTGCAGGAGGTGAAAAAAGAGGTAAATAAGAAAGTAAGTGATCCAGTGATAGGGTTCTCTTCCAGCATCCTGCTGTCATATGGAAGCCATCTCTATCAAGGATTTTAGCAACTGTTGCTATCTTTATTGCTAATTATAAATTACTCATCCTCACTCCCGATATTCCTTCAAATTTATGTCCTTAAAAGTGTTTCAGATAAAAAATTGCAGCTTGTGGCAGAAGCTCATTGCTAATTTTACTACAGAATTACTATGCATAGTAAATATTTACTACACACACACTATATTTTTACATGTATCGACACTGTACATTGTTATTATAATAATGTCAATATCAGAAAAATAAACTGATAAATTTGACATTAAAATATAAATTATATCTGTAAGAAAAAAATGGAATGGGAAAGGATTTTCCCAATTTCCTGTATATTCAGTTTTTTGGTTGCTTTAGAGCATCGGTGTTGGATGTCAGAATGATTGCAAATGTTCCAGATCAGGTCTTGCTTAGCTTGTGATAAAACAGAAACCCAGACAGTGTCTTTAAATGTATTTTAATTCCCTAAATAAATCTATTCTGCATTAACTGCTTGAAAGAGGTGTTTAAGAAAAGATGTATAATTTCTGTTGGGTTTGCAAATTTATTTAAGTCAAGTGGTTTTGAAGCTTTTCTTTGCTTTTGATGTGAAAGCTACAGCTGGTTAGAAGAAAATACAGCACATTAGTCAGGTTTTCTCTGCTGCTTGATGACATGCCAGAGAGCCACAATGAGGAGATAACTTAAAAAATAAGGATTAATGTGTTTGGGGGTTTTTTTAGGTGCTCAGATACAGTGTACTTGTGGTGAGTTAATATAGTGAGAAATGAGAAGAGCAGGATATTGGTTTTGAAAAGGAGCGCTCATTTTTACAGAGGTGTTAATATTTGTATTTAAATTACTGAAAGGTGCCCCTGCCTGCAGCAGCGGTTTGGAATGAGATGATATTTATGATTTCTTCCCACCCAAACCATTCTGTGCTTCCATGAAAAAGGCCTGTTTGAAATCTCATAGAAACAAATACACTGTTTTTATGAGGAGTTAATAAAGGTGGAGTTGGAAAAATCCTAAAAGAAAGATCAAATCTAAATGTAAACATTTTTACTGCCTTTTGAAAGATAATTGAAGGAAAAGATACAGAAAATTAGATGCTTTGGCAAAATTGTGCCTCAGAGCAATGTTTTCTTTGTAAAGCCTTTCATAATATAACAGTATATTTGAAAAAGACATACCCCAAACACTAGAAAATAATTAAGCCTTTATTACTGCTTTATCAAATACTGGAATTTGTCTGGAAAATAAATTGGCCTTGACTGGATTGCTACACTGCACTTCAGTAGAAACAAGAGACAGTAATAAGGAAAATGTGATTTCTGATGCTTTAGCAAAACATGTTCCCAAACTTTTTATAAAAAGGAGAAAATCCGAAATGTAACTAACCCTGACACAGCATAAAGTGATGCAGCACAATTCTTTGGTAATTTAATTCCTAATACTCACTTTCCTCCACTATTGGAAACACAACAGTTTGGGCTGAAAGTTAGAGTAAGAACTTTATTTCTACATAAACCTCAAAGCATGACTTTCATGAGGGTAGTTTCAAGCTGAAAACTTTGATCACTCTTCGAACAACTGGACTGACCAAAGCGGGCTTTAATTCCAGAGGGTGGCACTTGGATGAGCATTTTGCAGTTGCTGTGCTGAACATTTCCAGAGTCACAAAATGTTTGGTGATAACCATCAGTAACCCACAAGGGTCACTGGGGATATGGGCAAACAAGCCCCTGGGTGACTGAGACATGGAAAGATGAGCAAATAAGGAGCAGGACTCCAAGGACACCCCTCCTACCCAGGGAGCTTCTGCCATCATGTTCTGCCAGGAGTTGGAGGCAGGAATTGTGGCATAAAAATCCGGTCTGTAGCTGTGGTTTAGCAACGGGGAGTCAAATAGGTTGGGAAAGACTTTCAAGTTGACTCCAACCATTGCCCCAGTACTGTCAAGTACCACTAAACCAGTCCCTGAGTGCCACTTCTACATGTCTTCTAAATCCCTGCAGGGATTTATCTTCTCTGGGCATGGTGAGTCCAGGATTGGTTGATTTGAGCTGTTTTTTTATCCCAGTTGGTGCCAGTAGTTGGCTTGTACTGTTTGTGGTAGAGTAACCCAGCAAATTCTGGAGCCAGAGATACAATGCGTTAAGTGGTGGATTGGGTGTTTCAGCTGATCAGGAATCACACTCTGATTTTGGATCTGACACATCAGAAGCTGTTTCTGCCCTTCCTCAGGCTGTGAGAGAGGGCTGGAGGTACCAGACTGGTCCCAGAACATGGGGTCAATTAGCACATTCATCATTGCTGTTTCTTATGAATCCAGGTTTTAGAGCTCAGTGAAGAGGTGGGTGATGTACCTTGCTGTTCACACTCTGGTGTGGCTTTTATCTGGTCAACAGCACAAACCAAAATTCCTGGCAAGGATGTGAAGTAATAGGGGATGAAAAATTGGTATTTTGTACCACCCAGTGCAGTGAAGCTGAATTCAAATCCAGTCGAAGAGCCAACACCCCAGCTTCAGTAAGGATGGGTTTTCCTTATTCAGGAATTGATTGATTTAGGCTTCGGTTGTTACTTACTGGGAGAAAAAAAAAGAAATCCATGATCTGTATGTGAAAGAAAATGTTTCTGAAGCTGTTGCACAGTTTCATAGAACCATAGAATAGTGAAGATTGGAACAGACCTTTAAGATCTGATCTGTTTTATACCAAATCTGGTTTCTTGTTTCCTTGGACATGACACAAAACATTGTTTCAGTGCAAACTTTCTTTGCTTCAAGTTCATTTAACTTACTCTTTTTATGGTTTGACTTCACATCAGCAGTGTTGATGCTGGATGAGGTCTCATCTGCCACGGGGCTTAAAGTTTTAGTGGGATCATGTGTCACTTGCCCTCCCAGGACTTTCTCAAAACGAAATTTGGAATAAATTCATTGTACCCCAACCAATTCAGCAGAAATGTGATGCTGTCTTTGGTAAAGGAGGATCCGATTACCACTTAATTAGCCATTAACATCCTCTGAACATGTTGCTTCTTTCTGGCAGTCAGGACTGGCCCATTAGTTGTTTCCAAACTAATGTGGCATCAGGTCACTTCTTTGGATTTTGGATTTTGGAGTCTGGCTAGCAAGGCAAAACCACCCCTGGCACCTGTGTTGGCTCTTGGTCTAAAGAGAATTTCCTGGTAGCAGCTAAGCCCAGACTTTGTTTTCATAATGTATTTAATAAATTCAAATTAATTAAATTACACTTTTAAAAGTAAGTGATAATTCTCCTCTGCTTGCTCTGGCGTTTATTTGTATTTCCTATCAAGAAACAAATTTCTAAAGAAATGTGGTAACTTGGGGTCTCAAAAGAGGGAAATGCTTTCCTAATAAAATTGGAAAGTTAATTTCAGAAAGATAATTTGTTTCAAGAATTTTTCAGAGGGTGCAAAGGTATAAAATAAGACACCAGAAGCTCTGTAGTAAGTATGTTGTTAAGCATCAAACAAAAAGGGTTGCTAAATAGGGAGCAGTGTCTTAAACCAGATGAAATGGGGGGGCAAAAAATGGGTTTCCCAAAAATATTTTTGTTGGTAAATGTGTATTCTTCCCAAGCCATATAGATTTTAGACCAAACACCCATTGCAGGTGTTGTCTCTGGGACCTGAAAGGCATATTTGGTATTTGGTGAGGTAACTGATGTGCTGGATCAGATCCTATTTATTGCTCAGCATCAACAGGAAGGTGTTACCAGGCCAAGTTTACCTGTGCGTGGCAGGCTGTTCCCTCTGCATTTGGAAGTCTTGAATGAGCAAGGTTTGGACTTTAATTTGTGCCTGAAGAATTTTTACAAAAGTACTTGCACACATGAATATAAATGGGAGTGAATTTGGTGTGGCACTAAGTTAAGTTTTTATGAAAAATAACTGCACTTCTCTTCAATGTGTACTGTAAAACTCAAATATTGGCAGTATTTTTTGGAGCACAATGCAGTCTTATATGTGGTATTTGTGATTGTCTCTCCCTTGTCTGCAGTGGGGTGGCCTCATCTAGAGTCCTGTGCGCAGTTTTGGACACCACAATGGAAAGAAGGATCTAAAGCTGTCAGAGAACACCAGAAGGAGGGACAGGGAGATGGGGAAGGGCCTGGAGGGGCAGCGTGTGAGGGCACTGAGGGCACTTGGTGTGTTCAGCTGGAGAGGAGGAGACTGAGGGGAGACCTCAGGGCAGGACCAACTTCCTCGGCAGGGGCAGACACTGATCTCTGCTCTGTGGGGACCAGGGACAGCACCCAGGGAATGGCTGGAGCGGTGCCAGGGCAGGGACAGCACCCAGGGAATGGCTGGAGCTGTGTCAGAGAAGGGTTAGGGTGGACATTAGAAAAGGTTGTTCCCCCAGAGGGTGGTGGGCACTGACCAGGCTCCCCAGGGCAGTGGGCACAGCCCCAGGGCTGCCAGAGCTCCAGGAGTGTTTGGATGATGGTCTGGGACACAGGGGGTGACTCCTGGGGCTGAGCCTGTGTGGGGCTGAGGGTTGGACTCCATGGTCCTTGTAGATTCTTTCCAACTCAGCAGATTCTGTGATTCTATGATACGTTTCATAAGCAACCAAATTATACCTAAACAAGATTCTTAAAAAACCAGGATGCTCTGAACTGGTGTTTCAATGCCTTGGGTGTTTTTAACCTTCTCTTTTCCTTAGTGTTTGCAAATCCTCATTGTTTGTTTACCTGAGGATTAAGGGATTTGCATTATGGGTACACTTAAACTTACTTTCCAGTGACTAACTTATTATGGGAATTTTGCATTGAACTACAGCTCCTGGAAACTTCCTGCACATCTGCATCTGTAGGACCACAGCATATGTGGCCTCTTTACTGCCACCCCCTTTTAGATAACCTGTTACACATAATTTTGTAATAAATAACTTCTTTTTAAGAGAATCACTGCTCAGAATTTAAGGAGAAAAAGGGAAAACTAGTAGGTTTTAATTTTTATAAGTCTCAATTTCTTTGTGATACCTTTGTGAATCCTCATTGCCTTGGCTGATATATTTGAATCACATCTGATAATTTAGGATATATTTGATGTCCCCTAATTGGGAATCAAATTACTAATGGTACACTATACAAAAGCTCTACTAAGAGTTGCTGAAGTGTCTCTATTTCCCACTCTGTTCACTGCAGTGGTGTCAAATCTGGGAGCAGAAAGGCCGGATCAGTGGCTGCTCTTTTCTTTCTCCTCAGTTACACCAGACTGGGGGCTGTGAAGTTTGTGTGCAGCTCAACTTTGCCCTGTGTCCCACTCCCCATGTTTGCCTCTCAGGGCCTACAGAAATCCCTGCACTCCAGGAATTAAAAGGTTAACTGTGGCCTGAGGAAGGTTGGATGGAGGAAGCCAAGAAAACCTTTTCCAGTCCAGAAAACTGTCCAGTAGTTTGTGCTAAGGAAACACATTTGCTTTTTCTCTCACCTTCTAATGGATGCTGGTATTAAGGTGACTGCACTGCAAATCCTCTCCAGATAAATTGGGCTAGGACCAGACTTACTCCAGCAAACACTGGTTGGGGCCCAGAGTGATGCAAAACACTTATAAAGAGATTTTTTGGCCGAGTTCCTCCAATTTGGACATTAGAGAACACAAATTTGGGTTGCAATTTAAGAAATGTGCCTTTTACACAAAGATTGTAGTTCCTAAGTGTTGGAATACTCTCACTGGAAAATGCAGCTTGGAGTTGGCCTGCCTTAGGATTTTAAGTTTAGACAATACAAGCTTTGACAATCTGTAGATGTGTGTCAGAAAACACAAAGACTCTGGTTGTGGTTGGGGCTGTGTATGGAGCAGAATGGTGGGCACTTCAGCTGGTGTAAATTTATGGCTGGAACAATTTACCTTGGGAATAAACAGTTTAATGGATAGGGAGGAGGATTAAAGGATGCTCAATCCATCAGATTAAACATGTCATTCTTGCTGCTGAATGGTGCCATTATCTCACTGGGAAGAGAATATTCTTTCAGAGGAGATGTTTTTGCTTCATCTATTGACAAAGGCTTCCCTAATTCCACCAGGGATACCTCGGCCCTGCTGGAATTTCTGGGATAGGAGGCAAAGCTTCCACTGACTCCCAGGAGTGGGAGATTTGCCCTGTTATCTCCCTCAGGTTCTGCTGAGTGTTCCTAAAAGAAAGAGTGACATAACTGGTGCTGACACCCCCTCAGTTTGGCCATAAATCAGAGCTGTTACACACTTTCCCTGTTGGACAGGTAAGGCAAAGCTGGTTTGGAAGGAGGACATGAAGAACAGATTGTCCATGGATACTGCCAGGTGAGGTGGCCCTTGAGCTCCTCCTCTGTGGTTCCCATTTCCCCAGTTCAAAAAAAAAAAGGCAGTTTATTTTTATTTTTTAATATTCATGACTTTTCTTAACCATTAGTCTGTAGATTTTTATTCTTTCATTAGCTGGTGCAAAGCAAGAAGAACCTCTTCCTTTTTTCCTAGAAATAATTTATGGACTGAGTTTTGTCATTTACACAGTTTGAAAAAGAAGTTTTTAAGAATTTAATTTTTATTTCACTTTTAATATTTTAATATTAAATATGTTTTATATCAATTTTTATAAGAGGGGGTGTCATGCTAAAACTATTTCATGGAATAAATTAAGTAAAAAGCTTGTAAGTGAAATAAAACCACAGAACCATTGAGTTTGTAAATATACAAAAGCAGATGTCAACAATCACAACGTCAGATTGTAACATAAAGACTTCTGAGAAGTTAGAGGAGTTATCCTTTCATAGCCAGGTATCTCCCTATCCACTTCCCAAAAGTTTTAATGAAACCAGAAGTTCATTAAAGCATGAAGTTGGCCTGATTTGGGGGGCTAAAGGCTATTTTATAAGGGTAGTGGGTAAAGACTTAAAAATTGAATTTGTTCATTCATAAGAATTACTCATTCAAAATGTCAAACATGAAGAGGATCTCTTTTCCTGGCTCTAGGAAGGAGAAGTAAAATACAATTATTTTGGTCTTACTTCTACTTTTGTTTTGGTTTGACTTATTCTGTTTTATTACTATTTATTAATTTCTTTAATTGTCAGTCTGCATATATAAACTAAACAAATAATTAAATATAATAAAAATAATAACAATAACGATAAAAACAACAACAACAACAACAATAATAATTTAAAGATTCAACTCTTTAATTCTGATTTTATATTTAGTGATATTCCCTTTCTCAAACCAAGAGGTTATGCACAGACACACACCACGACTTGACCCACAAGCCATGACTTACCAAGCTTAGGTAATTTAGTTTTGATTTTGAGTCCTGACTGAGCTGTCAAGAGTAACTGAATATCTGTGTTCTCCACTAACCCCTGCTCTGTATGTGCTGATGTTACCAGGCAGCAATTGCCTGCCTGGCACTGACAGACAGTGATACCTTCAGAGGTTTAACAGCTCTTAAATGTCTTTCATTTAATGATAACCTCACTCATACGTAGGATTTCCTCTAATTCTCCTTGTATCTCATGGTGCCCATGAGGGTTTAAATTTACTGAGTTTCTCGAAAAGCAATGAAATATGAATTGTTGGAAGAGAGATGTGATCACTGGAAATGCTTGCAAGGTTAAATACTTTGTATTTGGAGTTCATAGAAATATTTGCACAGAATCATTGAGGCTGGCATAGCCCTGACAGCCCATGGAGCCCACCCTGTGCCCGATGCCCACCTTGTACCCCAGCCCAGAGCACTGAGTGCCATGGCCAGTACTTCCATGGGCACCTCCAGGGATGGGCACTCCAAACCTCCCTGGGCAGCCTCTTCCAGTGCCTGAGCACCCTTTCCAGGAAGAAATTCCTCCTGATATCCAATCTAAACCTCTCCTGGCACAACTTGAGGCCATTCCCCTTGTCCTGTCCCTGTTCCTTGGGAGCAGAGCCCAACTCCCCCACTCCTGTCAAGGAGTTGCAGAGAGTGAGAAGGTCCCTGCTGAGCCTCCTTTTCTCCAGGCTGAGCTCCCCCAGCTCCATCAGCTGCTCCTCATAAGACTTACAAGTTTTCCTAAGTTGCCACACCAAAAGTTTGGCTGTTTACTCCAAAGAGTGTGTTTTCCATAAAAACATACCATTGGTCTGTGTCTCCTGTAGAAAGGCACAGTAAACCTGGCAAGGAGCAGAATTATCCCTGTGCTAAAGGCTAAAAGTGATACCTAATAAATGGAAATAAAGAACCAGAGAACCATCTCTTTCCTGAAAGGCACCCAAAGCACCCAAACAGCTTTTATGGGAGCTGAAGCTCTTCGTGTCCTCAGTTCTTCTGCACTGGTGTGAGCTCCTCATTTTTCAATATGCAGAACTTCAGGTCCTCCTTTAGGAGCAGAACTCACCTGAAATAAACCCAGTTTGAGAGGGGAAAGGAGGCACATGACAATATCTGTGGGCAAAGTAGGAAAGCCTAAACTTTGCCAGATTAGGAAAATTCCTGGAGTTAACAAGGTGGAGAGATAATATTTAGACCAGTCTTCTCACGTGAAGTGTGGAAAGTGGATAGTAATATGGAAAAAGAGAAAAAGGAGGCAAAATTTTGCTTTGGAGAAGTGAAGGAGCAGGGAGTGACATGGAGCATGGGGCAGGCTGGAGGTAGTTAATGAGAAGTTGTAGAAATGAGGAGGGATATCTGAAGCTGGAAATTTTATAATGGAAAGTCTAGCAGTCACTGCTAAAATAAATTATGGACATGAGTGCAGCATGTGAGATGTTTCATGGGAGTGGTATGCTGAAGTAAGGAGTGTTCCCTTTGGAACAGTTTTTCTTTTCTGTTTTTTTTTTTTTTTTAGTGGTATATATATTATTCTGTGGTTCATTTTGCTTTATTACTTTAAACTCAAATAAGGGTAATTCTGTAACAGTAATTTTATCTTTCATGGGTGTCATGCTGTTGATTAGCCTAAATATCAAATGGAACACTGGGGACAAAAGTTCATTTTGAACCTACAGGTGCAGAAATTTGCAGAAAGATCCCTTTATTCTAAGAGGCTGTTTGTGCATTATGAACGATCTAAGGTTGGTTTTACAGACCTGTGAGTGCACTACGGATATAAAAGTTTTCATTGGATGAATCATCTAATAAAAGGCATGAGCAATGTAAGTGATAACATTTTTCAGCAGGAGGAGTGCTGTTAATTTTGAGCTCCAAACACAGCCCAGGTTTTGGAATGATGTTGAGGACCCCACTGAAGTCATGGTGGCTCAAAATTCCCACTCCAGATTGGCAGGAACAGGGTTTCATGTGTGTTTGTGGGGCATTTCACCGTCTGCTCAGAGTTCCACCTCCATCCCCTCAGCAAAGGGCTGAAAATCCAGTGGGGACTGGCATGTCATTAATTACTCCCCTCTGCATTCATCCCTGAATGCAGGAAACATTTTTGTGTCCTCTTTACTCTTTCTGAACAGAGGATGAAATGATGCTCAGTCAGTTCTCAGATTTCATGCTATGGCCAGTGGATCATCTTCCCTGGTTTTTCTGCATCGTGCACTTCACAGGCAGACGGGCTGGAGCTTCCACACAAACTGTGCTCACTCCAAGCAGTCACTCCTCCGGAATCTGTACAGTTTTAGTTCCATCTGAGATGCAATTTAATCATTAAGGGCGTTTTTTTTAGCACCAGTGTAACATACCTTCATAGGAGGAAGCCGACCCCAATTTTGTAAGCGGGTGTTTATGAAGTCAAAGGTGGACTCTTAAGCAGACTTAGAAGCTGATCCAGCAGCAGAATGCCCAATCTGACACACACAGGAGAAATTATCCACGATTAAAAACTTTCTGATTAATATGGCTTATGTGCCAAAACTGCACATGCAGCGTATGATCTCAATTAGATTGAAACCTGATTCTTCAAGGCTAAGCTCCAGACTCATTCTATAATTTCTTCTTTGTTTAACTTGGACATTTTTTGACAACAGAATCTAAAAGAAATTTGGGGGGAGTGTGCAGGACCCCCCCTACGATCAGAAATTGCAGCTCTATAGAAAATATCTTTCTCATGGTACTGCTCTGAATACCTTGACTATTTAATTTCTGGAAGGGTTGTTGTGCATACCGCTAAGGCACTGCCATTAGTGTTGCTAATGGAGCTGTAACAGTTTATGGGAAAGAATGAATACTCGTGTGCAGGTTTTCTGCTGAAAAAGTAACTCCTGCCAAAGAAAACTGGCTGGAAGGTGGAAAGGAATAAGTATATAATCATGCCACTGTCATTACCTCTGATATTAAGAAAGGAGGAAATGTCAAAGGCCTGTAAGAAAAATAAGTTCAGGTTTAATGAGTCTGCTGGAGAGGAATTATCAACATTAATCATTTAGCTAGTGGACTAAGAGAGCTGGCATCAATAGAATAAATTTTTCCATCCTGCTTTAATACACAGCAGTTGCTCCAGCTTGTTTCTGAGACTTTTTTTTCACCACTAATCTCAAAACATCCTGAAAACGCAAACTTCAATGCACTAGTATCTCTACATTTCAAGGGCTCTTCCAAACCAGTACTAGTACTACTTAGAGAGAATTCAGCATTTGGGCTCCTCGTGTGTGGGAAATGAGGGACTCCAGGCCCCAGGGAATCAGTGTGTGGAGGATTTTATATCTGCTCAGTTGAGCAGGGCACACAGTCCTGCTTTGGTTTGTGCACCAGGAATGGTGCAGGATGCAGGGCACACAGCCCTGGTTGGGTGTGTGCCCCAGGAATGATGCAGGATGCAGGGCACAGAGCACACAGCCCTGGTTGGGTGTGTGCCCCAGGAATGATGCAGGGCACACAGCCCTGGTTGGGTGTGTGCCCCAGGAATGATGCAGGGCACACAGCCCTGGTTGGGTGTGTGCCCCAGGAATGATGCAGGGCACACAGCCCTGGTTGGGTGTGTGCTCCAGGGGTGCTGCAGGATGCAGGTAACGTCTGTTCTACATGGTACATTTTTCAGAATCAGGGCCAGATACAGAACTGATGCTGTGATCTAATGTGAAGTGGCCCTAGAGCCTTTTTCCAAATGAATTCCTAAACTTGGGTAGAAATCTTGAATAAAAGCTCCTTTTTCAAGGAAAAGAGACAGAGACATCCTAACATGTCCAGTGTCAAATCAGATTTTGCTTATCTGGGTGTCCTCAATGATTGCCAGCCTCTGCTTGCCCCTGGACTCAGGACCAGTGGTCTTGGAGGGCAACTGTTGGAAATCTTACAATGTATAAAGCAACAGATGCAGAAATGCTTTGTATGGAGATGATATTTTTTAATTTATTTTTTTTAATGTCTTCTCCTCTGTTAGAAAAGGAGAAAGTGCTGTTTGCAAACTATAGCAAGACAAATTCTGAAGAGGTGGTGGCTTCAAAGTCTGGAAGAGGTCATAGTTTTGGTGTAGAAAAGTTGATTTGGGGGGGTCTGTATCCTTTTTGAAGAGGTATGAGTTGATTTATAAAGAAGCCATGCATGTAACAACATTTTATAGCTTCCATATTCCTGGGTTTTATTTAAATCATAAAAAAGCTAAAAGTTGTGCCTGCAGACATGTGGGCAATCCTTCCAAAAGGGAATTGGGAAAATTCACACATTCACATGTTTTTTGAAGTTCTAGGGGACCATTTGCAGTCAGGTTGTGCTGGTTTAGAGGTAAACCAGCAGGAGAAATGAGCTCAACATGAGAGAGATTATAAGTCAGAGCTACAATTTAATAATAATAATACAGTAAATACACTGACACAAAGAGAAATTGCTTTCAACTCCCAAAACCTAGCAGTATAACCCAGTGCCCTGGGGTACAAACCCAAAGGGGTCTGTTAGCCCTTGTGCTGAGACCCACGTGGTTCCCCCAAGTCCAAAGCAAAAGGAAGTGAAAAACCTGTTGGTGCAGGTGATGGCTGTAGTCTGGTCGAGAGTGGTGGTCTCCTCCTGTCGAGGTCCTGCTGCTCCTCTGGGTCCAACGAGAGGTTCCTGAGGTCTTCTTACCTATCCCCTTTGTACCCTCAGGGAGCACTCAGTCCCTCCCCCAGGGCGGGGACTCACACCATGGGTGATTAACTCTGTGAGTCATGGGGTATCTTGAACTGTTGATGGCCCATTAGCAGCTACGCCTCCTCAGGCTGGGAGTGGAGGTGCTAACGACTCCCTGGGAAGCTGCTGCAAATGGGCCATTGACCTTGGGAATGAATAGATGGGGTAGAATACAGAGCTTTGATCACCCTCCACACAGTGACAACTGGTCCCACCTGCTGAACCAGGACACAGGTGTAATCTGACCCCAATTTTCATTTTCCAGATATATTTTTGCACTTATTCTGATGTGGTTACAGGTAGGTGCTATCATGAGGCTGCTTCTAACAACAGTCAAACCAAGGTCCTGCCATCACACATAGCACGTGGAGCAAGGATGGCATTTGTTCTTCCTCAGTAGTGGAGGTGACAGATAAATGTGGTTTAAGTGGCAAAAATGACCCAGTTCCTGGTGCTCCTGCTGTTCAGCAGGCAACAGATGATGCACAACACTCTTCCCTCATCCAGGATGAATCAGCTGCCACTCCTGAAATGTTACATCTTGCAGTGCCTCTTTCCCTCTCTCTGGGCAGTGGCTCCAGTGGAGAGCCTTCCATTGACTTCAGAGAGCAAACATTTCCACATGCTGCTTGTGAAGGTTGGGACATCACTGCTCTCCTGTACCATGGAAACACAACAACTCCTGTGGTTCTGCATGGCTGGGGCAGATATTTTCTGGGAGATGGGATCCATATGCTGGGCTGACCCTTGATGAAACCCTTGCTCTAATTGCTGTATTAAGCTTGCTATTTCCTTGTCATTGTTTACGCTTTTAAATCTACAATATATTCCAAATTAAGCATGTTTGAACGACAGCATTCTGATCTAATTACAGACTTTATCACTGATTAGGCCAGACAATCTAAACATAAGCTCCAGAATGGCTTTATGAATAGAACCAGACAATGACAAGGTTCCTAGTCTAATAAAGATAAATAAAAGTATTCCATTAAATAAATTAGAGCTTCTGACTGTAATTTTGCAAAATAGTAGCAATCTAGACCATTTCCAGATAAATAATTTTCTAGCTAGCTGGTTTTCCTTAAAATTTCTGATTCTTTATGCAAGTTCATTTTTAATGTCCTTTTCTCCTTTGCTTCCAATTATTCAGCATGGTGAAAATAAAAATTAATATAGTTAGCATTAGTGTGGATTTGATACCAGTGCTTGGTTCTGTTTAGAAATATGCCCAATTTCATAAGCAAGAAAGAAAAAATGGGCAAAGGAAGTTTGGGGGAGTGTGAGCAAAGAAAATTCAGAAGAACTTTTCAGTGCTCATAGTCTTGCAGTGTTGGTGATGGCAGGACTGGAACAAAGGAGGCTTTAGGGACAGAGCAGGAAAGGTCATCCAGACAAAGAGGATGGTTGTGTAAGGTACAGAACTGTGAAAATGGAGAGCAAACAAAAGGCCCAGGTAAAGGACCGATGTGGGGAGATGGGTGGAGGTGCTGGACAAATGTGTGTGATGGGCTTGACCAGGAGACATTCCAAAGGCAAACTGGAAGAACTGTAAGACTGGAGAGGCAGGGGCAGGACCAGACCTGGAGTTCTGGAAGGAGACAGTTATAAACAAGAGACCCTTGGCTGGGGAGTGGAAGGGACAGTCTGAGAGCTGGGGAAGGAGGAAGCTGCATGGCTCTGGTGCAGCGTGTCGGTGATGATGGCAAAGATGGGAAGGTGGGCTTTGGAGGTGCTGAGGAAGAGCTGACTGAGTCCCACCACAGGCTGAACAAAGAAATACAGGGCAGGCACTGAGGATGTCACCTGCAGAGTGTGAGAAACTACCAGTTCATTCATCCCCTTGCTGGTTGTGAATTGGAAGCAGAATAAGAGTAAGATGTGTGTGTTCCCCAAAAATGGTTTAGGAATGTGTCCTGGTTCAGCAACTGAGACCACTGTGTGGGTGTCTCGGGATGAGCTGGCAAAATACCAGCTGTCCAAGACAGAGTGAAAAGGGAAGAAGAGTGAGAGGGAAAAAACCTCCAAACTAGGTTTATGCTTAAACTAACTATATGCATTTATACAGAAGAGAAAATTAAGAGAAAACTACAATATAACATACACTTACACAAGTTATGTATAACAAGAAATAATTTCCCACTACCCAGATAATACAAAGTTTATTACTGTAGATTCATAAGCACTCTAAAAGACACCCAGCAAAGAACAAAAAGAGCAACAACAAAATGTTTCTACTTCCCTGAAACTCAAACAAAATGCAAGTAGCGGCAGCAGGAGCAGGGGCCTAGCACAGTAGAAGAGCTGTAGCATGTCCTTCTACTTCAGCCATGGTGGAACTGACTAAGCCACTCCCACGCACTGGATTTTACTCCTTTTGAGATGATGTTGTAATATGGTATGGAATACAATATTATTGGCTAGAAGAAGTCAGCTATTAGCTAGCTCAGCTCAACTCAAATCAGCTGACAATCCCAGGCCTGGTCTGAACTTTAAAGCCTAAATTCAGACCTATCAGTTGAACCCATAACAGTGGGTGTGACCAAAGCTGGGCATTCTAAACCCTCTATGCCATTGCCCAGGAACTGTTAACAATGGAGCATTGGCAGCAGCTGCCCAGGGCACAGCTGAGCCCTCAGCCTGGGAGCTGGCTGGGAAAGAAGCCTGGCAGGGGAGCTGGGAGAACTCCCCTCCAAGGACTCCTTGGCACCTCCACACCCACCTGAGGGCTCAGCTCTGCTCAGGGGCCAGCAACCATTCCAAAATCCCCCCTGACTCCCAGAGTCACATTCCCCACTCTGGAACTCCCTGCTCTGGGGGAGGCACTGGGGGCTCCCACCTGCACCTGAGGGGATGGAATCTTGGGGGGGTTGGGACTTCTGGGACCACTCATCAGATCCAGAGGAGGAGCAGACCCTGGACAGGAGGAGCCCACCACTCTCCACCAGACTGTGCCATCATCTACACCAACAGGTTTTTCCTCTCCTTTTCCTTTGGACTCAGGGGAACCCCGTGGGGCTCAGCACAGGGGCCACCAAACCCCACTGTGTTTGTGCCCCAGGGGGCTGGGTTACACTGCTGGGTTTTGTGGGTTATAACCACTTTCTCTTTGTGGTATTGCATTTATTGTAATATTGTTACTAAATTGTAACTCTGACTTACAATCTCTTTTCTGTTGGGTTTGTTTTTCCCGCTGGTTTACTTTTAAACCAGTAAAAAATTCTGGCACATGGGTACAGTAAAAATACGGAATGAAGTGGTGCTGATGTGTTGCTTCAAGAAAAACATCAAATGAGAGCATGAGTGGACCAAGAATTTATAAATTATGGATTCCCAAGCAAGAAAGAACTGAGGAGCAGAAGATGCTGGTGATCAAATGCAATGGACAGGCCAAAGAGTGGGCCATGAGGACCAGAGCTTTTACACAACCACACACATGGCTGTGGGGTGCAGGCTGGAAGTGATTGTGCATGACTAGGAAGGAGGTATTGAAGAAGTAGTTTGCCAGCCAAAGGGTTTTCTTGGAGTTGTATACAAGGAAAGCAGAAATGGTTGGGTAGGGTGGGCGACATGGATGCTGTGTGGAGCTGGGTCACTTCCAGAGGTGTTTCCACTGAAAAGGTGATTTTCCTGTGCTTGCTTCAGCCATGTCCACACTCTTATCTTTATTTGATAAGGATATTCTGGCAGTAAGTGTCATTTTCCAGGCAGCAGTGAATTCAGGGCTGGATTTAGCACACTAAATCCTGCAGTGTCAGCCTCCAGGAGACTGGGACTTTGCTTCTGTGTTGGCCAGCTCTGACTTCTACCATGTGTTGACACAGTTGCTTCCATAAAGAATTTATAATGCCACTAGAAAATCATTAGATTAATGTGTATGTGGCGCAAGAATGCCTTGTATGACTCAGTGACAACGTAGGGCAGGTCAAGATGACAAATATTTCCCTGCTTTTCTCCAGGATTGTCAATGGGAAACTTCCCAGAGAGTTTGCACCTCACCTATTGTCCAAGGAAAGAGGAGGTAGGACAGACAGTGGGAGGAGCTCTCACCATAGAGCTCCAAGTCATTGCCAGAAACTTGGATAACAGTTTCTGAGTTTTTTATGCTGGTGCAGATTAGGGGTAATTGATTGGAGATCACTTTATGGTAGCTGCAGTTTCTTAGGTAGCCCAATGCATTATGTGTCACCCAACTTTATAAGCCTGGTATGGCCATTCTCTCACTTCTGTAGGGCTCTGTACAGCAATTACAGCAGAGTTTAATTTACAAATCATTACTGTGTTTAGCCATTACCAGTACAAAGTCATTACTTTTTCTGTGCAATTGAAGCCTAATTTTCATGCCATCTGAAACTTTCAGGCATCAGGTAACACTTTATTTTATAAGGAAAAAATAACCATTTATTTAAATTGTAAAATCTGTGTATTTACAGAGTGGCTGGTTTTGCTCTTCAGGTTTCACACCAATTACACTGGAAGCTGTTTCAGAAAACCCAGGCTCTTATTTCTGAAAAAATAAGTTATCAGCAATTGCTTCCTATGCTTGCATAATTGCTTGAAGAATTATATTCTACAAAATGAAGTCAATTACCCTTTCACACTGCTGCCTAATAATTCTGATAATTTGTTAATCCACAAAGAGTACAGGGGCTGTAAAACTGTGCAACTCAGATATTGAGGGGATGATCTGGAACACGTTTCTTGTGGGGTTAATACTGAAAAGTGTTTGCACATCAGTGAGACAAAAGTGGATTCAGAGTTAATTTTGCTTTTTCGCAGGAGAAAAGAAAGTGGTCACAAGCACAGAGAAGGCAGTTGGTAGGAGTTAATTTGGAGGTTTTTTTGTGTGGAGAAGTGTTTCATCCCTTCTCCAGGCTACTGAAATCCTTTGCTGTTGAAGCTGTTGCATTTCACATGTGTGGACTCTCACACGTAACTGCAGTATTTTTTTTGCTGTTGGCAACTCCTTTTGACTTCTGCCTTGAAGCCCTTGGGGAAAAAAGTGGCAGGAGTTTGGTAGAGCTGAGCTGTAGGTGCCTATTGCAAATCCATCTCCACATGGTGGGAGCTGGGAGGGATGCTCGGGACTCAGTGATAGGGACAGCACTTCTTTCTTGTGTCAAGTAGGTTTCAAATAGAATTGCCAAATGATTGTTTTCTCTTAAAAATTGTTTGCAGTTTTATGTAAGGTCTGGTTTTATGCTTCCTGTTATAAATATTTTGTTGCATTTTTTATGGTATTGCCCAGACTGTACGTTCTTAAATAAATGATTAAAAAACCAGTCAAAGCTGCTTTTATTGAAACCTGGACTGTTGAGATAGGAGTGAGCTTCTGGAATATCCTTTTTTTTTTCCTGGTAGGAATAGTTTTGGTCTTTTGAGTGGAGCACACTTTTCCTATCCATAGGTCAAAGTCTGAAGTAGGGGCTGTGAACACCTTTATTTCTTCATGAAATTTCTACCTTCATGATTTTTTTGTTCCCAGAATGTACTCCGAGGGCAGTCTGTGTGTAGCCTTGGGCTTCAGATACTAACAAAATTTAAATCAGTTTTATACAAATAGTTTTAGTCAGAGAAGCTCAGTCTTGCTGAATTAAGTCCAAAGATTGTAAAAGGTGTTTAATTAAAGTATGTCCTTAATTTGCCTCCATATTCCTCTCAAGACTACTCCCTTTCTAAGTACCTTACACTCTGGTTTTTGTAGTTAGCAGAAAGACTTGGCTTACTGGTGCTGGTTCTGTCTTTTCATTGCCCTTTCCTGTACCTGGGTGCTCCTCTGCTAGTGACATCCACTTTTTGAACTTTTCCTGTGGTTTCTCCTTTCCACAGCTGCTGACTTTGAAATGTTGCTTGACAGTTGCTTTGGCCTTTATGTTGTACTCTCCCATAATTACTTTTTATTTTGTTCACCTTATCAGTCTTCTCACGCACATTTATCTCTCACCTGTGATTCTTTAATTTTCTGATCCCACAGGCTCTTATGCAGGAGCAACAACTCCTGTGGTAAGGACACAGGTTTGGAGGGTACATGTGAGACAAAAGATGACATCAGCTGAGAGCAGTTGAGTGTGGGCTTCATAAAGCAATAAAAATATACTAAAAACTGTATCTGTTATTTTTTTGTATCAGTTTGTAAAACCTGGGGTCCAAAAATTAACTTTATTCAGGCATATCTAACAATCAATATTTTCAAGTAACTCTTTTTTTGTGATGTAAAGTTGGATAGGAGAGATCTAATCAACAGCTCTGAAACCCCCTGTTGTGTGAATAGACCTCTCTGAATCCTCTGATTTACACCCTTTCCCTCCTGTTGGAGATCCTTCAAGGACAACACTCCTCCAGAAAGGTTTGTGTCTGGCAGGTCAAGTCAGGAGGAAGAATAGGTCAGCAGCACACTGAGAAAACATCTTGTCAAAGTATTTTCAAATCAGATATATAACTGTCTGACAGAGATAGGTAAAAAGTCCTGCATCTTGGGGTGTTTTGGTTGGTTCCACCGATTCTCCAGCCTGTCCTGGGTCATGTAGTAACTTCAGTGGGTAGGAATCACACTCTACCCTATTTCTAAGCAGAGACACAAGTGCTTTGTGGTGTTTGTGAGGACAACCACCGATGTGCTGCCTCTTAAGTGGGGAGGGACAACACCCTTGCTCTGGGGTTGTCTTTTCTTCACCAGCAGATGGAGACCCAGCTCATGAGACCCGGGGCTGCAGGGCCCTTGGTGCTTAACACCCAATCCCTGGCTGCCAGTGGAATTCAGTGGCACTTCCATGTGGGTACCTTTGGGGTCTGATTCCAAATCTATGGACCCAGAGGCATCTAATCCCTCCCAGGTTTTGGCTAGAAATGTGGGCAACAGAAGCAAGGATGAGGCAGGTGGGCACTGCTCACTTCACAAGTGCCTTGTAGAGGTCCCTCCTCTCATGCTATCTGTGTTAGTTGGACAACAGGAGTCACAAAGGACTGCAGGAGTCTGTAAAAGTAACACAATTCCTACAGAAGGCCATTTATTAGCTGTCTGATTGCTTAAACTCCTTTATCCTACTTTATAAATCCTTAGTATTCTCTACATGGTTTTGCTTGGTTCAGACTCTTTGGTTGGGGCAGAATGTGGGTAGGCAGACTGTTTAAAAATAAAATTTTAAAAAGGGAAAAAATTTCTACTATTTTGTGTCTTAATTTTGCCTGTCCTGATAACCTGACTTTTGGGGAGATCACACATCTTTTGCAACACTTGACTGGCAGACTTGAGATTAGCTCAGGAGTTGAGAGCATGGTGCTGATAGTGCCAAGGCTGTGGGTTCAGCCCCTGTAAGAGCCACCTGATGATCCTTGTGGGTCACTTCCAATTCAGAATATCCTGTGATTCTGAACCTCCAGCCACTGTATCACAGGACATGGTGTTTTGAGGAGCATCAGTTCTTACTGGAGGAAATTAGAAGTGAAAAAGATTGAAATTAAATACTCAACATCAAGGTCCCATCCTGCTGGGGACCTGAGGAGTGCAACCTGCCTTTAGGTGCTGCCTTGTCTTTAGGAATCTGAAACTGCTGTCAGGCACGTTCAGGTAACACTAAAATGGTTGCTGAGAAGTTCATACTTTTGATCTTGAATATTGGCAGCATTCAAAAAAATGCATGGGAGAAAAGTGTGGTCAGAGGACTTCAAAAACTCTTCTGCCTTTTTTAACAGTATTGAAGTAAATTGTGATACTTCCACCTACTTGAAAGAAGTGGCTTAGTGATGCTAAAGGGGGATGAAGGGACATGTTTCCCAAAAGGATGGCAATGCTTTAAGCCAAGCTTAAACTTTACTGCTCTTCACCTTTACTGCAGGCATGCCAAAAAGCTGAAACTAAAATATTTGAGAAGTTGAAGTACAGTATTTTAAAAGATGTCGTAAATTCTACCAAACATTAAGCTTTGTGTCTATAGAACAATGTTGAAATTGAGGAGCTAAATGTAGCCAAACCTAGTCTGGGAACTGCATTTTTAGCCATTGAATGTTAATGATTGTGTATGTGCCACAAATAATGTGTACAGGTGCACACTGGCAATATTCCAGACATGTTTTCAAATAACAGATATTTGAGAATTAAGATTTTTTTTATGGCTCTCTGTGGCAATGGTGGGAAGAAGAACATAAGGAAATACATCTTCCGGAAGTGATAGGACATTCTGTGATTTTTTTATATATATAGGAGACTAAAATTGGAGCTTTTAAAATACTTTTCTTAAAATGTAAAACACCAGTTTCTGTAAGATTTAATAGACAAATATACAACAAGTGACCAGGTATTATCTGTACTTTTTAAGGCACAGTTTTGACCTCTCAGAACCCCAAGCTCCAAGTACAATTTTTGTACTTTTTGGCCTCTGACACTGCAGAGTTTGTGTGACTTCCTTGTAGCTTCCCTCAAGGACACACACATGAGAATTGTGACCAATTTGCTGAACAGTGAACAGTGAATCTGAGGGTTTTGGATTTTTTTTCTGTGCTTGAACATGATGTCTAATTTTCCTTTCATTTCCTTGGTAAATAAAATTTCAGCTTTTAGGGTGGTTTTTGTTCTGGCTTTGATTGACCGATCTGGAAGGTACTGACATGGCACCTGTATTTACACACTGTCCACACTCACATCCATGAGCTCCAGAGCTGATCCAGTCTGAAGAATTCTGAATTTCCTGATTCTTAGGCTATGAAGGGAAAGAGAGGGCAATGATAAATAAATATGGGCCCTGGAAACCCACTGTGAGGGGCACAGCAGCAGGCAGTGCTTTCCAGGCTAGCAGACAGAGGATGTGTTCACGAGGTGAACCATTTGCAGACTTCTTGGATTGCAATTTATTGTGGTAAACCAAGAGCAAGTTGGTAAGTTGTGAGCCAGACAGCAGAGCCTTGCAAATCTTTGTTGGATGATCCTTGGAGGGGGAGAGCAGGGTGAGACAGGGATACACATTATTCCACAGGCTCTGGATTCAGCAGGACTTCAGTGGTCACTGTTGGGCCAGAACCTGACAGCTTCAGAGGAGGAGTGGGCTGGGCATTTTTGCTGGGCTAAATTCCAGAAGTGATTTTCAGCTGAAATGCTGTTGGTTTTAATCCATCCCTCCCTTCTTTGATGCTGGCAGCTCTGTTTTTAGTATCCCAGGACATCAAACAATTGTTTAGCAACTTAAATCCTAGAGATTTCACCCAAGAAGCAGGTTTTTTTTTCTCCAGATAGTAACAGCATTTATATTTGTGTTTAGAGATGCACTAAATCCAAGCTAATTAATACTTTTTTCCTGTTATTTCAGAATTGTCAGCACCAAAATCTCTTCTCCTCACTCTGCCTACAGATCTAAATGCAACGCAACTGAAATCCAAGTGCAAGTTTTGTCTGGGACAAAAGTTAACTGTGTAAGTAAAGGGAACTCAGTAGGGAGCACCAGTGGTCAGAGTGTTCCATCCAGCCTGGAACTTCATTCCTGTGCATGTGTAAGAACTGACAAAACCAAAATCCTGTTTTGGTATGTGGGGAAAATGTTCACCGTAAGAGGAAATGAAAATTATTTAGATTAAAGTAAAACCAAGAATTTAACATCCCTTTGTGTACACAAACACTCTTCTGAAAGTCACAAATCATAGTTGCTGGATGTTCAGAGTTGGTTTAAATGCTACTTACCTAAAGCCAGGAGATGAGAAACATGTGGCAGACCTTTTTTGAAAAAGTTCAGGGCAGGAGGGGAGCAAGAGGATGTTTGCATCTGCAGGAGGAGAGCCTAAAAATACTCTGAGAGCCGACAGTTCACTTATATCATTAATCCTACATTGAAGACATTTCCACATTTTAATGGACTGCAATTAAACCCAATATTTCTTAATATGAGTGTCAGGTGTTTTCAGCAGTGATGCAAATGACTGCTTAGTGCTATAATTCTGAAGGGGAAGGCATTTAGACCAGGCTCATTTGAACAGCCAACTATAAACAAGAGCACATAATTCCATCTGCTTTTTGGCCATTTGTTGTTCCTTTTAGGTTCTCCTTCTCCGTTTGTCTTGTGGACACAGTTTGCAGGAAACGTCAGCTGCTGTGATTGATGGCATGAGATTGGATGTACTGACTTCATGCTTTCATAAAGCAAGGCAGCTGTTGGGAGAAACTTTCCTTCAGGAGCTGGAAAGGTTTAAATTTTCCATCTCTTTGACTATTTGGCCTGATGAAGGATTGGGTTTTACCAGACAAGTAAATAAAAAGATGGCTAAGATGTACTATAAGGTCATTCAAACGATCTTTAAATAGCAATTACTGGAGGAGGGTGGAGGGAAAACCCTCGACATTCTGAGGCTGCTTTAAGTGAGCCCTAAAAAATTATGCTGATGTTCTCTCAATTTTTTTGACTGCTCTGTAAAACAGACAATTTCTGGTAATATGATTTTACAACAGGAGCTTGGCAGGAGGCAGCAGGTGATGGAAGGGATTCCACTGAATTCCCTACTCATCACCTGAGTTTGTGTGGCTGTGAGATGTTGGCTCTCCACCTTTCCACAATCACCATACACCAGTTTGCAGTTCAATTTCTTGCTAAAAGTAGATATACTGGTTAAATTTTAATTAATTTTATTTCTGGGAAAACTATTTGTATCCATCAAGTAGGCTTTCCTTCCAAGGCAGGAAGGGAAAAAAAAGGGTAATGTTCATTTTTACAGTTAAACCTTCCTCTTTCCTTATTTAAAGGAATGTGAATTTGTCAGATGTTATGAGCACAATTTTGAAGAAGATCAGTAAGTAATGTTCATATTTGTTTATTTTTTTCCCTTAAGCAGTCTGTGGGAGTTGGATGTTAGTTGATAGTTTGAAGGACTAACAACTGGGTTCCTATCTAAGCTAATTCTGAAAATCTTTGCCAGCATTATGGTCCTGCTGGAGATGGGCTAGAACCAAAACTCAGGAACTGAAACCTCCCTGACCCAAAACTTTGGTGGCTCCATTTAGACAGTGGTTTGAGTCAGACTCCAAATTCCCCTTCAGTCTAGTTTTTGTAAATTCAGTCACATCAATAGAATATGTGGCAGTTGCTGCTCAAGAGCTGAGAACAAGCTCTTCCAAGCTGGGTCTTAATACCCTTTTGTGACTTCTATGAAACTCTGCAAAAACAGTGTCATAGATCAGTAGGAACTATCACAATGTGCTTTCTTTAAAACAGAAAACCAGGTGTAGGTCTGATTGTCAAGGAACCCTGAGCGGCTGAAGAGCTTCCTGCCAGAGGAGAATTGCCAAGATCCTGACCTGTTGTGGTCATCTGCCGGGAAAATTCAACCTAGGCTTTCAAAAGTAAGACTTGCCCCATCGAGCATCCTCAAGATAAACCACAAAGGCAAAGAGAACTCTCGATTAGATGGGGACTGTGTCCCTAGTCCTGACTGAAGCAGAAGAGGTCAAACTGGAGAGCACCCAGCACTTCTGTGCCCACCCACAGCCCTCAGTGCTGTCACGTGCCCTCTGCCTCACTCATCTCCTGAGCTTGAAGTTCAAGGCAAAAGGCTCAGGGAACAGGAAAATGTGTTTATAGGAGCAGACTTTATAGTAAGAAAATTTGATGTTGCAGCAAATCCTAAAAAAGACCTCAAAAGAAACTTCAGAAATGTTTTCGAACCAGACTGAAAGAGCAGCAGTTACTCTGGGCAGGCAAAGGGTGGCTTTGGCTGGTGTGGGGAGACATTTTGCAATGCTCTGGGGTAAGAGAATACCAGGGAAGTCTGTGGGTCACTTCATTTAGATCCTGTAATCATTTCCATAATCAGTAATCATCTGCACTGTTTCTTAACTCTATGTGGATCACTGTAACAGTCTAATCACTTACACAAATACACAGCCCCACCACACTAATTAGGATTCTGCAGAGCTGGAAGAAAGCCACTCTACGTTCTCCATGAACAATCCATTTACTGTTAAACATTTGAAGAGCTAACTATTTATTTATACCTAAATGAGAATTTTTCCTTTTTTTTCCTTTTTATGCTCACAAATCAATCCTGAGCATCTTTATACTCAGAATGCTGCATTCCCTCTTCCAGTAACTCCTTTTAAACAGGTAGTGTTTTAGCAGAGAGGAATTTAAGGCTTTGCCTTGCTCTGACAGATTGTGGCTGCACAATGATAAATAAGGTTCTGGCAGGTCACTACTCATTTTTGAACCCTTGCTCCACTAAATTCTCAAAATTCAGTGTGATCAAAGACCTGCTTTACTGTTGTAACACTTTTTTAGCAGTAGTTTCTCAAGGTCCCTTCCCTACAGCCCCAGCCATTGTACAGACATGAAGGGAGAGACAACCCACTCCATAAGAAATTCATAATCCAACCAGCACGAGTAGACAGAAGTGAGATGCATCAAGGGATGAGTCAACATCAGTGGCGGAGTCTCCAAACCCTCTTTTAGTATTGTCCACCTTAAAAGTTGGCATGTGCTGCCTCTGGAGAACTTCTATTTGTTTTGCTGCCTCAACATATATTTTTTTGTGTAAATAATTAAACATTACATTAGAAATGAACTTACAAAGCATCCACCAAACAATTCCACATGCTTAGAACTGTGCTGTGTGCTGCTTAATGATCACTTGACATTGTATTTCATACAGTTCATCTAAGAAATCTGTGGAAGTTCAAATTATCTAATGTAATTAGGCATTTAGACTGCCTTACCACGCTGCTGAATGCTTTCAGAGGATGGATGTGGAGTTGTTGAAAACAACAATCATTTTACAGGAATAAAACAAGTTCTTCATCAAGTTTGTAGGCTTCTAAATTAGGAGGAGGTGTCAGTGTAGAATTAACTGACCAGTGCTGCTGTGCCATGCACAGATCCAGCTGCCATGACCAAGGATGTGGTTATGGAAGGTGTAAGTACAGCCCAGATGTACCCCTGGATTGGATTTGGGGAGAATTTACTGAACTCGAGCACTCATTTCACCAATAGCAATATATTTGGACCAAAAAGATGATGGTGGCTGGTGGATACCCTGTCAGAGTAGAGAACATGAGGAAAGAGATGATGGTTCTCCTGTGACTCATGAGAACTGCTGGGTGCTCTTTACAGAGAAAACTTGGGAAAGGCTGACTGTGACAGGTGACAAATTATTGTGGTTTATCCTTCAATGTAATTAGATGTCTATGATCATTGAAAAGTTCAGAGAGGAAAAGCAAAAAGAAAATTGACTGAAATTGTTTTAGGTACAGAGCAACAGTCATTTCTCACTACTGAGCAGAAAGAAAATAGTTTCTTGGATTAGTGAGAATCAGAATATTAAGTTATGGTGTTATTTTCCAGCTAATCCTGAGCTTGTTGTCTAAACAAAGCCTTGCCTTTGCCCTCTGAGGGTTAGGAAATACATTTTAAATTGACAGGATATTTGAATTTATTGGGAGTTTCAATGTTTTACTATTCTCAGCACTGGGCTGAGAAATTTGTGGGTGTCTAAACTGTTTGTAGTAAAACAATGTAACAATGTTGTTCATACAGAAGATTTTGTCTCCCATCACTGTCAAACCTTTGTAGGTAATTATAGAACAGAATATAAGGCTTAGCAGGAAACTTCATCTTGGAAACTGTTTGGAGAAGCAGACTGGTCTTCAGTTTATTTATGGTGGCACTTGGTGATATGGTTTAATGCATTTGATGATCCTGGAGGTCTTTTCCAACTTTAATGATTCCATGATTCGGACTTCCAGAGGATTACTCCTCTCCCCTCCATTTAGGCACAGTTTGACTGAAATACTGGTTTCATTGGTCAAAACATCTCTTGACTTCACTCAGGACTCTGCCAGAGCACTTGAGTCCCATGCTGAATTCAACTTTGTGTTAAGTAATTGCTTTCCATATTCAGTTTTCCTCAATTCTGAGCACTTAAGGAGACCAAGGTTCTTGGGTTTTTCCAGAAAAGCTTTGAAAGGGGATTTTGTTGGTGATGGAGACTTTGTTGGAGACTGAAGAACCACCACACACTGTCCTCAAACAGTTGCCTTCCATAGCACTGGATCATTATTGGCTGTGTTTAATTGCCACTGCACTCCTCTAAGGTGTCATCTGCGTTTCAGTTGTTATGAGGATATTGTTGTGTCTGTGTCTCTCCTTTGCTCTGTAGCAGAAAATCAAGCCTGACTTTCAAAGAGGTGTGCAAAACTTTTGATGGTGAGTGGTTTAGTCAGAAAACAAAGGACTACGTATTTTGGAAGGCAATTAAAATTTCCTAAAGGTACCTGATATATTTTTTGAAGGTGGAGTCCAAGTGTTTGTCAATGACTCTGTTTTAGCAAAATGTCCTTATTACTGCTCTTTACCACCAAATAAATTGAAGGGTTGTGAACTGTGTACTGATAAATCTTCAAATCTTACTAGTAACTTCTCTTTTGTAGGAAATCACAGAATCATGGAATATTTGGGGCTGTGGAAGGGACCTCTGGAGATCATCTAGTCCAACCTCACAGCTAAAGCAGGTTCACCTAAAGCAGGTTGCACAGGATTGTGTCCAGACAGCTTTTGAGTATCTCCAGAGGAGTTTCCACAGCCTCTCTGGGAAACTTGTTCCTCTTAGGACTTCAGATATTGTTTTTATTTGGCCTGGAGCCTGTTAATTTTGATTATTAGAAAATTACAATCAAGACACATTGTATGAAGATAATATGAAAATAATTCTAGATTTTGCTTAGTTTTGTGACAAAACCTGATTTGGTCCAGGGCAGCCTAAGGTATGTCTTTATTTGCACTCAGCCCCAAGTGAACACAGCCATTAAAATATTTGTAGAAATGCATTTGCAAATGGGTAAATAATTGAGGAGTGGTGGAGCAAGAACAATCAGAAAGAACTTTGCAAGAATCTGTAGCCAGAATTGAGGTGTTCAAATGGTATGAGAAGAACTGGAGCTGATTTCATGTAATCACAGAATCTCCTATATTGGAAGGGACCCAGAAGGGTCATCAGTGCAACCCCTGGCCCTGCCCAGGACACCCCAACAATCCCACCCTGTCCCTGAGAGCATTGTCCAAACACTCCCTGAGCTCTGCCTGGTTTGGGGAAAGGAAATTTGTAGCAGTAGTTCTGCCTGTACCCCAGGAGTTTGAGAAGTTCTTGGGTATTTCCCCAAGTCACTAGAGATGAACAAAAGAAAAACAAAATCTGAACTTTTTTCTTGTATATTTGTAGAGGCTTTATTGACCAGGACTGGAGCCTGCAGTACCCTTTGGCTATTAAATAAATAGAAATATTGGCAGCAACTCCTTGTCATGAAGGTAGAGAATGGGGTTTGTGGTTCTCTGCAGCCTTGTCAGAGCCAGTATAGTTCTGGAATAGGGGGAGATTCCCAAAACTCACTAGTGTTGTCTCCCTGTGCTTACATAATCAGGTAAAGGGAATCCAACACATCACTGACACCTAAAATTTATTAAAAATCCTAAAAATTCTACTAATTAGGGAAAACTCTGTAAATCATATTCCTACAGCCTTAACACTATAGAGTCATTAGATGGAATTGACACATTCTGTGTTGTGTAACAATAGTTTGGGTAGGGACTTATCCAGGATCAGGTATTTCCTGACAAACTTCTCCATTTCCATTGGAGGGCTGGGCAATATTTTTTCCCTCTCTGCATCCATTATTTTTCATCTGTGGCTTAACCTGATACTTGAGCAGAAATGAACTGCAAGAAAAACAACAACTTGAGATATTCTGTACCTTTGTGGTGTGGTTAAAGAAGAAATTGAAAGATCAGGAAAATAAAACCTTTAATTTTTTTCCTCTTTTTTTTCCAAATAAGTCAATACTACAAAAATAATCTTATTTCTTTTTAGCTATGCTGTCCTACTTCCTTAGCTGAAGAATCACCAGTGCCATTTTTAGCTGTAAAATTCTTTCTCGTGGTATGTCCTAATTCAGCAACCTGGGACTAGTTCATTACTGTGTGGGTGTGCCCAAAGCTGGGCATTCTAAACCCTCTATGCCATTGCCCAGGAACTGTTAACAATGGAGCATTGGCAGCAGCTGCCCAGGGCACAGCTGAGCCCTCAGCCTGGGAGCTGGCTGGGAAAGAAGCCTGGCAGAGGAGCTGGGAGAACTCCCCTCCAGGGACTCCTTGGCACCTCCACACCCACTTGAGGGCTCAGCTCTGCTCAGGGGCCAGCAACCATTCCAAAATCCCCCCTGACTCCCAGAGTCAGATCACCCGTTGTGGAACTCCCACCCTGGGGGAGGTATTGGGTGCTCCCACCTGCACTTGAGGGGAGAGAATCTTGGGGGTTTGGGGACTTCTGGGACCACTCATCAGATCCAGAGGAGGAACAGACCCTTGGCAGGAGGAGCCCACCACTCTGGACCAGACTGGGACCACCATCTACACCAACAGGTTTTTCACCTCTTTACTTTGGTCTCAGGGGAACCACGTGGGGCTCAGCACAGGGGCCAACAAACCCACTGTGTTTGTGCCCCAGGGGGCTGGGTTACACTGCTGGGTTTATGGGTTAAACCCAATTTCTCTTTGTGCCATTGCATTTATTGTGATATTGTTATTAAATTGTAACTCTGATTTATGATCTCTTTTGTGTTGGGTTCATTTCTCCTGCTGGTTTACTTTTAAACCAGCACATGATAGCAAGAATATAGTTTAGAACCTTAAGCAGAACTTTCCCCACAGCATTGCAGGCTGCTGGGGCACAGATTAGGTCCCAAAAATGTGTGGGGTTGGATTCTGCAGCTCTTCTTAGGGCCAGGCAAAGGTGGAAGGGAGCACAGCTATGTCACCAACAGTTAATATCTTTTTACGCTGTTGTGCCGTTTTTATTGCAGTCTTAAATCAGTAAAAACTGATTGGTTTCCCCGTAAGTAACAATGACATAGAATTTAATGTATGGATTGAGACACAGAACATAAAGAACAGGTGATAGAATATTATGCCCGCAATGAGAACATTAAAATGCTGACGTTTGGAACAGCTGGCTTAGCCCTTTTTTCTCAGCTGGAATAAATAGTAATATTAAAGGATTAGCATAAGCAACAACTAGTGTTGAAGGACTTGGATTCATTCCAGGCAATAAGAATATTTAGGAATCAGCATTTTGAGCCCTGGTGAACAGAAGACTTTATTTCTTCCAAATACATTTTTAGTAATATTGGCTAGATATAGATATATTTATTATGTTTATATCCATTGGATTTTCAATTTGTAAACCTTTGGAGTTTGAGTTCTGGAGGATGGTTTCAGGGGTTTTTTTAGTGACTATTTTTGTATGCCATTATTAAAATACTATATTCTGGTGCTTTTAAGAAGGGGCTTTCACTGCTTTACCATTACTAAATTAGAATAGAAGTGGAGGAGAAGTAGTTCACCATTAGAAAGCATCAAGATCACACAAGGAGTAGAAGTGGATCCCATCTTTTGTATATACATGTGAGATCTCAGAACAGATTTCAGAGGAGTAAAACTTCAAAGAACAGATGCAGAAAATGATAAATTTTGTGGTGGTGTCCTTCCTAAAATGAGAGAAACAGACCATGAAGCAGCTGAAAGGCGAGAAAATCGAAGCCTGAGTATCAAAGATATGATATTTGATATTGTAATCACCAGAGCATCAGTGTAGGCTTTCAGAATGAGGATTTTCCTCGCTACTCCTTGTAGAGCTTTCTAGCAGTGCAGCTGGAGCAGAGGACCAGCCTGTTCCTCTGGCCTTTTCCGTGGATGTCCTAAGGCTGAGAGAGATGGATGGCAGAGTGGGGCTCAGAGGGATCATCTGAAGAAAGATGCACATGGATGGTTGGAAAGAGTAGTGAGGCATCATTCAGCTTTGTCTTCAAGTTTTCTGGGGTAATTTTGGAAGTTAAGATGATATTTAGGGCCTTGACATGTTTGATTTCTCACTAAGGTGAGGACTCTTCATGCAACTCCTGCTGTGTGTAATTGCAGAGCAATTGGAGGGTCTTAACATTTGTGATGGTTTTTTGTTAGTAAATCTCTGGAATTTGACTAAGAGAATGAGGAGTGATGTCTGCTATTTCATAGGCAAATCACACCAATTCAGTGGTTTGACTTTCTTCCCTGGATGTTTCAGGAGTTGAGTTTTGATGCTGGCTTAATTGTCAGGGTCTCCAAGCAGATCAGCCAGCTCTTCATTCATTTTTAATTGGGTGACTTTCTGAAGTTAAATGGAAACATTCCACTAGTCAAAACATATGTCTGCTTTTTCTTTCTCTGAAGGTTTCTGTGGGGAAACCAGAGCCAGACCTTGGACTGTGTGTACCTTCCATGACACCATTTCAGAATTTGGTGGGTCTGACAACTCCTTTTTGCATCATTAGGTGACCGGATACCCCAAGTTGGGGGGTCCTGTGCAGGGTCAAGAGTGGGACTTGAGGATCTTTGTGGGTCCCTTCCAACTCAGGAGATTCTCTGGTTCTGTAATGCTGAGTTTAAATTCACATCTGGTGCTATTTTCTTCCTCCCACAGGTATAATGAGGCTGATGTGGGGTAGCAGTTGTGCACAGAAACACGTGTTTGGAAATTAGTGCAAGCAGAAAGGGTTGTCATCCTCCAGTTTATCCTTGGGAAATGACTTTTGTCCAGCTCAGCAGCCAAGGATGATGTGTCTTCCCCAGTTTTAGATGTTTAACAGAATATGCAGATTCCACCCGCAGATTTATTTAAAATTAATACATTGGAAATAGCTGCTAAACTCAGAAAAGGAGGTCACTCTTCCCGAGACAACTCCATGATATCTGGGGGCATAAAGATGAAGGCAAATAAAAGTTTTGGCAAATAGATATTCAAAGTGCAAAGTGGGAGGAAAAATCCTGATTTAATAATTGATGCTACACCTACTTCGTCCTATTCCTTAACCCCCTTGGACCACCATCTCCTGGGCAGTAGCAGCAACCCTGGCACAGAAGGGTTGGTGGATTGGCCCAGGAATTTGATTAGGGATGTGGGGGGGTGACAGTAAGTGCATCCCTTAAGAAAAGCTGTTTGGAGTGCAAGAGAACAGAGCTACCTGGAGTATGTGTGTGGCTTGTGACCAATGAGAGGCTGTGGTATATGTAAGGTGAATTGGTTAACCAATCATGTGGTAGCATGTTGGATGTGAGAGTGCATAAACGGTGTGGATGCTACTGCGTGAGAGAGAGATCTACTAGGATGTGAAATGATGTAATAGGAACTTCTAGGAACTATCTACTTCTATGAGCTATGAGAACTGTCAGTTAATCTATCTTGAATAAACTCTCAAAGTTGTGAGCCTTCTGATCAAGCCTTCTGATGTCTGCTGTGCCTGAGCTCTTCTGACTGTCAGTCCAGCGCCCAAGCTCGGTACAAGGGGCTCCCCCTGTAGGGATGTGCATGATGTGTTTCTGGCTTGCAGTCACAATGAGACTCCAGCCTTACAACAATATTTTCAGCCTTTCACTTTTTATTATTTCTGGATTTTCATTGTACATGACAGAAAAGAGATGGTCTATAGAACATGCCAGCCCTTCTTCCCTGGGAAATTATCCATGGTAGCTTTTCTTGCAATGCTTTGGGTGTGTTTGTTATTAAACACTTCTCAGAGTAGTTACATCACCGAGGCACCAAATTGTTTTCCAGGTGTTCCTTTCAATAACAAGATCCAGCTCTAGGGTCCCAGCACAGGAGGGATGTGGACCTGTTGGAGCAAGTCCATAGAGGGCACCAAGATGATCAGAGAGATGGAGCAGCTCTGCTGTGAGGAAAAGCTGAGAGGATTGGGATTGTTCAGCCTGGAGAAAAAAGACTGTGGGGTCACCTAATTGTGGCCTTCCAGGACCTGAAGGGAACCTAGAGGAAAGATGGAGAGAGACTATTAACAAGGACCTGGAGGGACAGGACAAGGAGGAATGGCTTCCCACTGCCAGAGGGCAGGCTTAGATATTAGGAAGAAATTTTTTGCTGTGAGTGTGGGCAGGCCCTGGCACTGGTTGCCCAGAGAAGCTGTGGCTGCCCCATCCCTGGAAGTGTCCAAGGCCAGGTTGGACAGGGCTTGGAGCAACCTGGGCTGGTGGAAGGTGTCCCTGCCCAGGACAGGGAGTGGAATGAGATGAACTTTAAGTTTCTTTCCAGCCCAAGCCATCCTATGGTTCTGGGATTCTGTTCATCTTGGGGTCAAAGACCAAATGGTGCTCTGGTCCCATCACATCAATTTCTTTTATGGTACCTTTAACGTGATACTTGTTGCTTGTTTTATCCAAAGGACTGTCCCAACCTCCAAACTCTGATAGTTTTCCAAGTTGTTTCCTTAGGATGGATCTGTATTCCACAACCCTCAGATCATGATCAGGATGGTACCCAAGTACCCTCATTGCCAAGTCTTGCTCCCACAAGTGTGAGCTCTCTCACAGCAGCAGTGTTGCAGCAAATTAACAAAAAAGAGGGAATTGTTTAAAAACTTAAACCAATTTTTTTGGTTGCTTTCATAACAGAAGCTCTGGAAAGGCAAGATGGGCCTCCAGAAAGTCCCATTCCACCCCAGGTGTGTGTCCATCCTTGACAATTATTGTGATGTATGGAATGATTGGTGGGAGATTGTCAAGCATTTACAAACTGTAGTTAGAAAACCATGGTGAATAGTTACAATTCATTGAACTTTAGAATTCCATGGTTGATCAGAGGCATGAAAAGTGTGTTTTATGAAACACAAACCCTTCAAAATGCAAAGGTTGCTCTTTTTCATTATTTCATTCAGAATTTATGGGAAAAAAAAATCTTAACTTGTGGATATCTTGTTTGCTACAGAGAGTAAAAATTAATTAATTTTCCTTTAAAAGATGACTGATTTAAGAACAAATTATCTTTTCATTCTCAACTTTTAGAAGTACCTGGAAAAACAAATCACTAATTAAAAAGGGGACAATGTTCACCTCATGCAAAGTAAACCTGTGAGGTTCACAAAGTGACACCATCACTACAGTCATAAGGACCTGAGAGAGAATTTGCAGCTTTGTGTATGGGCTGTGTTTTATCACAGCTTTCATGTCCGACATGTCCCACCAACCCTTACAAGAAGGACATGGATATTAAAATAACTTGGACAGGTTAAAAGATTTTCCTTTCTTAAAAAGGAAAACACTGACTTTCCCATGAATTTTGTGCTGGAATTTTACTGTATCCCATTTTGTAAGCATTTTGTGAGCATTATTGAGGATTTACCTTTACAATAAGTAGTCCAAAGGGCAGAGTCTGTGGAGCTGTTGAGACATATGTCCTGTTTCCACCAAGGGTAATGCCTTTATTGTTCATGCATCAAGATATAAAGGCTTCTTGTTCACATAATGGATACAGCTGGTTGGGTGGGGGGCAGGGAGGTCCTCACAATAAAAAGACATTTGATTGCTGCTGGGATCCTAGTCAGTAAAATACTCAAAGATGGTTAATTGGACATTAATGTGTCATATTTTCAACAAAATAACAAGAAATTTGCCAAAAATAAAGCCCGAAGGAAACACGCCTCCAAATTTTACAACAAACCTTTGTTTAAAATAGAAGTTAAAGCAGTGAAGATTTATGACATGTTGACATAACTGATGGTAAAGGAGTTGGCTGAAGCTCCGGGTGTGAAGGTCCAAATGAGAACATCTGCATTAAGAAGCTAATTCTCTTAAACATACTGATCAAAATATTAATGCTACATGTAAACACAAGTGCTTTATCTGACAGTGATTTACATTTGGAACGACCTAATCCAACTATGCACTGCATCTTTATTCATTACCAGCAGCCTTTACTTAACACTTCATGCCCGCTTGCACAGGTGGACAATCTACTCAGAGTGACTATTGTGTTTATGTTATTTTTTCATAAGCAGGGTTTGAAATTTGTCAAACTGCATCATTGTTTAACTATGTGCCAGTCAAAGGGAAATTGCCAGATGGAGCGGCTTTCCCCTAACCTTGCTCCAGGCAATGAAATTACACATAGGCCACAGTCTTATGTCAAGTCTTTAAAAAAAAAACAAAAACAAAAAAAAAAAAAGAAAAAAAAGAGCCAGGCCATGAATAGGCATGACTCTGTGCATTCACAAAACCTGGCTTTCTTATGCCACTAATTTTATATGAAGGCTCATGCCAATGGTACATAAAACTTCATGTCCGTCATGTCACTCATTAACTAGGTGCTCATAATTTATGTATTTAAGGCCTGCTTGTCCGCCAAGCAATCAAACAGTAAACCATGTTTTATAGGTGTTAGTGTTTATAGAAACTGTAAATAAATGTCAAACAAAAAAAAATCAGGTTGCAGAAAAATTATCAGGGTTAAGTCATTTATCATTGTTCCAACTGGAAAAATCTGAGAACCTGTCAGTGCCAAAGCAAATGTTTCTCTGGCTTTTTCTAATGTGCAGCTTCAACTACCAGATTGGAGAATTCTATTAGCAGGATTTGATGAAATGGAAAATTTGCAGGTTATGTGTTTTAGCTGCACCTCTCACTCAAAGAATGGGGTGAGGTGGCCCTTCCTTAACGTGGTGACCTTCCTTTGTTATGCTTCGGGGTTTTATTTTTCTGTTTAGGGCTAACACCAAGATTAGTTGAGATGATTTAGGCAGGCTTTAGGCTGCTTTGGAGGGTGGGCAGAGCAGTTCTTTTCAAGTGAAGGAAGCCAATGTGGCCGTCCCTGAGGGCTGTTCACTGGCAGGTTTTCTGTGACTGCTGTAGGATTGTTCCTTCCCAAAAAGGGTGCACGAGGAAGAAGAGATGTACAGGCACCTACTCCTTGGGGTTGCGTTGACAGTCTCCATCCAACTTCCTTCTCAGTCAGGAGCTGCCCTGGCGGACCTTCAGGCAAGCATATTACAGGTGTTGTACCTGTGTCTCTGAGCTGCACGTTTTATATACTAGTCACTTGTATTTTGGTGAGGAGATTTGAAAATGAGAAGATTTGGACACTGAGAGGCTCTGCTGGTGTACATTGATACTGTAGGGCATCAGATGTTGCAGGGGTTCCCTGCTGGGCCCAGAGTTGAGGACAGGATCTGTTTTGAGATGTCTGTGCATCTCAGAAGTGAATATATTGATGATTTAGATGAGGGGATTGAGTCCATCATCAGCAAATTTGCTGATGACACCAAGCTGGGAGGGAGTGTCGACCTGCTGGAAGGCAGGAGGGCTCTGCAGAGGGATCTGGAGAGACTGGAGAGATGGGCTGATTGCAATGGGATGGAGTTCAACAAGGCCAAGTGCAGGTCCTGCACTTTGGCCACAAAAACCCCCTGCAGCACTCCAGGCTGGGCACAGAGTGGCTGGAGAGGAGCCAGGCAGAAAGGGACCTGGGGGGACTGAGGGACAGGAAGCTCAACATGAGCCAACAGTGTGCCCAGGTGGCCAAGAAGGCCAATGGGATCCTGTCTTGTATCAAAAATAGCATAGCCAGCAGGACCAGGGCAGTGAGCCTTCCCCTGGACTCTGCCTTGGGGAGGCCACACCTTGAGTGTTGTGTTGAGTTCTGGGCCCCTGAGTTGAGGAAAGAGATTGAGGGGCTGGAGCGGGGCCAGAGAAGAACAACAAGACTGGTGAAGGGACTGGAGCATAAGTCCTGTGGGGAGAGGCTGAGGGAGCTGGGGTTGTTTAGCCTGGAGAAGAGGAGGCTCAGAGGTGACCTCAGCACTGTCTAGAACTACCTGAAGGGAAGTTGTGGCCAGGTGGGGGTTGGTCTCTTCTCCCAGGCACTCAGCAATAGGACAAGGGGGCACGGGAGGTTCAAGCTCTGCCAGGGGAAATTGAAGTTGGAGAGCAGAAAAAACTTCTTTGCAGAGAGAGTGCTCAGGCGTTGGAATGGGCTGCCCAGAGAGGGGGTGGATTCCCCATCCCTGGAGGTTTTTAACCTGAGATTGGCCGTGGCACTGAGTGCCATGATCTGGTGACGGGACTGGAGTTGGCCCAAGGGTTGGACTTGATGATCTCGGAGGTCTTTTCCAACCCAATCGATTCTATGATTCTATGATTCTATATATCCTGTTGGTGGTTCTATAGAAGAGTATGTAATACACTTTCCAGATTGATTTGTCCCTAGAACTGTGCTTAGATGGAGCTCCTTAACCAGCCGGAAGTTCACAGAGCACAGCCTCATAACATGGAGCTGGGATGACGTTACTCAGAGGAAGGAAAGAGAAAAGAGAATGGATTTCAGTGAAAAAAATCAGTAAGGTGGTGTAGCCTACAGGGAAAAATGATAGAAGTGAACAAAATGAAAGTAAAGATAGTCCTGCTACTGGTCCAAAAACTATAATTAAAAATCCATACAGGCATTCCAGTGACCATGGACATGGGGCAAATGACCTGTGCTGTCAGAGTGACTGTCAAACTCCCTGTATATGGAGTGCCTTGAGTCCTTCATCGATTTTTCAAAAGCTCGCACTTGTCACAGTCCTATTTGCCTGCACTGAGATGTTCACAGTGAAACTAAATAAAAATCAGCCAGACAAAACCATGCTTCTAGAGCCTTGTTGAAGAGCTACTGATGTTTGGGAAGTACCTGTGCTCTGATGGCTTTCAGGAGATGTCAGGGGGAGGTGCCCCTGACCTCTGGGGCTGGATCAGCAACCAGCTCCAGTGCTGCCCTAACTGGGTGTTTCTGGAACATGGGGCTGCTCACGTTCCCTCACCTCATATTCCCACAGGCTTCCTTCTGCTGAGAATGCCAGGGCTTTTTACCAAGTCTATCCATGGTGTTCAGCTTGTATGTTTTCAATAGCCAAGGGAGACAATTCATCTCTACCTTCATCTTGATCCATATCCTCACATGATGTCAATTGTCTTGGCTACGCTGATGTTGGTGGGGCAGAAGATGCTGATGAAACCTAAAGGTACTGAGGAGGTGTTTGATGTATTAAAGGCTAAGAATTGTACTACATAAGTGATGACTATGAAAAGTATAAATAATCTGTGATTGCTGACCTAAAGTTGAGGTATTGGTTCTGTTTATGTAGTCAGTCTGTCCAATACTTGAGCTCAAACTTGCCTATAGCTGTATACTTTTAACAATACTTTTTAAGATATCCTTTCTGGTTTTCTTTGTCTTTTTCCTTTATGGTACAATGAATTCATTTTGAGCCTGAACTATTTTTTTTGGAATTTGCAATTTCCATTTTTATTGGTTTTGCACAAACTTGGAAAAACATTTGCTAAGCAAATGTGCCTTGGCAGGTCTGGCACAGGATCATCTGATGCATTTACAAGTCCTGTTTCAACAGCTCTGGTGACAGACCAGCTCCAGTATTTCCTCTGTGTTGTTGTGCCCACCATTGATTACTTTAGTCCTGAGTTATTTGAAAACTCATCCAAATTAAACAAATAGGCTCTCAGCGTTGTGAGTATGGGAGTGTGTGGTATCCAATTTCATGGCATTTCCAGGGAATGTTCTAACTGATGTTATTTCCTCCTGTTTGGCCAATTTCTGGGGCCTTCATTGAGAGCTTCATTGCAAACTTTCTGAGCTGGGCTGTGCACCTGTATCAGGGACAAGCCCTGAGGCTTCCACCCAATTCTTACTCAGCAGATTTCCCATCTGTGCTCAGGTTTGTGGCTCATGAAAGCCCACAGAGAAGTTTCCCTGGTTGCTGCAACTCGTCATGCTCTTCTGTTGTTGTTTCACTGTGACATTCTGAATGCTCTTTTGTTGTTCAGTTTGATTTTCTGCTTTGTGAATGGCATTTTAAAATATATGATAACGTATAGATTCCACCTTTTCTTGCTTTTTAAAGATGGTCTCTGATTCTATAGCCTTAAAAAACTACAAGCAATAAATACCTTCAAATAGCCGAGGCCATAATTCATGCCCTGTAATGCATGTTTTAAAAATCAGGCCTTTTTCTGGCTCATTACCCAGCCTGTAGACTTTACTTTTTTAATTAATGTAAGAACACCTTCTTTATGGCATGTTCATGTTTACCCAAAAGTCACATCATTTTTCAAATTATACAAGGTGTCAGTGCTGAGGGTAATGATCTTTATTACTCACATTCCAAAATGAGCACTGCTTTTTATTTTTTTCCTAAATCTGTCTAGAGAAGAAGAATCAGGAATGTTTTCCTCCAGTAGCATTTGTGTGCTGCACTTAGAAGTCAATCGAAGGAGTCACCAGCTCTGCTTTTATGGGAGTTTTTTGCAGCAGTTCAGCTCCACCAAGTGACCACAGTGATGCCACCAAAAGTCTGACCTGTCCCATGGTGGTGGGATGTTCTTGCTGCTTGTGACAACTCCCAGTGTGGGATTTTTGTTTGGTCCTAGTGGAACACATGACTTGGACACAGCACTGGAAGTGGCACTGAGCAAGTTTGCAGATGACACAAAACTGGGAGGAGATGCTGAGTCCCTCAAAGGCAGAAAGACCCTGCAGAGAGACCTGGACAGATCAGAGGGTTGGGAATCACAAACCAAGGGAAGTTCAACAAGGAAAGTGGCAGATTCTGCCCCTGCGATTGGGAACCCTGGATGTACAGACAGTCTGGGAAGGAGAGGCTGGAAAGCAGTGCCAGGAAAGGGCCCTGGGGGTCCCGGTCAGTGATCAGTCAACCACAGTGCACTGGAGTAGGAGGGACATCCTTGCCCTGGGGGGCATCAGACCCAGCATGGCCAGGCCAGGGAGGGGATTATCCTGCTCTGCTTTGCTCTGCACTGGGGCGGCGTCACCTGCAATGGGCGGGCA
>VWZD01005493.1:3991-14673 GCA_013396695.1 Sakesphorus luctuosus | reverse complement strand
AGAGATTGAGACATTGGAGAGTGTCCAAAGGAGGGACAGGGAGATGGGGAAGGGCCTGCAGGGGCAGCGTGTGAGGGCACTGAGGGCACTTGGTGTGTTCAGCTGGAGAGGAGGAGACTGAGAGGAGACCTCAGGGCAGGTCCAACTTCCTCAGGAGGGGTAGAGGAGGGGTAGGCACTGATTTGTGCTCTGTTGGGACCAGGGACAGCACCCAGGGAATGGCCTGGAGCCGTGCCAGGGCAGGGCTAGTGTAGATAATAGAAAAGGTTGTTGCCCCCGAGGGTGGTGGGCACTGACCAGGCTCCCCAGGGCAGTGGGCACAGCCCCGAGGCTGCCAGAGCTCCAGGAGAGTTTGGATGATGCTCTGGGGCACAGGGGGTGACTCTTGGGACTGGGCCTGTGCAGGGCTGAGGGTTGGACTGGATGATCCTTGTGGGTCCCTCCAGCTCAGCATATTCTATGCATGTGATGGGCTAAAGATAGTCTAAGCGCAAGTAGAAATGGTTCCTGTTGCCTTTCATGTGTCTGAAAACCCAGTTGCTCCCATTACATTTTTAGCTGTGATCATCCCATGGTGTACAGAGCTAGTGGGGGGTTCTTCCTCTTAATTCTCCTGATGATTACATGAAACTCTGTAGTCCCGATCGTCTCACAGAAGTCAGAAACATTTAATCTTCTTTCATTTTTTATTGCTGAAAGTTGGCCTGGGGGGCTGGGGCTGAGTCCAGTAGCAAGAGACACCTGCACTTCTGTGGGTGTGAGTTGCCTGATCTGAAGCTGGGACTCCTCAGTGCTGTGTTAGCAGAAACTCCATAGGACTGCAAGAAGAAAATGGGAGTACTTGGCAGTAAGGCATTGGAAAAGTAGACTGCATTTTTTTCTTGAAAGCATCTGATTTTAACTGTAATTATTTCCAGCATGTGGAGCCTCTCAGATTAGAGACCCTCTTGAGCATTATTATGCTGACCACACAACAGCTTTCATAAATTTATAATTTTGCTTCAGTTAGGATCAAGTCTGAAAGCTCCTCTTGGTGCTATTTTGCTAAGAGGTGTGGTTGCCAAAATCAGAAAGGCTCTCCTTCTACTCAGGAGGGCAGGGAGCTGAGTATTGCTTTGGCCATCTCCTCTCAGTGCTCATTCAGGCCTGCCTTTGGTGCTGTAAGGACCTGCACAGTGTCTCCCAATCCTTCAGTGTCAGGAACATTCATGTTTGCTGGGGAAGAAGCCAGCCCATGGTTGTGTTTTGCCTTGGTAGAAATTCTCACTGCTGTGTGTTCGTCCAGTGATGTTAATGCTGCAGTAAGACTGAAGCATTTGGCTTTTACCCCTGTGCAATATGGACTTTCGCTGCCTTGCAGCTGATGTGGATCCTCCTGACCACATTTCACACTTGTCCTGCCCTGCCAGCCCCATTTCAGGCTGCTGGAAAGGTCCTTGGCAGGGGCCACCCAAGGGGCTCAGCAATGCCCAGCTGTCATTTATTCAATTATCATCAGAAATCAACAGCCCAAAGAACAGGGAAGTGCAAGTGATTCTTGGCTGCCAAGGAGTATTTTTGCAGAGCAGGATCATTGCCCTTCTGTTTGATGGTGAGGAAGGTCTTTGTAGACTTGCTGTACTTGTGATAGCTTAGGGAATTTCCAAGCTAAAACCTATTAATCATGTTTCTTGATGATTTACTTATTCAGTTTCCTCTTCCAGTGAAGAAAAGGTCTTTTAGTAGTTTGAAAATGTGGGATGAGACTGAATTTCAAATGTCTATAGTGTTGAAACAATAAAGAAGAGATTTCTTAACTGCAGGGGATGGTACAGATATTTTTCAGTGCACCATCTGTAACTGGATGTAGATCCGCAACCTTTCTGGATGATAATGAGTAAATGTTTCATTTACTAGTTATTTTCAGTCACTTTTGGCACTTGTGCAGACTTTTGTGTGTGTTTGATTTGGGAAGAACCCTCATATGCCAAACAGCAACCATGATCTTACTGGAGCACTCAGGAAAGGTGCAGGCTGTTCCACAGAAATGAATTAGTGTTAATTAAGATGTGGAAAAGCACCTCTTTTTTAGCCAAAGAGTGTGATTCCCCATGTCTCTGGTGTCATGAGAACTGGTGAATAATCCTACTCTATCCCACTTCTCCATTCACCATCCACTCAGGAACTGGTATTGGATTTGAGGCACCCAGAGTACCAATAAAGCTGAAATAAGGATTCTGTTTAAATGTCTCCTTCCTTGTTTATTCCTCCTTAATGAGAACTTCCTACCTCGTGGTGAAGCAAGGCTGTGCTTGTCAACTGGCTCTTTTTAGTGTTGTTTGTTGTGATTTATTTTATTTTAAATTCCCATTAGACAGGTTGGCTTCGTCTATGGAGTTGGAGAACTTCATATTGATGATAATTTTATAATGAGAGGGTACTGCTAATGAAAGGAGCATTTCAGGTCTTTAGGAGTGGGGTTGTTTTCAGTGAAAATTATCTGAAATGCTTCTATCTAGCTCGGCTAATTGGATATTATGACATGATATGATATAATATGATATGATATGATATGATGATATTATATTAAGAAGTCCCAGTGTTTTAAATGTTTCAGGGAAAGAAAGTGATTTTTTTGGCTGTCTTGCTAAACTTGACTCTTACCTTGCTGATGAGCTGTTTCACAGTGAACTATAAGCACTGCCAGGATTTTTATTTCAGGTATCCTGCATGTATATTTGTATGTAGGTGTCTGCATGTAGTAAATCAAGGACAGAGAGGATGGGAGGGGGTGCCCCACACTTGCCTTCTTCTGAGAAAACCTTCCCTGAGCAAGGATTGAAGAGATTATTTTGATCATATGAGAGCTTATGAATCAAACTGGTGGTGCTTCAAATATTGATATAATTGCCTTGGTAATGGTGCAGCTTCTCAGAGAATCATAAAATACGTTGAGCTGGAAGGGACCCACAGGGATCATCCAGTCCAACCCTCAGCCCTGCACAGGCCCAGTCCCAAGAGTCACCCCCTGTGCCCCAGAGCATCATCCAAACTCTCCTGGAGCTCTGGCAGCCTCGGGGCTGAGCCCTCTGCCCTGGGGAGCCTGGTCAGTGCTCACCACCCTCAGGGGCAACAACCTTTTCTATTATCTACACTAGCCCTGCCCTGGCATGGCTCCAGGCCATTCCCTGGGTGCTGTCCCTGGTCCCAACAGAGCACAAATCAGTGCCTGTCCCTCCTCTGCCCCTCCTGAGGAAGTTGGACCTGCCCTGAGGTCTCCCCTCAGTCTCCTTCTCTCCAGCTGAACACACCAAGTGCCCTCAGTGCCCTCACACGCTGCCCCTCCAGGCCCTTCCCCATCTCCCTGTCCCTCCTTTGGACACTCTCCAATGTCTCAATCTCTTCCTTCCATTGTGTGCCCCCAAACTGTCCCCCCATTGCAGGTGAGGCCATCCCAGTGCAGAGCAGAGCAGGATAATCCCCTCCCTGGCCTGGCCATGCTGGGTCTGATGCCACAGGGCAGGGATGTCCCTCCTGGCTCCAGGGCACTGCTGGCTCATATGTGGCCTACTGGCCACTGACCAGAAACAAATCTGATTTGAGCCTTCTCCTCTGCCAAAACCATTATGCAGAATATTTATGGAACGCACAGTGAAGAAACTGCTTTGTCTCTGGAGCTTATAGTTGCTCTCTGTGCATCACAGATGCCAAATAAATATGCAAATATGAACTTTCTTTTCAAAATCATACAAAGAATTTTATCCAGACATTACTATGAACTTGAACTGTTTGGAGCTTAAATGAGATTTTTTTCATGGCACTTTTTAAGGGCTGTTGACCTCCAGAGTGTCCTGGTGTTTCAGGGGAGAGTATTCCATTTTTCTCTTCACACATAATGAGCAGTGAACTCCTTGATTGTTGTTGTCTGTTCCCTCTGCTTAGACCACTGCAGCCAACAAATCTAACATTTCATGCTGCAATCTAAACAGAGTGATGCATTGCAGGTGCTTTCCTCATCTCCTCACACCTCTCAAAAACATTAGAGGGGATTTTCAACTTCCTATTCAACTTTTAAATGGAGAGTCAGGTCAGTCTGTGGATTAGAAAACTAATAAATCTTCTACCTTCACTTATTGTCCAAGTATCCAGCTCGTATCTGCTGTTATCCTGGCTCGTGGCACTGTGCCACACTGACCTTGCTGTAGGCTGGGAGAGGGATGGCTTAAGGAATGGATCTGAAGACCCATCATAAATTGCAGGCAAAGAAAACATCACTTCTCTGATGTTTGTGTATAAAAAGGGTATCGTGAGTTGCTTTCTCTCTCCATCACTCTTTGTTTGAGTCTCCCCGTAGGTGGCCCTTCCCAATGATGGAAGCTCTGGAGCTGCAAATAAAGTCCAGCAGGATGCAAGGTGCTGAAAAGAGTGACTTCACTGGTTCTGCTGCCATGCAATGAATGATTGGTGATTTGTATTTAATGCTCAATTTCCTCTCCCTTACTGCAAACTGTGCAAGGCAGCCCTCGGTGCAGGCTGTTCATGGGAGAGGTCCATCTATCCGGTTTCACATCTGCTAAAAGCCTCCATGTCATACTAATTACAGTCTTCCCCTGGAAAGAATTTGGGGGTTAAGACCAAAAAAAGATATTTATAACTAATGCTCTAGTCTACACAATCTGTTGCTTGCAAGGTAGAATCATCCTTGTGCAGCTGTAGTTGTGTTCCAAATGCAAGAAAGGTACAAAAGTCCAGAAAACAAGTGCAGTGCTTGTACCTTTTCTAAGCATTTTGCAACAAGTGTGTTCAAATGGAAAAGATCAGTGTCTCTGCTGCAATTTCTGTGCCATGGCAATTACTTCTCCTTGGCCCTTGGCCTGTGCACCACCACAGAGCACAAGGTAATATTTGTACTCCTTCTCAGGCAGAGGAGATGACAGATTAGCTCCAGACAAATCAGCCAAATTATCAGTGTAAAGCTTTAAAGGGTCTTTTTCCTTGTTGTGTCCAATCTGCTGCTTTTACATGAGACTATGGCACAGGACCTCTTCTATGATCAGCTTCAACCTTAAAACAGTTGTTTGTTCCACTGTTTCTACTGAAAGCTTATTTCAGTCACCATTTGAGGGTTTTAGAAATATTTGTCTAATTTTAAAAGTAAGTGCATTATCACCATTTCTTGTCCTTGAATTCTTCTGCATTATTATACTACAGCTTACACTTTTCCTTAGCTTTTGCCTTGGAAGTAAATACTCTAGAAACGAATTGGAGGGACCAGAGCCAGTAATTTCTCTGGGCAAAGGAACTGATAATGACTCCCCAAGTCCTCCAACCTGCCTCCCCCACCACTTGCAAGGGATGCTGTTCTGGAGTGCAGGTACAAAAGCCCATCCCTACCAGGATGATAAATTCAATCCAGTATTATGGTTTTTTTGAGTGGTCAGTAGCAGATACTTCAGAGAGGCACAGGAACTTTCAGGCATGGCATTATGCTCCAAGTCTGCAGCAGTCTGCAGTTTAGACTTCCTGAGCCAGACATGGTTTCTTGTTGCTTAATAGCCTTTGACAAATATTTTGCTCCAAGAATTTGAACAGTTGCCTTTGAATCCAGGCAAACTTCTGGCACTCAGCATCACAGGAGCAGCCTGATACAAAATGACCTGCTGCCTGGTTTTTGAGCCTGTTTCTTACTCATTTCCTATGATGTTCCAATTTTTTTCCTGTTATAGGAGGTAGGGTGCAGTGATTTACTCCGGGTCACAATTAGCCAAGTCTCTCCTCCTTCTTGCAGTTTCCTTACAGTTACTATAAAACACAGGGACCTGTTGTATCATTTTGTCTCAAGCCTTTATCATGATCAGCTTTTCTTTATGCTGCATTTTATTCTGCTTTGCATTTATTTTCATCGCTTATTCTGGAATCAGGAATATACTGAAGCCAGTTATACGTCGCTATTCACTGAATAGCTGATGTTATATTTAATGTAAAAAAACCCCAAAGAACCAACTTAAAATCATTACTATTAGTTGCTGTTCCCTCAGTCTGGGCTGAGATGGAGTTCTCTTTTCCATGTGGCCTCGAGCTTGATGTTCAGCACCATTACCCTGAGTGACAGCAGAGCAGGGACACCTTCCACTATCCCAGGCTGCTCCAAGACCTGTCCAACCTGGCCTTGAACACTTCCAGGGATGGAGCAGCCACAGCTTCTCTGGGCACCCTGTGCCAGGACCTACCCACCCTCACAGGGACCAATTTCTTCCTAATGTTCAATCTAAACCTACACTCTGCCAGTCTGAACCCATTGCCCCTGTCCTGTCACTCCAGTTCCTGATGAACAGCCCCTCTCCAGCTTCCCTGTGGCCCCTTCAGACTCTGGGAGGTGCTGTGAGGTCTCCACACAACCTCCTCTTCGGAGCTGAACAGCCCTAGCTCTCCCAGCTTGTTTCCATAGAGAAGATGCTCCAGTCCCTGATGGACTTCATGGCCTCCCCTGCAATTGCTCCAGCAGTTCCATGTTGTTCTTCTGTTGGGGACCCTAGAGCCATGTGCAGGAACTAACCCTTCACATACAGTAAATGGAATTGCATGCCGCTCTCCTTTACCTTTTCCACACTGTCCCTTTGGCTGCCTCTGGATGTTCTGACATACAGGATGGATGTTTCTGGGAATGGTGTTCCTTCACACCATTGAGGGTCACCTGAAGGATGTCTGCAGGATGTGGGCATTGCATATGACGGTGTTTGCACACCTTCCCTGTGAGGTGTGGTTAAGCATTTTGGGGTTTTTTTCTTTTTTTTTTTTTACCAGGAAATCCCAGTCTAGCCTGTAAACCCCTGGATTTACTCCAATCATGCAGTGATGACAGGAAACAATAATGTGAAGTTGTCCAAGGAACTCAGTTGTTAAAATGGCTTTGCTCTGCTTTTTGCTCTTTTGGGGCACTGTGGAATACTGTCAACAGCCAATATATGTTCTTTAGCTTTAAAATATTCTAATAAGAAAATAGTTCTGGAATGTAATGTGATCAGACACACAGCACAAACTTGGAATGTTGTGTCTCAGTGTAACAAAAAAATTAGTGTATACTGAGTAAATCAGAGTCTTTTACTTCAAGACAATACAGACAGTTCATATAATTCGAATTCAGTATTCAAAAAATCAATTTGGACACTAAAGGGAACCTGCTGGTTCAGCTGAAGTTCATGGCCCCGTGTCTCAGTTGCATCACTGATTTCCTTTTATATAAGACTCATTGTTGCTGTGTCTAGCACACTGAGCCTGTATGTAAAGAAGGAATGCTTTTATACAGAGATACAAACACATCATAAATCATGTCATTTAGAATTTTTGGTGCTGTGTATGGTTTATGAGTCACAGCTGTTGAAAACCTTATAGTGAAGAAGTGATACCTTAGAAATGGCTGCAGGACTATGAGTTTATTATTATTATTTTTAAAAAATGTGGTAGAGTTTTGATCCTCAAATTAATTTCATTCAGTTACAGCAATTGTGTAAACCCAGCAGGAAAAGTCATGCACCAATGGATATGTGCCAATGAATTTCCTCTGAATACTATTTATGGCTTTTTTGCATATGTGCTTTACCCTGATGGGTTTTACAAATGCCATTTCAAAGGTATTTACTCCTAAATGGCATGAGATTTTTTTCCCCCCTGTGTTTACTCTTTGATGCAGAAATCCAGTTTTAATATCAGTTGGAGAAACTTTGAACATTTGCCATCATTCTGTTTTCTGTTTGCCTGTTTGAAGTAAACATTGAAAGAAGCTCTCTCCTTAACCTTTTACAAACTCTAAATCTTTGTATCAGGAACACCTGAATTCTGTACATTTATAAATACTTCAGTAAAATATCAGTTAAAAGTTAAAACTAATTTATCATGTAGAAAAAAAAATTGATTTGAGCAATGATGCCAGACCTGCTGTGATTTTCTGTGGCACTGAGTGAGAAGAGGAAGAAGATGATGGTGGGTGATGTGGTGTCAGCCACCCACTTGTGATGGCACCTGTATTGGAAATTCCTACAGTGACATAAAGAAATACTGAATTGTTAAGGTCTAAAGATTTTCTTCTGAAGAAAATAGGAGCTCCTTGTACTCTGGAAACTTAATTTTGAGGCTTGTCTCTCAGTCAAAATGTGCTCTGCATGTCCCTTTCTGGTTCATTCCTTACATCTTTCTATTAACCCAAAAATTGTACCTCAACATCAGTTTTCTCAGTCTCTGTAATCATGGGAACATTTTTAAATTCTGTGTGAAGGCTATTCTTTTTCTAAAAGGAGTGCAGGAAAATATAATGTTGGTATTTTCTTTCTTTTTTTCTTTCTTTTTTTTTTGTCCTCTGCCCATCCATTTAGTAATTGTTGAATACTTTTAACAACTGACTCTTGCAGTAGTTGTTGAGCTGATACAATACAGGGATCTCATGTGGTGATGTTACAAGCCATGGAATAATTTAAGGAACCAGTTCTTAAACTTTATTTCAATAAAAATGACATTTCATGGACAGCTTGCATTTGGATTCCCATTTCTCATGGTATTTCAAACAACTTGGGCTTTCCCCTTTATTTTATATGAGAACAGTCCCTAAACCCTGTAGTTCAGACATATTTGTAGCATGACACCTAATGGGTTTATGATGGAAGAAGCCTCCAGTGGTTTACTGGCCCAGGAAACCACCTGCAGAAAATTCCCAAAATTTAAAAAAAAAGAAAAAAAGAAAAAAAGAAAGAATTAATTGGATTACAGGTCTATTTTCACTAATCCAGCCAATTCATTGAAAGTTTTTATGAAGACTTACCGACATAAATCTGTTGAAGTAAAGGTTTCAGGTGACAATTTTATTTTTTTTCTTAACGGCTGCTACTTTGTAGGATTTTTTTCGGGATCCTCATATATCTCCTTCAGCTTTGTTTTTAAGAACCAAGCTCTGAAAAAAAAAAAAAAAAGAGATAAAATGAAAGGCATATTTAAGTTTTGCTTCATGATACAAATAAATATTGGAGCTGCACAGGATGTTTGAGCTTCAGGCCAAAAGGAAACAAGGACCATGGGGGTGACTTGTCAAACCTCTTGGTTACATGTTTTCATAAGAGGAAATAATTTGTCTTATTGCTTTATTTACCATCCCAGTTGATGCTGTGTTTCAAGGAACTGTCAGCTTGCTCTGGTTTATTCCTTGTCATGGCAGAAAAAGGACAAAGAAATATTGAAATTGAAACCAGTCCTGTTGCTTCCATGTCCCTTTTCTTTACTGGAGTCAGCGAATGCCCAACGGGCATTATAATGGATGGGTGTCACTTTACAAAAAGGCTTTTGGTTGGCTTATGCTTTTCAATGTTTTAGCTTTTCACAGTACTTTGGATTTGGCAGTGATTTTTTGCTGCCTCAAGTAAAGAACACAAAATACACTTCATTTCTTTCACTCAAAATGAAACAGAATAAAGTCTTTTGAATGGGAAAAAGGTTCAGGCAGCTCTGGAAACTGCTCCAGGACTTGGCCTGCAATGCAGACATTTGCTACCCTCTTGTCTTACAGATAGTAAATAATGAAAATGTATGTTTTGTACAGTGATATAGTGCTGCTAGAGCACCAGTGTGCACTGTACATGGAAAACAGGCTGGTTTGGGGTATGTTTACTTGTTGTATTTGACCTAGGTAGATAATGAGAGTACCTGGGGTCTATAATGATAATTTTTAAACCCATTCTTTCAGCCTGTTCCTGGCAGCAATCAGCCACTTTATCTCCTGGTGGCTGAGGAGAGCCAAAGAGTGCAGAGGCTCTTTGATGGTGGTTAAATGCAGAAACTTGCTTGGCCACTGCTGGGGTTTCTGTTGCTGTAGCTCTGGGAGCTGGGTTGCATTCCCTCTCTGTCCTTCTGCATAATGTAGAGGCACTGTGACTTGTGTGATAATATTGGGCTGTGAGATGTGGCAATGAGCTCATCTTTGGTCCTGGGGGACTCAACAACCTTGGCCACAGGAGGTCATGGGAGCAAACCAACAATGCTAAAAGAGGTGGTTATCCAATCGCTGTGTTTGCTGCAGTGGAAAAAGCCCTCCATAGCCTCCTCATGGCCCCAGACAGCACAAAACAGATATTGTTGGTAGAGATTATGAATTCCAGTGCTCTTTACTGTGTGTATCTGCTTTTCTATCTGTATATGTTGCAATAAAACAACATGCACAAGGTTATAAAAATAGCCTGGAAGTGACTGACATGCTAATAATGCTCAATCAAGTCAATAATGCTCGAGTAACAAGCTCCTGAGAAAATAATGGTTTTGGTAAATAATTAACTTTGTAAAAAGGAACTGTTTGTTTTTAATTAACCTCGTATTTAGGCATTTAGTCATGCCATGTCCATCAAGCACAGCAGAGAAAAACACGTGCTGTCTTGAAGCGCTGCGTTGTTTCCTTAAACTTTCATCTCTTCCTTCTTGGCTTTCTCTTCTGCATTCCACCTCAGCATGTTTGGGAGGATTGAGGCAAATCACGTCTTGTCATGTTCCTTCGAATTCAGTGCTTCTCCTTTGTAAGGAGGCTGTCGGGTCATTCAGCTGTGACAGAACATCCCATTAAATTGTGACAGGCTGTCAAGGTGAACCTGCTGTAAGTACTTTGCAACAATATTGTGCTTCTAATGTGTCACTTGACACTTCTTTCCTTTCCTTTTCTTTCTTTCTTTCTT
>VWZD01005492.1:31489-89741 GCA_013396695.1 Sakesphorus luctuosus | reverse complement strand
AACCCAATCGATTCTATTCTATGCTGCTGCTGGCCAAGAGCAACCATCTGAGAGAGCTCAGGACAGGCATTGAAAAATGCCTCATTATTGGAGGGTGGTGCAAAGACAGAGGCTTTTTTGTGCCCATACAGGGTTGCCTCATGACATTGAAGATCACCGTGTCCAAATTTAAGAGCTATCTGTTCCTTAATGCTTCCAGACCTATCCAAAACAGAGTAATTCTCTCTAGTCCATAGGCCCCTTACCATTCCACATGGATGAGAACCAGATAGTGAATACGCAAACCCCTTCTTGCAGCTTGAAAGAGTTTCTGTTGGATAACAAGTTGGCCTGGCTTTGCTGCCAAGGTAACCAACATCTTAATCTATTCTCAACATGTCTGAAATGTGAATGTCCCAGCTAACAACTTCTCCTCAGCTGCTGCTTGTTTCTTCCTTTAAAACAATTCTAGTTACCAAGCCTCTAAAATCCAAACACTGCCTACATCAAAGTTGGGATGACAGAGGAGATGGCTTATTCAAGCAGATAGCAAAGAATCATATATTGCTTTTTACTCAAAAATAACATAAATTGAACCTAGCTGCTTTTCAGTTCTTCTTTTAAAATTCTGCTTTTTTTCCCCCAAAGGATGTTTCCACCCAAAGAGTGGCCACTGTCCTGCCAGAGAATGACAGCTACACTGAGAATGTGGGCAGACAGACATGCCACTGCATATCACTCTCTCATCAGCTATATTGGAATTATGAAGAAAATGAATAACATCCTTTCCATTAGATATCTTTAAAATATATGTAATACATAAACTAGTGAAAGGAGCCTAGAGGGAGTTATTTTTCCCTTTATTACAAAAATCACTCTTTTTATTACTACCTTTGTTTTGTATCATTAGTAATAGAGTTTTCATTTTCCCTGAGTGTGAAAACAAATTAGACCATTAAAATTGTACCTAACAGCCTCTTTTAGTTTTAAGAATTGTTTCAGAATTATTTTATAAACTGAAAAAGAATCAGTAGAGGCCCTCAAGCAGATAGATATTAAAAGAAAAAGATAACATCTTCTCTGGAAAAAAAAAAGCCAATAAATCTGAGGGAAGGGATTTTAATTTTTTTTAAAATATTGTCCTCACAGACCACCACCGCAATTTGCACATTCACAGTAAAATAAACTTCTCTCCAATGCACAGCTCTGTTATGCAGAGCCCAATCTCTGGTGAGTCAGAGCAGTTGTGAATGTCAGCTGGAGGTAAAGCAGGACACAAGAGAGAGAAAGGAAGGACGGCTGAGTACATCGCTGGGATAAGGTTGTGTGAAGCTGTGTGCGTCTCTTGGTAGGCAGACTCCAGCTGCCTTGGTCTGGCTGGTAACCTTGCTCCTCAATGCAGCCTCATTTGTCTAATCACAAAAACTGTGTCAGGTCAGTGCACCTATTTATTTGAGCTTAACAGTTGCCCAAGCTTTTCTGCTAATCCTAACGACGTTTAGGGAGCTGATGAATCATCTCCACTGAGGGCACAGAGGTGTGTCCCTTGTTTGCTGACAGTTTTACCTACAGTTTGCCAACTATCTAGGACTTTTCAAAGTATTTGTCACAGTTCATTGTCTATTAGAACACCAGAGGAGGCCAATGAGCAGGAGAGGTTAAAAGAACAGTCTGAAATAATGCCACTATTCATGCTTTGTATATGAAGCTGGGAGAGATGACTATCTGCAGGATTGGTGAAGGATCTCAAAATCGAATTAAATTTAACTTGATCATTTCCTTAGAGACTGACTTCCAACTGCATTTTGCCTGGGGAAGTACTTTGTTAACAGGATAACAGAATTTGGATCACTCCTTTTTTAAAAAAGAAATTACATAGAACAAGTAATATATCTTGGACTACATTGTGCTGGAGGTCTGGGCTCTGTTCCCAGCTCTGCCCGTGTCCTTTTGCATGACTCTGTGCAGGCTACTCTACTCCTCAGAGACTCAGTTTCCCTACTTTTAACTCAGACATAATGACACAATTTGTTGCTACTGAAGAAAAGTTTTGTAAAACAGCTGAGTATTAACTATTCATCTTGGGTGTTATTGACAGCACAACCTTGATTTTGGATGTTTAGGCTCAGACCCTGATGGCTTTAACACCTCTAGAGCAAACATCAAATTCGTTGTTTTTACACCCAAGCCAGAGTATCAGAAATGTCTGCAAACTCTCACCATCTCTCTTATCCCCCTGTTTATTCTCACCACCTCAGTTCCTGCTTCCTCCTCTCTCCTCTCACAGCCAGAGTTTAGTTTACTTCACGAGCAGGACAGGCTAAAAACATGCCCGGAAGTATAAGCACAGCCTAGTTTATGAGCATGGCTGGCTGAGCTGAGGAAACTGCAAATAGTATCCTCCCTCTTCAGCTCTGGATACCATAGAATGCTGCTGTGAGACCTCGAGATCTGCATCACCTCCATGAAATTTGCCAGGCCTTGCTGTGACAAACAGGACAATGCAGGTTTCAATATATATGTGCATTATTCATTTCACACATTTTTCTTACCCAATCTGCTAATTACTAGCGCTCCCTGTTAAAATCATCAGTTGCTGCCTTATCACCTATATATACCTTCCCTTAGACCCTGTGGTAATTAGATGCTGTGTTTCATCAGTGTTACTTGTCTGACAAACTGTCACACCAGTTTGCTCCCGCTCAGTTCAGTTCTGTTAAGTAAACAAGAGTTTGAGGCTTTTAGAGCTGAGCCTCATGGCTAATATCAAAGAATTCAAAAATCAGAGAGCCTGTCCTAAATCTATGTTTCCCAGTAACAGTATCTGTTTTTACCAAAAAAAAAAATTAAAGAAGAGATAAAACAACATGTACAAATAGGAGAGTATGAACATGCAACCTAAAAATGGTCCTAGCCAGTAGTTTGCAAATGGCTGAAGAATAGAACCTCAAGACTGAGACTTGAGTTCTGATGTGCTTTTGATTGGTTCCAATTTGGGAGTGATCAAAACATAGCCAGATTATAAAACCCTTTTAGAAACTTGCACCAATTCACAAATGAGATGAGCTCAGATCCTCATGTATCAGGTAAAGAAACCAAGAAAAATCGTAAGTTTAACATCACCTGGATTCTGCAAAGTTGCTTCGGCAAGTTAGATGGCCAGCTTGCACTGAATTTCAAAGTAAGTTAAGTTCCTGTAAGCACCTTTTAAAGCCTCAGCCACAAACCCAAGATGAGAGTGTTACCAGTTAGAAACACTTTCTGTATTGGGGCCAACTGTTGACATTATATATACTATCATTAACAAATCAGTCTGGGACTCTTCTCCATCTCTTAGATTAGCACTTCTGAACACTTGAAAACTCCTACAAGAGCAGTGCAGTCAATATTTGGATCAGGAGCTGGAACATGTTTTGGTTTGATGGCAATTCCAACACCCCTTCCTGGTCTGCCTGCCTGTGTGCTGGACCACATCCACAACTTTGCCATTGTACTGCAAGGCCAAGCCTGCAAGTTCTTTAGCATTAGCATGATGCACAAAACTAGTTCTATTGCTTCAGGCAGATGACTTGCGCTTCAAGTCAAGGATGCTTAACTTCTAAAGCCCAGCACCACAAGGACAGAACAATTTGTGCAATAAATGACCACAGCAAATTAAATCTGCTTGTAAATATTGCACAATATGGCATCTTGCAAAATAATTTAATTTTTATTTGGCATTCATTATTGAGCAGCCAGCTAGGAGCATCAACAATGTGTAAAATGTAACAATGGGATCCAAATCAAACAGCTTTTGTGAGCAAGCTCTCTCCCCTCGCCCCCAGCTACTCTGCCAAAGCAAGCTAGTGACAAGAATTTTGAAAAGTTTGGGTTGCTTTATGGCTTCTTATAGTGCTTCTGTTTTTCTTTACCTCATATTGGTAGATGTCCAAGATCCTTTCCAATGACAGCTCCTCAAAGTACAGTCTGTCACACTCATCAAAATCTGTGCTCACTGTCTCCGGGTTGCAATTCACAACCACAGTCCTGTTGCCAAGCTGACGTAACGTGCGGATACTGGAAACAGCACACCAGTCAAACTCCACACTGCTGCCTGCCAGGAGACAGAAAATTGGGCAAGAAAAGGAAGGATGCAGAGAAGAAAACACAAACAGACATTCTCAGCACTCAAGATTAAAAAAGAAAAAAAAAAGAAGCCAGCATTGCATCCTGTCAGCTCAGAGCAAGAAAGTTAATTGTCCTTCGGTGGAAATTAATCATCCACGAACATGAATCTCCAAGCACAACAGGTAAGTTGGCTCAGCTGCTCAGGAGTGTCAGACCTCTGTAACATGCCTGTCATCCTGCGCTCATGCTGTTCTTGCTGGTGATCCAGATACTGCTGCCTCCCAACCAATGCGCTCCAGGATAAATTAAAGAGGCAGAAGCTTGAGTTGACCAAATTGAGTTCCTGTTGTTATAAGACAGTGCTCTTTACTCCAGGAAACAGAAAGCATTTTTACAGATGTGGTGTAAAGAACAGAAGACTGAAATGGTTTCTACCTTCCAGAAGAGCAGAGTACAGTTAAATCAACCACAGAAAAATTACACCATAGTGGGTTTGACCTTCCTGTGCACTAACTATAGGTAAGGCAGGCTGGTAGAACAACACCTCCAGAGCAGCTCTGTGATCCTTTTACCTTGGTTTAAACTCACAACCTCTATGGCAACACTGTGGGGCAAGCATGTCCTACCATCCTGAACTCTGAGTAAGCACCGTGGCTACCCTGAAAGGAAAGAGTCATAGAGGGAGTCACCTCGTGCTTGGGCAAGCACCAGGACTTAGTGATTAGTCTTGAGCAAGCAGCAGCAACTGTGTCTAAGGCAATGCAGTGACTTCATGGAACACTGAAATCAAGACTTCTGCAAACAGCTCCTATCCTACAAATTTCTGCATTCCAACATCTAAGAGGGGTAACATAAACAGAGAACAATGCATATTGAAGAACAGCATTAGTTATGCTTACAGTCTACAAGAAAATCTTGGCCTCATCATGCTGCATTCACAGGCTTTACATGATCATTAACCACTGATATTATTATTTTATATATAATTATGTGACAACATACATCGGAAATTCAGGCCATATTTAATTCCTGCTTCTACCTCCTAGTCAGAGATGACTGGCACAGATCATTCACTGACAGGCACACAAGTTATCTCCATAATTCTGTCAGACAAGAACATTGAAACACGTCTAAGCCTCAGCTAAAGCCTCACAGAAAAGAGACAGAAATAAAATCTGAAACTGCATGTTTCCCAGAAGGCACCCTAGATGCTTGTTCACCTTTTGCATTCCACTTCCATTATTAAGGTACTTTTATATGCATAAGAAATCTCAACTGTGCAACACAATGGTCATCTGCAGCCCCCATCTGACTGCTTCAGATGCAACGTGGGAAAACAGCTGAACAATTGTAAGTGTATTCCTGGGACATCCAATAATGGTCATGTCCAAACATGAGAAAAGAGAAGACAGAAAATAAATAGTATTACTAGTAAGGACCATTGTAACATAACCAGACACTGCTTCTCAGAAGATACTGACTACATCAATACAAGCAAGTTATTGAACTCGCTTTCAGGTTTCAATCACATTAAAATATAAGTGCACACCTTAAAATTTACAGAGCACTCTGCTGGTTCATGCAGGTGATATTTATACTGTTTTCAGGGCTGACCCATACAAACAAACCCCCTTGCAGGACAGGTGATCCCTTCCTGGCAGCAGGAGAAGCGCAAGAATTGTCTTGAATACCTGAGCAACACTTCACGGAGCACAAGTCATGCACTGCAGCTGAGGCTCTCTGGGAGCCAGAGGATTTATATGTGCAGGAAAGGTGTGCCAAAGAAATCCCTGAAGTTCAGGACTGTGTCATTGCACTGATTCACATCATGTTTCTACTTGCCATATCAGTTAAAGAGAAATTTGAGAAGAATACATTTCCGTTTGGGTAATTTTCTTTTTAAACACAGAATATAGCATGACTTGAAATTGCCTCAGACTTCACCCAGATAATTCTATTTTGCTAAAGTGTCAACATGTTCAAGATTATCTTGCAATACATTTCAGAATATTTTCAGAATAAAATTCCTAAGGTTGGCAGTTTTTTCAATCTAAAACTCAAGTTTTCACTAAGGAAATAGAAAAAATAATCTCACATGTTTAAGTTCCATCCAAATCATTTAGCCCACTCTGACTTGGTAGGGAACACTAAGTTGATCCCACTGAATTCTGATTACAATTCTGAAAGCATAGAGTAAAAGCACTCTGCTTACTTACCTTAAAAAAATAACCAGAGGGGAAAAAAAAAAAGAAATCATCTTGGTGATTGCACCTAGAAAAAAGTCTTATAGAGATCCAAGTAATAGTTTCCTTTAGTCTGTATTTAATTGCAAGTTCTTTCAAAGATGGTCTTGATTTAATCAAAGCTGCAGAGTAGGTGAGACTAAGATCAGATCTTCATGGCTAATCTAAGCAATGAGGAGTTTTAGGTGAACAGTGCAAAATGTATGCACATACATTCAATTAAATTATGAAAGAACACTGAGATCTTTATCATGTTTTTTTATAACCATGTCACACAGCATGTTGACTGTCAGAAGGATTCACAAAAAAATTAAGCATAATCGTGGAGTGTGTCTCCTGATTTCACTCATCTCAACATTCATGCTGGAAACTGAGTTCAGAAAGACACGTCCTACAAATGCAACAGGAGTGCAGCACGTAGCCTCTCCATCCACACAAAACAAATGGGTAAAGTTTTCAATTTCAGCTTTCAAAACCCATCACCACTTGGTGCAAGACATAGAGCAAAAATATTTCTGAATAACAAGCCATTTTTTCCTTGTCAATAACTGCAAGGTATTTGGAGGGATCCATTAATAGAAAAAGTGAAAGTCATCATATACAGAATTCAGCAGTCTGTCTACCCAAGACTCACAGCCATGAAGAAACTCCTATGTTGTGTAATGATCTGAGTAGGCTGAAAAAACAGCATACAAAAAATTGCTTATACAAAAGCAGCTAAAGAGATCAAAATATTTTCAGTCACCAATACTTGCAGCTGTAAAATGCGTAATGTGTAACAACATCATCATGAGATGGTACTAAACATATAAGATAGGTGTGGGATCAACAAACTTCTATACAAGGCATCAGGTTCTTAAGATCCTAACGTGAAAATAAAAAAAAAAAAGATTAAAAAAGACCATAAAACTTTGTGGAAATCACAACTAAGTATCAATTGAAAACTAATAAAATTCTCCTGGATTTTTCCCAGGGCGTGAAATGAAGTCTCCAAGCAAGTATAAAAGGCAAACCTTGTGTTAGGAATTGATGCCCTATGCACTGTACTTTGGAGGGTTTTTTCACCATATGAGAAGAGGAACAAATTAATCACAAGCATATTTGAAGAAGGTTTGAGGGTACAAGGAGAACAGAGGAGTTGTAAGAAAGATTTACCTATGTGATATGGTCCACAGCCCAACACCATCACTTCACAGTCATCAAATTTTACATCATGTTCCTGAAAAGTGAAAGAAAAAATGTAATTAGGATATGTACTCCACAGCACCTTAACTCTGTGCTTTTCAGAATAAACAGTTTCTGGTGCTCAGCTCATATCCAACAGTCTGATCCTTCAGGGCTCAAGTCTGGTCTAATTTACTGCAGTGTAAATCAAGTGTAACTCTGCTGGAATTAGTGGTGCTGTATCCAAACCAAAGGAGACATAGCACCTCTGATCTGGTTATTCAAGCAGCCTAAGGAGCTGTGAATATTCACATAAAAATGAATGTTGGGATGAGATGAGTGAAACATGACTTGCGCATTCCTAGCACCTACCTGTGCATGTACAGGTGATACATGATAGGATCTTAACAACACAGGGGCATTGACGCAAAATGCACCAGATCAGGATTTGAGCAAGCAAAAGTTCCAAGCCTTTTGCTATATGTCACACCAGGTCTTCTGTAACAATACTATCCAAAATAACTGCTACAGAGACCAAGACATTTGCAAGATCTCCAGAAATAATGTGGCACGGGTGAAAGAGATCAAACCGGACAGCATAAGATTTGTTTCTGAAGGTGCCTACCTGCCCATTGTATGTGATGTACAGGTAATTAGTCACTGCTGGGTATTCTGCTGCCAGTGTGTCAATCTGTATGGGGAAGAAGAGGAAGGATTGTGACTTGGCCAGTGCAAGATCTTTCCTACATGTAGATGTTTTGGGTTTTTTCTTTTCCCTCTTCCATTTTTCACTGCTATTTCTGTCCTATTGTTTTCCCCTCATATGAAGGTGATCTGAACTGTTCTGTGCAGCCTATGCCTTACCTTTCCCCCAGACCCTACACTTTAGTCAACACAACTCTCTTTCTAAGCTGTAGTTTTAGCTCTGCATCAATTTGGTGAAACACCTACACAAGTCCAGGAACTTTCTCTACTCACTGAGACCCTCATTCACTACTTTGTTTGGCAGCATTAATTACACATATCTCCATTCCTTCAGGTCTCCTGCCCTCTTTAGCTGGGCCATATGGAATCTTCATTCTCTACTTTTGACTCCATCTTACTCCCAACACTGAACACAAACACGCACACAATATCACTTAGACATGGTGCTTGTTATAGTTTGAGCTTGTTATAGTTGGTGCTTGTTATAGTTTGTGCAGCTGAGTAGCAGCACAATTACTACGTATTTATGTTACAATATAACTTGTGCTTTAATAATTAAATGGTACACAAAGCAACAGTGATTTTCAACTACCCCTCATATGTAGTTTTCAATGACTTCTTACATAATTAGTCACCAGAGAAGGCAGAACAATTTGCCTACTAGGCTGTTTACAAACAACTTGTGTCAACTACTCACTGCATGTTACACATGGTGACTAGTCCATCTAGGACACCAGCAACTGCTGAAGTTCCCTGAATGATCACCTGAAACATTTCTACACAGAATACTGAATAGGGAACAATATTAAAGCAGTCTTGACATGAATTTTTACATGCTATACCATTTAAAAATGTGTCCAAACCTCAAGTACTTTCAGGAATTCTCACTGGCTGTCCAAATCCTAGTGAATAATGCAGAATGTGACCTTATGACACTAGCACCATGTTAAGTGCCTGCTGCTCATTACTGTTGCTAATATTGTGACATACTTCATGGCACAAGAAGAAACATATGCTGGAATTGGGCCTGAGGATACAGACAAGCTTTTACAGAAACATTCAGTAGTTTGGGTTGGGATTTTTTCCCTTTAAGGACAGAAAAACCACTGGTGGCATTTTAATATGAATATCCCTTAAATGCAGCATTCCCAAATACCAGATAACTTCATTAGGCTCATGCTATCAAAACAAATAGCAAATAAACCCATAACAATAGCAGACTTCAATTAAAGTATTAGCCTATAAAAAGTTACTACCAAGACAGAAGACATATTATGCTTTTCATGGTCACACCATGGTAGACTAACATTCTCAGCCTTTTCCTGAAGCCACATATCTGTGTTTCCCCCTCAGCCACTCAGAATACAAACAAGAATATTCTGAGTCTCTCTTAGGGAATGCTCATGACATTACATTGATGCCTGCAGTGCAGAAGGAACAGCTACATACGTTCTCCTCATGTCAACGTCAAAAATCCTATGAATGTTAACAGAGCCTCTGTTTCTAAAGATACAGAGGTCTCCTGCCCCTTGCATTCTTGGAAGCTTGCACCAGGACCACATACCTGTTTCACCCAGGGCACTATATTCTTCCTCAGTCTCAGCTGACGGCACTGGATTTCAGTCAACCTCAGGCATTTCCCAATCTGCTTGTCAGAGAACCCAATCTGTTTGGCTTTTCTCAATGTCTCTTCAGGAACTGTTTCACTGAGATTAAATAAGAAAAACACCGATGCATGAAGCTTTACGGCAATACCTAAGGTACATTAGAGCTTATGTCCTCTATACTGCATAGAGTTGCAATATGATTAGGCACATGAAGGCAAGAAAAGGAAGAAGACTCACACATGAAAGACCTTTTCTGCACTAGGTGCCCCCCACAAATACCTATGAGGTAAAGCCTTTCTTTTTCTGCATTTTTGAGACAGAAATGAGTGACTCACGATGATGTCCACCATCTCCCAGGCAGCACTCTCTATCAGGCTAGTAAAAGTTCACTGTATGCACAACAATCATATGGTCATTTACCATTTCAGCCTCCACAGAGGACCTGCAGTGATTCCTTTCTTGGTTTCAGTATCCCTATAACTTCATGCCCAAACTTTGACTTAATATCTTCCTTAAATTCTTCCTCCCAGTTTAAATTTTAAAATGTAGGCCTCACCAGACTGGACTGGATAATGTACATCCTGCCTCTTGTTGCAGCTACCAACTCCATACAAAGGGATAAAAATCCTGATGCTCTGAGTTATCCCTCAGAGGCATAACTGTGACCCAACCCTGCTAAGCTGGGAGACAACTTGTCTCAAAACGCTACAATTTGTTCCAAACAAGTGGTTTTTTCTGTTTTTAAGGATGCTCTGCCTTGCTTCAGAAATAGACAGTCTTTGGAAAAACCTTCTGACTTCAGAGACTCATAGCAGAAATGGCCCTCAAAGGCTCACACACAGGGTGGGTTTTTCCTTCTGAGAGTCTCGATATATCTTTTTCCCTCTGATTTGTGCTGCTTCTTGCATTAGAAAAATGGAGAGGGGGGATAGATCAGGTAAAGCAGGGGCACCTTGTGTGATTTCATACTTGCAATCAGGATCTCCCAAAACTTCCACATGTTCCTGTTCTCCTGGTTTTGCTTTTCAGAAGTCCTATGATTTTTTTGTTTATTTCAAACACATTGCTTTCCCCCTGCCCTCTCTGCAGATCAACATCTTCCTATCCATTTTGCTCTTGACTTTTTTCATCTTCTCTATTCCTTCTTTATTCTCTCCACTCTTTTCTCTCCTACTCTTTTTTCCACTTTTCCACATTTCTAAGATACCTTGTCTAAGCTTAGGTTTTGCAAAAACATACCAAAGCCTATGTATTTTTATCAGCATGGTCTGCTTTACATCATCATTGCCAAGAGCATCCTTGCCTGCCCAATAAATCAATATTTTATGAACAAGCAAGCTCTGAATCAGCAAAAAGAAAATTACTAACAAACACGCAATTTCCCTAAATCGGAGCTTTGAATAATGTCCTTTGCTTGACAGTACTTTTAAATAAATAGTATTATTTTATTTGAGTGGGATAAGAGGCGTAAGACAGTTCCATTGGAATGTGTCAGGAAGCAGAAGCATGAAAGAGAGTCATCGGATTATATTTTCCACACTGGCTTAGGCACAAGAGCAGCTCTGCTGCCATTGGTGAAGTCAGGCTAGTGTTAAACCTGTGAGGATCACATGAGTGTCAAAACAGCTGTTCTGAGAGCAGAACTGGAGACCACAAACTTTGGGGCTCAAATCCCTGAGTAACGTGGGGTTTGCTCTATGAATTCCCCAATGGCACTTCTCCCTAAGGTGGGGTTGGCTCTATGAATTCCCCAATGCCACTTCTCCCAGCATTTTAACATGAGAACAGAGCACTCCATCTGTCAGCAATAGCACAGCAGAAAGCTAGAGAGGATTTGCAGGAAGGAAATACTCACTGTCATTCCTACCCTCCACACCATCTCCCAAAATGCTCACTGTAACTCCCATCCTCCACATTGTGTCCCAGTCTAGCACCACAACAAATCTGCTCTGCCCTCAGAGAACCCCAGGCAGGAGTACCACCACCTATAGCCTGGATCTTCTCCAGAACCCTTAATCACATCAGCCTTCTTATTCCAGCAAATCCTCTCTGTTAGAGTCAGAAGGAAAGTTGTGGAAGGAAAGTGTTCAAGGCCAGGTTGGATGGGGCTATGAGCATCCTGGTCTTGTGGAAGGTGGCCCTACCTACAGCAGGGGGTTGGAACGAGATGATCTTCAAGGTACCTTACAACCCAAATCATTTTATGATTCTATGAAACAGTCCTTCCTAATCCAGTAGGTTGAGCTTCTCAGGTTTCAGATATTGCAAAGCAAGATCCACTTTGTAGCACCACAGAACATTAAGGACTGTGGTTCCCATGCACTAACACTACCACCACAAAATCCTCTGCTTCCCCTCAGCCCTTTTTGCTTCCTTCAGAGGCAGGATTTCTTACACAAACTGGGGACAGCAGAACTGAAGGCAGGGGTGGGTGTTTTACAGGAGTAAATGAAACAAAATCCACCAATCCTCTGGCAAACCTGCCACTGGCCATCACCAGCTACAAAGGACACAGACACATTCAATTTCTCTCCAAGACTCAGCATTCCCTAAGTATGAGTGACCAGACCTGATGACCCCAAGAAAACGAGCCCATTTCAGTGGTGCTTACTCCCTTGTCCTCTCTCCCTTCTGCCTCAGGACCATACATAGCTGGCTGTCATTTGATTACTGACAGACACTGAAAACTGTCTTCAATTGCAGGTTGTTCCCACTCTGTCTTTTGTAACAATATATAACAATTATAACAATATCATTCACTGTCACTCCCCCAGCAGGGTGGTAAATAAAAGCAGTGATTATTTCCCTACATGATTCATTTGCCTAGGGCTAGCATCTTAAATTAGGTTAGGCCACTTACTAATACATGCAGAAAGGTAACTGTTTTTGTACAGAACCACCAGTATGCAAAAAAAAAAAAAAAAGCCAAGTGTCTAACAGGGAAATGGAACTGTGCATTTATTTCCATGCATTTTTTTTCCTTTGCTACTCCCAATAGATAACAGGAGGCAGCAGCATTGCTCCATCTTGTTTAAAGGGAGCTGGATCAGGAAACTGCAAATCCTTAGCACTGGTATGGAAATCAGGTTGCCTCTTTATGTGTATGGGACCTACACATTTATAACAGAATAATTTTCATTTACTAATAAAGATAACTTTTAGCATTTATATGTAGACTTCAATGGAAATAACATAAAGAAACATGCAATCAGTATGCTTATCTTGCAGATAGCAAAACTGAAACATATAGAGGTTCAGGGGTGTCAGTTTTTAAGATTGAGCATTCCCACTGCCTTTGCTCAAGGACAGACTTTTAAACTTGCTGAAGACACTAAAGCCAACAAGAGGCAAAATCAGGCTGATCTTTTTGAATGTCTGAGTGCATATAACCCTTCAAGTTCACCAGAAATCCAGACTCAAAAAGAGAAAAATTCTCATTTCTGGCTATTCCCAAATAAATGAATTAGTCCTACCCCGCTGTTTCCCTCTTGCCCTTGAAGCAACACTTACATTTCCGACATGGAGTAAAAAGTCTTCCAAAGATTAAACTCCCTCACTGTGGTTTAGGATCAATTCTGAAACAAGGGAAGATTAAGTGGCCATAATTTCAGACTTCTCTGTCCAACTGCCTCTGATCCCCCTTCCCAATCTGTCTGTCATACCCACTTGTTCTAGCTCTAAATTTCCCCTTGGCAATGACCATTTCCTTATTACCAGTCTCTACAACAGCTCTGCATGACCCAAATCAAGACTCTTGACAGAAATGTTACTCTAACTACATCCAAACCCTTAACTGCAAAGAACACCAAACCTCATCTGGAGACAAAAAAGAAGGGTTGGATTGGTCTAAACAGCTTGTAAAAGCAACAATGCCCAGGAACAGGACAACTCTTTCTGGCTCTGGTTGAATTCTATTTCAACAGAAAGACTTAAAGCAATGACTGCATCACAGTGAATTCTTTTCAGTTGGAATTATCCTGTAGCCCAGATAGAACTCGTGCCAGGTGTGCCAGGAACTGGAAACAGCTGGCTGTAGGAAGAGCACATGTGTGCCAAGTCTCATTTACATCACTCAATTAGCTTTCCCTTGGCTATTTCAGAGATGTGTTTCCTGATGTGGCTCACTGAACTAGTGAAGGTCACAAGTGTTTTTCCCTGGCTTTTTGCCTTTGTGCCAATGTGCCATCAATGTAATGCAGCCAGATAGTCCATTCCTTCTCTCCATTGCAGGTGGGGAGGTAAAACAGATTCCCTGGAAAGGTGTGAGTAATGATAGTGGAGGGAAAATCTGCCCAAGTAGTGAATGAGAGGAAGGTACTTGATATGTTCAGCCTGGAGAGGAGAAGGCTTCAAGGTTACCTAATTACAGTCTTCCAGTACCTGAAGGTAGCCTATGATAAAGATGGAGAGGGACTATTTACAAGGGCACGTAGGAATGGGACAAGGGGGAACAACTTCAAACTGGCAAACATTCGCTTTAGATGAGATATTAGGAAAATATTCTTATTGTGAGGTTGGTGAGGCACTGAAACAGGTTAGCTAGAGAGGTTGTGGCCTCCTCATCCCTGAAGGTGTTCAAGGCCAGGTTAGATGGTCTGAGCAACCTGACCTAGTGGGAGATGTCCCTGCAGGGGAGTTGAATGAGTACATATTTAAGGTCCCTTCCGACCCAAATAATTTGATGATTCTATGATACCACTAGCAATCTGAGTTGAATTGCATAAATCCACTTTCAAGGGATGCAACATTGGTTGTGTCTGATAAAAATGCAAGGTTGAATACTGCCTGAGGGCTCTCTTTAGCTGCCTGACTATACAGCCTGCTGCCTAGGTCACCAGAAGGAGTAAAAACTATGGGAAGTGGTACCAGCTACTGATCACAGTACTGGTAGTCTAATCACTTGCTGCCCACTGCAGAGAAAGGGAAAGCAACCTCAGTGATCTAGGACAGTTTGGCAAAATTAGCCTCTGTGGAGTGATGTTGGATTTATACCAGGATTTATACCAGCTGAGGATGTGGCCAGCTTCTGGGGTCCCAAGTGCCTCAGCCCAGAGCACACAACTCCAACAGTGAGGAACTCAGACTTATTCTTGATATGTTACTTTGCTTCCTCAGGAGCTGCACATATATATTTAAGGGGCCAGAGACAAATGCAACGTGACACAGATGTTAGAGGGCAAAAATTTGTGCAGTCATACGAAAGGTTTCTGAAAATAATCAAGCTACTCCTTCTCTTCGACATCTCCCTCCACATTTTTGTTTACCTCCAGATCCAGCTTGTTCTGGGGCACAAGGGAGAGCAAGGGCTGCTCAATTAAAACCAGCCAGTCAAAATGCAGATGATGGTAGGTGAACTAATGCACTAGCTCTGGTGCTCTCCCAGTGCCATCATGTGGTAACATGTGTGAGTACAATGGGTACCAGAAGCAGAGAAGCTGCCAACATACAACCAATAACTCAGCAAGGAGGCTCTTCCAGCCTCGTAAAACCATGAAGGGAAAACTCAAGTCAGAAAGAGGCTGAATGGAAATTACAGTCCAGTGCTTTAATTTACTGCCAGCTCTCCTGTTTGCTTTTATATGGTCATTTTTCTTGAAGAAAGAAGATTTGTATTTAAATATGTCTGGAACTACAGATGTTTGAAAATGTGGTACAAAAGCAACACATACCTTATGATCACAGCAAGGCAGAAAAGCTTAAAAATCAATGGGCCAGACTGGAAATAAAATGCAGTGTGTGTGGCCTCCAAGTCTAGTAAGTCAGGACAAGTCCTGTGTTGAGTTTTAAGGCTAACTCTGTCCTAGGTACATGAGTGTAGCCTGCTATTACTCCTTGCAGGCCATCCGCATTCCTAGTCTTAGCCTTAGAGGTGCAGTGAGGATTTTCCAAAATAAATTGGAACTTCCATAATCCCTGAGAACAGTCAAGATGTCTCAGTACTCAAAGCATTTACTTTAACAAAAAAAGTGTGTTCAGAAATTTCCGCTTAATGTGTAAAGCAGTAAACTGGGTTTTAGGATACCACTGCTTACTCCAGGCACTGGAATAAACTTCTCAGCATTGACTGCATCTGTGCTTACCATACGTTTCCCCACAGAAGGATTCCCACAAAGACTGTTGTGTCCTAGGGCAAGGCTGTTGGCTTTTTTTACCTGTTCACTTCCTTCAGGGTGCTTTCCATGTTCACAATGCTGCGCATCTTATACAGAAACCACTTGTCAATGGCTGTGAGCTTGTGAATGACATCCACAGGGACTTTGTTATCCAAGGCCTGCCAAAAACAGGACAGCACTGTTTAGGATTTGATCAGAGCCCTGGACAACACTCTGATGGCTTTACTGTGTTCAAACCTACATGAAGATACAGCCTAAACACATCATGGAAGCAGGAGGAAAGAGCCACAGCAGGACAGCGTAACTTTAGAGCCCTGCTCACCTTCAAGAGCATCCCATAGACTAGAGATTGGTCCCATGCTGGGAAACCAAAGGGTTTATAGGACTGCCTTCACACCAGGAGTCATGGAACAAGCTTGGCCTCTAGGTCAAGCAATGGAGGGTAGCTCAGCTGCCCATGGTCTCTCTAGGGCCAGCACCCTTGTTCCTTCAGTTCCCTCCCTGCTCCTCACCAAAGAAAGTATTGGACTGCCTGTGGAGAGCAGCACAAGTGCACAGTACACATCTGTAGTGTAGACAACTAGGAGACCAGGGCCCTGTTCTGAAACAGAGCATGGATCAAGTCCACCACCTGAGTCTTCACAGACCAACTGCGTACATTCTTAAGAGGCACAGGAAAGACCTGACACAACCTAAGCATTCCTGCTCATCAGGCTGTTTCATCCTTGCAGCATTCAGCCACTCTGGCCAAGGAGCAAGTCTCATCTAAGTCAGCCTCTCTCAGTGCCCTCTTTTACATGACAACAGGGAGCCCCACCACAACAGCAATAGCTCTGAATGGCAGCTGAACCCCCTTCCCTTGCACCTGAACAGTTATTGTTGTCATCATCCTACAAAGGAGAGAGAAAAAGTAAAAGCCTTGGAGAACTGAATACTGGGGTTTGGGAGGGAGAAGACATGTAACATACAACAAAGCTCCATCCTTTTCCAAACAAAGCTGATGTCTAATGGGGACTATCTGTTGGCTTTTAAATGTTAGAAAGCTGGAAAGGGATTTTCAAGCAAACAGTCCCAGCTGCCAGAAGCACCTCTGGCTGACACTGTTGTGTTGTTGTTCATGGGGACGAATTAGTGCGCTGTGTTGGGCAGAGGCAGCTGGGAGGGATTAGGAATTTTATCTTGCTTTTGACAACTCCAGGCAAATATGTCAGCAGCTGGGAATACCCAGTGTTCCCACCAATGTGGGACCCAAACAGACCTTCATCTCCCCACATCTCCTGTGTTGACACCATGCTAAGATTAGCCTTTCCTAAAGCTGTCTAAGCCACTCAGAGAGACAAGCCACAAGATTTTTCTCTCAGAAAGAAAAAGCTACAATAAAGACCAAACACAGCTGCTGAAAGATGAAGACATGCACTTCCTCAGCTTGGAAAGCAAAGAGTCAACAGCTGGCCAAGCCACACGTTTATAGAACATCTTGTGTGTGGGAATACAGGACCTGTTGCTGGAGCTTAATGCATTTTTTCCCTGTATGGGTTTGAGTTCTGAGAAGTTATGTATCCCTTCCCACACCACAGTTCTGTATCTCCCTATGTTTCTCTTTCCCCATGTTTCCCCCTGAATCGTTTTCCTGGTGAGGCTGCGAGGCGCTGCCGGGAAAACACCACCGTGCCTGCGCAAGTGGTGTGGGAGCAGCAGGAGCAGCACAGCAGCAAACTGCCACCGCTGGAGAACACCACCGCACCTGTGCGAGCGGCACGGCCACCTGCGCAAGCGGCATAGGCAGGGGTGGCACACTGGTACCACAAAGTTTGCAGCCTGCCGGCAGATGCAAGCCACAGCAGCCATGTTTAGAACCCTATCACTGTGACCATGTCAGCGGAAGGGCGCCCAGTTCTTCCACCCATCCAGCCTCTATCCCCAAGCCACTGTTGGTTCCCCAGGCTGCCTGTCTCCATCCCTTGAGCCTATCATTGCCTGGCTCTTGAACCCTGCCCTCAGGTGTTTTCTCATTGGATGTTAATGGCTACTGACCAATGTATTACCAAATCTTTCCCAAGTTTACACCCTTTCCAAGCCACTCCCTTATCTGAGCCCTTAAAACTTGTGCGAACAAGGAAATAAAAGCTTTTTGAGTCACCACCACCACGTGTGTGTGTGTGTTTCCTGGGAAGCTGTGTTCCCTTGGTCAGTTCCCATTAATTGTTGCCCGATACAGGGACTGGAAAGAGAATCCTTCTGTGAAGAACACTCTCCACACCCTACGGGCTTGGGCGGCAGAGCGGTGAGGCTCCCTGGACCAACGGCAAACCTCACAGCCAAGCAGTGAGACTGGAGAAAAAGAATAGACCTACAGAAAAGGTGGGTCCACGACCGTGAGAAAATTGCATCCCTTTTACCCCAAAATCCATTTTAAGCCCCACAATGGGTGCATGACTTTCAAAAAAAGAGCAAGAGGGGTACAGCCAGCTTAAACATATCATCCATTGCCGTGGCCACCCTCTTGGCAAGACTTCTCTTAAATCATTAGTTAAATGGGTTGCAAAAAACAACTATGTAATCCCACAAAAAATCACCCACTCTGATTGGGATAAACTCAGCTTTAAGCTCTGGCAAGCCCTCATCAGGGCAAAAAACAGGCAGCAGAAGCCATCGTGGCTTGGTGGGCTATTCTTACCATTTTGACTGAGGAACACTGGGAAGGGTAAGATAGCACTTGTGGTCATTGTGCAGAGACCCCATTGGGACAAGAAAAAGGGTAAGAAAACACCTTTTCACCATCACCATGTGCAGCCAAGATGGTGATTCCCGCCATGACAGACAAAAACAAAATGGCAGCAATTCATGCCAAAACGACTCTCCTCCCCGGTGCCACGTGCCACACAGGAGCCACAGTACTGGTGGTGATCCACAAGAGGGCACCGTGTGACCACCCATGCAGCAGCCTGGTAGCCCCTGATCCCAGGAAAGCAGGGTGGTCCCACGCCGCATGCCCCTCGCCCCCATGCCAGGGCAGAGCCGAGCCAGGACCAGTCTGAGCTCTGTGTGCCCGTTCTGACTCTGGCTGCCCCCTCTGGGAGGACAGAGTACTAGAAAGCCCCCAGGACTACAAATAACATGGCAACCGGGCTACTGCCTGTTCAGGCGATGGTAGTTTCTCCCTCTGGAAGGGTGGAAGTGCCAGTTGTAAACATCCATTCCAAGATGGTGGCGCCCATCGACCCGATTTTCTGGACTTTACCGAGACTAAAATATTTTTAAATCACTGGAAACAACAGGTTGAGAGCTGGGTGGAAGCTGACTGCCAAAACACCTTCCTAATGGTTAAAGCCTTAGTAGCTCCACAGCAAGAAAAGGCTGCATGTCATCACTGTAAGCAAACTGGCCACTTTAAAAAGGGCTGCCCTGATCTTAAAAAGAAAACACCTTCTGTACCATCTAGCCTATGCCCCAAATGCCAAAAAGGGCTGCATTGGGCACATAATTGCTGGTCTTTATTTGATAAAAAGGGAGAGCCTTTATCGCCTAAAGCTGCTATCAAGCTGGCTTCAGCCTCTGGATTCACCCAAACCACCACTCATGAGAAGAACAAGAAAGCATTCTGGACCCAGGAATCTCAGCAAGGGATCCCCAGAGTCCTCAAGTACAGCCCACCAACTGCTAAATTAAAAACAATAGTCAGCACCCACATAAGAACAAAAAGACACTGGCAGCTATCATCAATGCCTGATTAATTCCTGTTAATACTCAAGCATTCACTCTAAAAGAAGATTAACTTTTTGTTTTGTTTTACAGGAGTGGAAAAATGGTCGATTTGAATTATAGGCTTGTTTCTCTGGTATTATGTTAGTTGTGTTTGCATTATCATTTATTTTAACCACTTTTTGTCTAAAGCATATGTCTTTCAGCTTGGACTCCTTGACAGCCTCATCATGCTGCTCTGCATTGTCAACGCCAGACAGCCTTTTCCTGCACTTGCTCCTGGAATAAAATTTTGGGGTTTTGTTGAAAAGCTTTTCTCCCCTCTTTCAAAAAAAAATTTGTGTTATTTTAAGTTTGTTTATAGTAGTGTTCGTTGCCAACATCTCTCTGTGTTTAATAAGCTGTGATCTACCTTGTAGGTCAACCCAAGCATTCCCTGTCTTACAAAACAGAAAAAGGGGAATTGCGGGAATACAGGACCTGTTGTTGGAGCTTAATGTGTTTTTTCTCTGTACGGGTTTGAATCCTGAGAAGTTATGTATCCCTTCCCACACCACGGTTCTGTATCCCCCTGAAGTGTTCTCCTGATGAGCTCCGGTCCCGGGAGGCTCCGGTGCCACCCTTCCCGGGCTGGAGCGGTCCCGCCTGTGCAGTCCTCACACGGGGCTGCCCCGATCCCGGCCACTGCAGTGGGGAGTGGCGAGGACCCCTCACGCACCTTGTGTGGACAGTGCCCGCACCGCATGAGCGGCGCAGATGGCAAACTACCCCGCCACCGCTGGGAAAACACCACTGTGCCTGCGCAAGTGGTGCGGCCATCCACAGGAGTGGTGCAGGTGGCAGATCTCCCGGCTGCCCGCTGGGAAACACCACCACGGCTGTGCAAGCGGCACGGGTGGCAGCAGCGCGCCGGGACTGCGGTGTTTGCAGCCTGCTGGCAGATGCAAGCCACAGCAACCATATCTAGAACCCTATCACTGCAACCACGTGGGCAGAAGGGCACCCAGTTGTTCTGCCTGTCCAGCCTCTATCCCTAAGCTGGTCCGTCGGGCTGCCCGTCTCTGCCTCTTGAGCCTATCATTGCCTGGTTCTTGAACCCTGCCCTCAGATGTTTTCTCACTGGATGTTAACGGCTAGTGACCAATGTATTACCCAATCTTTCCCAAGTTTACACCCCTTCCAAGCCACTCCCTTATCTGAGCCCTTAAATTTGCGCGAAAAAGGAAATAAAAGCTTTTCGGGTCCCCACCATGTGTGTGTCTGTTTCCTGGGGAGCTGTGTTCCCTCAGTCAGTTCTCATCACTTGTGTTTTTCATTCAGGCTATTTATAAAAGGAACAGCTATGTGAAAATCCAGAAAACACAGCACAGCCTCAGCTCCCCACACTCAAGTGGAGATGTAATGAGATGTTTTTCCACACCAACACAAAGGGCTTAAAGACTTCACCACACAAAGTCAGGGGCACAAAAAAGAGTAATTCCCTGCTAGGAAAGTTTGCAATCTTAGAAAGCACAAACTAACAGGCAAGTAGGAGCTATAAACATCAACTGTGCCCTCCTCTCCCTAGAGGATATGGACAGATGGAAAAGTTAGCTGCAGTAAAATGAAATGTGAAATCACACCTACCTTCTAAATTGACTAACCCCACATTTACCATGTGATATACACAGGCCAACACTGAGGAGACAAAGGAAGAAATCATTTCACACCCTAGGTCCCCTAACAATAACACTCCCCATTACCCAGACACCTTGAGGGCTGAAGTGATTTGATCTGTTTGACAGGAGAGGGGTTAAAAGAATGCTATGGAAAGTTAAGACTTTCAAAGAACAGAGGATTTATTGTCTGTGAAATTAAACATAAAGCTGTGTAGTTGTAGTTTTGGGTTTTTACTTTCAAACCCGTACCAATGCAACCATTGCAAATAGACAGGGTGCTCCCAAACTGCAGCTTGCTATTCTTTATCATTCTTTGTTTCAGTTCTTAAAAAGATAACCTTTGAAATCTGCAAAACTGGCCAGTTTTGACTGGCACTTACACTAGTGTAAATCAGGGCTTAACATTAATCAATGTTTAGCCAACAAATATAATATTTTAGGAAAGGAAAGCGTTCCAGGTCTCCATCAGTGCTCAGCTACAAATTGAAGTATCAGGAGACAGGAATGCACCTGAGCATTGGCTAAAACTGTACTACAAAAAGGCAAATACATTACCTGAACATGGAAGATGAAGGAAGCATCAGCAAGGATCCTATACAGGGATAGGATTCCATTGTGCTTGGCAGAGGAAAGCAAGGGAGTGAAGAAAACTCTGTGATCTCAGCTGACCCAGTCTGGTAGCTTTTAAGGGACAAAGGTCAAGGGTTTTTTATCTTTGTTACCTTGGCTATTGCATATATTCGAGTGCTGGATGGCTCCGAGAGCTCGTTCTGGAGATCTACAGTGGCTGGCCAGGCTTTATTGATAGGCAAATGTGAAGTGAAGCCATCTACTGAAGGGTGGCACATCCTCAGGGCCTTTTGGAAGCTCTCTTCAAAAGTGCGTCCGATAGCCATGACCTGTAATGGAGAGCATTTACACATTAGCTATGGTGAGCTGTACCCTCATTAACAGAGGAGTGCAAGTTGAAACCATGTAGACAGACATATGGAATGATGACACACTTTGGACTCCTCTGTATGATAGTCTTTATGGCCTTAAGACAAATGCAGCTAACTGAGCCTTGGGAGTCCCACTTCTAGGTCTGACTCTGCCCATGTTATCACAAGGGAGTTCCAGACAAGCAACTCCCTTCTGCTTCTGTCTCCCTGTCTGTAAAATACAAGAAGTCAGTGCTGTTCCCTGTAAATTGCTTTGAAGCATTTTGACAGAGAAGAACCATTATCTATCAGCATGGAAATAGTAATATAGGAAGATAATTCTGTTTAATAACCTGTTAGAGAAAGAAATCTGCTGTGGGAATTTTAAGGTTCAGGAGGAACCTACTCCTCTTCCTTCAAATTACATTTAACAGTAAGTTTCCCCTGTGAGGGCTCTCTTAAATGACTACTCCTCCTTGGCATAGCAGCACTGAGGTGTCCCTCCTTCAGTCTTGACATCACATCTATTGAGAAAACAAGCCCTTCTCTCTGGCAATTGGCAAGGTAACAGAGCCCTTTCTCAAACTTCTACATATTTATTTCCAAGTGCAGTGAAACCCTAAGAGCATAAAAATCTTCTCAAACACAATGTTGAAAAATGTCAAAGGAAAAAATACCATCATTTTCTCTTTTCTCAGAGCTCTTGGCCCACTGCCTAGTACAACAGAGCTCAGGAAAAGCCAGATCAGGCCAGACTGTTCAATTAATAAAAGTGCAGTAGGTGCTGCAATCTGGCTTCAAGTTCAAGCCTGAGGAGATGACTGTCAACTATAATAGAGACACAGTGGAAAGAAATGCTTTGCTTCAAGGACTGCCCCTCCTGCTCACAGGTCCTGCAGACTAACCTTCCTGCTCAGTACCTCCACCAGCTGCAAACTGCATCCCTTAAGCTTCCTCATTCCTGCTTCATGTTCACCCTGCAGCAGTCACAGACCTGCACCGTTAGAGCACTGACTGCTCCTGTAGTTCTCTCCTGTCTTTACTCATCATCCTACCTGGACAAGAACACAGGTTCAGGCAGTTCTTTGACATATGAAGGAGTTGACACTTCCTCCTACAAATGGGTATGGCCAGCAAGTGTTTGCAGCTGATTGTGCACAAGACAACTGTATTTAGGAACCCCAGCTCCACAGAACATTCCCCAGACCCCTATGCAGAGAGGCTTATTATCAGGAAGCACTAACTCACTGAAAACAAACAAAAAAAACAAACAAAACACCTCATTGCCATGAAAAGCCAGAACTGCGGATGGAAAATCAAATTCTAAATAATCCTTCCAGTCCTGCAAGTTGTCTCACAACACAATGATGTGAGGAAGGTCTTACATGTAAAAATAATTTAATAAAATAGCTACTTGAAAAGCATTAGGAAAAAAGGCAACGAAAATAATACAGAATTATTTTACTTCTGTAGATGATATGTAATTAACTAATTAAGTGGGTAATTTACCCATTTTGCTTCATTTCTCTTCTCTTAAAACATGGTCTGAAATACTGTAATTGTCCAGACCCTTAAATTCTGATATAAGAGACTTAATCACTGTGAGAAGTCAAAACCTCAGAGCAAGATTACAGATTGTGTTTGAATTTCAAAACGAGAAGTAGGCTGAGATCTGGCACATGGTTTTAACACAGAGGACAAATAACTTGGAAACAATTGAGAGCTGTGGTTCATAGGCATCACTGAAAATCTTAACAGACTACAACTCATGAGGTTTTACTCTAGTTAACCATCACTAAAGTACCTCAAACTAAAAAATTACTCTGAGTACTGAAATGTTAAGAATGAAGTCAACCTCAGGTAATCCATAGTGATCTCTTCCCTTAGAAGTCAAACCATTTATGAATCCACACCATGATATCCAAGATTACACAGTCCTAACTCATTTCAATTAATTATAGTACTGGATAAAAATTGTTTGAGCTGAATAAATACCCTCAAATTCATTAGGTCCTTGAAGACAGATGTTCTGAGGCTTTCCAAGAAAAAGAAATTACTTTCCCAAGTGGTGAAATGAAAGAGAAGGGGAGAGTCTTGCACTCACCTCCCCTACACTCTTCATGGAACTTCCAATCCTATTGGACACATGCTGAAAACGGTCCAGATCCCAGCGAGGTATCTTGGTAACAACGTAATCGAGGCTGGGTTCAAAGCAGGCAGAGGTTTTTCCTGTCACCACATTCTTGATTTTTGGCAAGGGAATCCCAAGGGCAATTTTGGCAGCAATGAAGGCTAATGGATACCTGCCATAGAGGAGAAGTAGAGAACAGTAGAGTAAGAATTACTTCTTTTTTTGCAAATCCTAGAAGTGGATCCAATTAAACAGATGTGAAGTGATTGCACCTCCTCAATACAATGGAAGGTTCCTATGCTCAAGCACAGCATGACCCAATGACCCATCCAGCCTTGCACCTCAACACATTGCAGATCCACCTCCTTGGACCTGGGCCTTGTTTTTTTATCCAAAAAGACACCACTTTCAGTAGCTGTCACACCCACAGTGAGCACACACCTATAGGTATGTTTTGCTGCAAGTCTGTCATCTAAAAAGGAAACAATAAAATGCCCACTGACCAACATCATGGCTTATCTCCAGCCTGCTATGGCTCTTCAACAAGCACAAGAGGCACTGAGAGCTGCAAATTAGAGATCATTTTTGTGCCTCTCAACAGTATCTGCAAAGTGCAATTAAGAAGCCAATTTTTAAACAGAATGCTCTGACCATCCTTACCTTGATTAGCTTATGATTAGCCAACAAAACAAAAGTAGCCAGCACTGCCACTTGCATCAATCTGACAGACAGCTCATTAGTAACTCTGTCTACTGGGTTCTAGAGGTGATTTGCAGCCAACATATGGATACAGTGGATGTGCTTTGAAAGGACAGCTATTAGGTTCCCCCCCACACATCTCCTGGGAGTTTTCCCATTTGTAGTAAGAGCATCAGCGGGGTCAAATGGACCAGAAGAGCTCACTTACCCCTTCCTCCATCTCCCAGTAGGACTGGCTCTCCAAGGCTCAATCCTAGCATGTGCTGACAATAACTGTTTTAGAAGCTTCTCATGTAGAAGTCTCCTGACTACTGACCTGACCACTCCGGAGTTCTTCCTGAGCCAACTTCATTCCTCCTTGATGAAAATTTAGCCTACAACTCCATGTTTTGACTGCATGGAGAGCAGATGCACAAGCTTGTCTTCCTTTTACCTGTCACACATTTAAATGGATTCAAATCCATTATTGCAATTCCCCCTTTTTGTTCTATTCCCCTCAGTTTTGTTTATTCATTTGTTTGTTCTGTAGCATTTGGGTTTTTTTAAATAATCTTACCCTGTTGCCTTGGAGGCCAAAGCTGAACTTCTTGAGAGTCTGGCATTAACTTCAATAATGTAGTACTCCAGGGAAGTTGGATGCAGAGCAAACTGGATATTACACTCTCCCACAATGCCCAAATGTCGAACAACTTTGATGGCACGATCCCTCAGCATCTGAAACTCCTCATTAGTGAGTGTCTGGCTTGGAGCCACTACAACAGAATCTCCTGTTTGTCATAAGGTAGAAGTGAAGGAAAATGAGAAGCAGCTCAGTAGCAGTAAATTCTGGCCTCACAGGTCACTGTCTTTGCCAATCTGCTGCTAGAAATGAGGTTGATTTAGCTTAACAATATCTGTTTCATACCCTAGCTGGCTTTATCCGAGATCAGAAGAGTATTGATAGAGCCCACTTCATCAATCATAAAACTATATCAATAACAGCAGGCAGAAGGTCACTGCATAGGAAAAGTTAATGAGACATTTTCAGCAAGCGCCCCTGTGTCCAAGCTCACCTGTGTGGACTCCCATAGCATCGATGTTTTCCATATTGCAAACAACAATACAGTTATCAGCAGTATCTCTCACAACTTCATACTCTATCTCCTTCCAGCCAACGACTGATTTTTCCACCAGAAGTTGGTTAGTCATTGCAAATGCCTGGGAATATAAACAGTAAAATAAATAAGAGAGAGAAGGAGGAGAGAAGGAGGAGAGAAGAGAGAAGACCTCAAACCAAAAACCCACCACCACAAAAAAAAAAAAAACACAAAAATACATCCCCACCAACAAAGCAAAACAAACATCAACAAAACAAACAAACAAAAAACTCTCCCCTAGAAAAACACCAAACCCCTAATTATAACATGTTCCATATTAAGATTTTTGGGACTTATCTCCAAACATCCCGGACCAACAAGAAAATTGAAAAATGAAAGATGTAAAGTTTATGCCATTGATAACAAGCACTTTCTCTCTTTCTCTCTTTTTTTTTTTTTGTTTGTTTTAAATCGCTTCAGCTTCTTTTGAAAGGCATTGTTATATGATATGATATGATGGGGGGAAAAGGTAGGGAAAGTGTGCTTGCATTGGCATATAAATAACAAACAGTAATACAAAAATATCTAGTGCTTCAATCATGCAACAGACACATGTTTTTATGTGGGCAGCTCCAAGGATTTCAGTAGGAGAACACTGCAGAATGTGAAATGACAGAGTGATGAGGAGTGTGGGTGCCAGCAAACAGTACACAATTAATAGCACTAATAATGCGGCTTATTATTGGCATACTAGTCAGAGGCAAGAATCATGATTTATTCTTAAACTAATCCTGAAAGCACTCCTCAGCGCATGAGGCAAAAATGAAAAATACAGTTTGCTGGTAAATGAGCATAATCTAAATGAATAAATGGCCTTAATACTAGCAGATAGAAAACATTAATCAATTCACACTAAAAATCCAAGAAAGCAATGGGCACAGTATCAATCCATCCTTTAGTAAAGATTCTTGTTTTAATGTTGTCCATTAACTCTGTTTTCAGTCTGGTCCCTTCTGTCATTAGATCAAGCTGTTATTCAAATGTTGCCCTTCGCTCAGTTGCCGAAATCACACATAAAAAAATAAAAAAAGTTTGAGGAATGGCATTCCACACCCAGCCTAAGCAGGCACTGAATCTGTGGTGATGTAGCAGGAACACCCAACCACATTTGTAAAACAATCCTCACTGCTCCTGTGTCTCTTGTCTTTTTTCACTCAGTGAGCAGGCTCGGGAGACATGAACGAAATGCCAGGTTACCTGAACTAACTATGTTCAGTTATCTGAATTATAAACAATTAAGAATCCAGTGCCTGAAAAAGCAGTTCAATGAACTACTGCAGATCGTAACTGAAGAGAACAGAGTTTCTGCTGGGCTGTGAAAATGAGCATCCAAATGTAAGTTAATTCAACAAAACTCAGATCGGTTTTCACTGTAAATTTTGAAATATTGATACTTAGCTGGGAGGTTTTTTTTCACTCTGAGGGACAGGAGGCCTTGCAGAGGGGTCCAGATCAACTGGAGCATTAGGCTATGGGATGACATTTAACAAGTAGAAATGCCAGATATTGCACCTAGGATGAAATAAGCCCAGCACAGGTATCAACTGGGAGAGGAGTAGCTGGGGAGCAGCCCTGCAGACAGGAATCTGGATGTGCTGGTAGGCAGCAGGCTCATTTAAAAAAAAAAAAAAAAAAAAACTAAAACATCAAGGCATGCTGATTAAAAACAGGCATTCCTCCTGAAAAAAGGGGTTTCCCACTGAAAAATGTTTTTATATAAACCTTTCACACAGCTGCATTCCCAGCATTTCCAGTGAATTTTTGCTTTCTCTAAACAAAGCCTCTGTGTGAGCCTAGTGTTTCCAACTCACTGTCAATCTGTAAGATGGGGTTTTACTGCACCCACTACCTCCTCCCGTGTCTGTCAGTCCTGTTCCCTGAGCCGCCCACAGCTGACCCTGCCCCAGCAGTGTTTGTTCAGCACTGAGCACACTAAACCCAAAGTGTGTTTGCATGGCAGCCGGGTAGGGGAACACAAAAACATCATCAGTAGTATTTCTTTCTAGAGACACATGAAAGATTAAGAGGTTCAGCAAACCAGGAAAAGACAAACACAGTCATTTTAGAGACCCTTGGATAGGTTTTATTTCCTAAAATTCTGCATTTTTTGCCAAGGAAAAAGTTTTTTATTTGTTTTCCCCAGTGATCTGTTTACTTTTCACAGCAAATTCTTAAACAACAATCCCAGATTTCCTAAAGAAAAGGAGCTGTCCTCACAGTCAGGGATGGCTGGTAGATGTCAAATTATGAACTGTCATCCTGTTAAATCTCTACATGATCTTTTCATCTAGCCAAAACACCACATTTAGAAACAAACATAGCAGAGGCCTATGGCTCCCAGCTCTTTTGTCCCTGAGACTACATTAGAACTCAGCATTTCAAATGTAATAACTTTCTTGACTTCATTCATGTGCCATTTACTCATGAAAGTAGGTGAATACAGGTCAATATGATTCATTTCAGACCAAAATTGCTGAAAAACTTGCTCAAATTATGACTTGTTTGTAATTAATTTAATAGATCTGTCCTTTAGCTATTTTCATTACCTAAGTCAGGAGGAATTACGAAAAGAAGGCAATAGAAGGAATCAGGGCAACATTTTACAGATAAGGTGAAAGGGAGGGTATGTACAATTCCAACGCCTGTGATTATTAGAAGAGTATCTAAGAAAATCATATGTTCAGTTCTATTCCCAGAGCTTGAAATTCCAGACAAACCTTTGTACCAAGGTCCAGCAAACTTTCCTTATCAGGACATAAGCCTGACCCCAGACCACCAAGGGCATAGGCAGAACGTATCATGACTGGGAAGCAAATATTTTCAGCTGCCTTCAGAGCATCTTCAACCTTAAAGAAGAAGGGAATACATTTCAGAGATAGATAAAAATTCAGAGGAATAAAGTTTTCAGCTCTGGTTACATGATTAACTGGAAATCCCATCAGTAAGGCAATAAGCTGTCCAAAGATAAAATGAAAATAATAAAAGTTTTTGTAATATAGGACTTCATCAAAAGACTTTTTTAATATTGCTTTTTTTCTGCCAAACAGCAGAAAACTGGATCATCCACTCAGGGGGGTGACTTCTGTCTTTAGCTGTGTGCGAACTTCTTGCTGACTTCCCACAGACTTTGCCATTTTCCTTATCTACTTTGTTTCCAGAGTCTTGAGCATAAAACAACTCCTCCAACAGACATCCTGGTTTAAGACCTGTTCAGTTTTCTCCAAACTCAAGTGGACTTTCCACTGAATCAATTTTTTGTTTCCATACTCCCATCCTCAAGAAATATTTCAGTACTGCTGATTTTGAGGACTTAAACACTGAAGTCCAAATAGCTTGTGCAAGATTTAAAAATAGAAAAGTACCCCTGACATCTTACATAGTTTTGCGCTACAGAACTGGAGTCACCCCAACCAAGTCTACTTTTCTTCTCAATGTGTCAATTAGCTGAGGCTTTCCAAGAGCTTAATTGCATTTTCACTCATTTTAGATCAGTGACCCAGCATCAATCCCTGAGAAGTGATGATGCAAAAATATACACTAAAGAATCCACAGCTGCATTCAGCTTTCACTCAACAAAACTAGAAATACCTGCACTGACTCAAATGAGTAATAGTAATCACATCTTCAAAATTATCTGATTTACCGATTCCACTGCAAAGCTAGGAGCAAACTTTTCATTTAGCTCAGTCAGTTTATCAGAGAAGAGCTTTCTATCCTCTGTAGCCATGATGGATTCAACTGATGTACCCAGAACTTTCACACCATACTGCTGCAGGACTCCTTGCTTGAAGAGTTCGACTCCTGTAGAGCAAACAAAGACACAGTTTTGAGGATTGATAGTAGGTGAGGAATCATAACATTAGAATCCGGAATGGTTTGGGTTGGAAGGGATCTTAAAGATTCTCTCATTTCACTCCCTAGCCGTGGGCAGGGATACCTTTCCCTAGACCAGTTTGCTCCAAGCCCCATCCAACCTGCCCTTGAACACTTCCAGGGATGGGGCATTCACAACTTCTCTGGGCAACTGTTCAAGTGCCTCACCACTCTCACAGCAAAGAATCCAGAAAACTTCAAAAATTTAGAAAGAAGAAAGTATTCAAAAGGTATCTGACTAGCTGACTACTTGTTTGGCCTCATCAACAGATAATTTTATTGTTCATTTTCAGTGTTAGATCTCAGAAACATAACATTAAATCTTCTGTCCTCAAATCAGTAAAACATGGAATATTAGTACAGTTATTGCTTGGCCATCATCTGCAACAAAGAGCAAAGCTGCACAGATTAATACCGGTCCAAGAAGTTAAATGAAGATAAAGTTTCCTTTTGATCTCTGCTTCAAGGTGGTCTGAATATCCCAAATGCAATTATGATAACTAAGAATTAAGCCAAAAAGCAGAACATATTAATCATTTTCAAATATCAAACCCAGCAATTAGATGTTATGTTCACAGCTTAGCAGTGACTCACACCTCCCAAGTCTCTGCCTGTATCTCTTAGTAACCCACGCAATGTGTGAGGCATGTGAGTCTCACACGCCTGCACAAATAAACTCTGCCTAACATGTGGTAGGATCATAGAATCATTAAGCTTAACTCAGCACAACTATGTTCACCACTAAAACATGTCCAGAGGTGCCACATCCACATGCCTTTTGAACACTTCCAGCCTGTTTCAATGCCTTACCACCCTTTCACTGAAAAAAATTTTTCTAATATCCAATCTAAACATTCCCTTGTGCAACTGGAAGCCATTTCCTCTGGTCCTGTCCTTTATTACTTTACTTGTTATTTGGTTAAAAAAAAAATCTGCCAGAAAGGAGGGCCAAGGCACCTGTATCACACTTACCACAGTTGAGAGCAGTCTGGCCACCCATGCCCAGAATAATTCCATCGGGACGCTCAGCCTTGATAACCTCTGTGACAAACTGTGGAGTGATGGGGAGGAAGTAGACAGCATCAGCCTGCTTTAAGCCAGTCTCATTGGTCTGCACTGAAGCAATATTGGGATTCATGAGGACAATTTTCACATTTTCTTCCTGAAAAATTAAAATTTGCATTAAATATAGGTATAAAATAGCTGACAGCAGTAGCAAGAGATGGAGTTCAACAAGCAGTTTACCAACAACGGAATTAAAAAAGCCTCATTCCTTACGTCCTGTCCCATAAGAGATTTCTGGCCTATTGTATGAGGCTGAGCTAATATCAGTTCTTTACTTTCGTGCCTCTGCTGTCTGTGATTCTTGTGGGAATTAGCATTCCCATCCAATTCAGAAAATCTGTTGAAATCGTTTAACACTTTTAGGAGTTACATAGAGGAGACAGGAACAAAGTTCAGCATAATCACATCTGTCTTCTGTTGGAAGTCAGATTAAAAGTGCCAAAGCAAAAAAATTAATCAAAAGCCAATCTTTCCTTGCCAAGCAGTAGGTCTTTGATCATGGGTATCCAAGTATTTCTCAGATTTTTTTGTATCAACTAGTAATAGTAACAGAGACACACCTTTTGCTTTGACTTTACATAAAGATACTTTAATTTTCCTAGTGTTATGACTTTAAAAATCTCATCCCATAACTTTTTAATTTGATTTTGCACATATTAAAAGACAAACTCTGCCTCCGTACACAAGACAAAGGTTAGCGAAAACTTTACTCTGCTTTTTCTCTGTCACTGATAAGAAATTGAGACAGAGCGATAATAAAGTTTATCTGTTTCCTGTGATGCCAGTGGGAGTTTTGCCACTCTTTTGGCTACAGACAGAAGTTCACTACAATTTGCTCATTATTAGAAAAGTCTGAGCCAGAGCTGGGCAGATCAACTCTGATCCCTCATGGAATATTAGCACAGAGTGAGGAAACCAACAAAGGTTTGCTAATAATGAGTGCCAACCACAATTAGATACAAAACAATGATTTACTGGTTTGTTGAAAAGGTGGACTGGAAAGTGCAAAGGCTGTGATCTCATTTTTTTAAGGGAACTCATTCTAATCTTCGTCAACTTCTTGTAAGGCAATAAACTTCTACAAACGAAAATCATTTGCAAACAATACTAATTATAGATGCAAAATTCATTTCAAGAGAAAGATTTGCTATATGGAAGTTGTAAAGGTTAAGAAAGAATGGTGACTCCCATTAAAAACAGGAATGGTGACAATATTTAAAATAGAGTAGAAAGAAACAGGAATAAGGCTGGTAGATTAAGTCATCCATCTCTTTCCATTCATGAAAATGCCATAGGACTTTCCTGTGTTTGTTCAAAATTTGTGGTTGTTTGTGTCACTGGTTTGGGGGAACAAAGAAATAGTTCACCTGAAGCAGTGGGATTCTCACTCAGAGCTCTGAATGCATAATTCAGGTGTTGGATAAAATTTTTTCTCCTTTGTTTGGTTACTTAAAATACTGTCTTAAAGACTAGCTGTAAATTTCTGCTGACCTTTCTTCCCCATGAGAAACTGGATTTTTTTTCACTGAAGCACACTTTCCTTGGAAATGTGTGAAAGAGGGAAGGGAAAAAACATAAAATCCTCATAGAAAACATTTCAGTTTTAGATAAATGACCCTAAACTGGGTAGTCTCCATGACAGCAGTGAGGGAAAAAATATCACATCCTCTAGCCCCATTGTTTCGGACGATGGATTTTTCTGCACTTGTAGTTTGCCCTTGCAACCCTTTCCTTCAATTTCTGCCTTTTTACTTCTGCTCTGAAACTCATACTTCTACAAGCTCTCCTCCTTGTTCACAAGAAGTTAGACAGAAACTGAGGGCCCAGGTAACTCTTACATTACCAGTAGTAACCCCATTGCAGTACACTTCTATCCTTCTACACCTTCTCCTAGCATGACCCTTTGCCCTAGTATCCTTTCTAGGGCCTGTTCTGGAAACAAAACCTGACATACCTGACCTTTAAAAAGCTTGTTCCATTCAAAATAAATACCATTTAGAAAACCTGCCTTGATAAGGGGTTCAAAATCTTTTATATAGCAGCAGCCAACTATTCAGCTGTCGTTGTCTGCCATGCAGTGTGTTGACATACTCCAGAAGTTCCATAATTCCAGCTCAGGTGTAGTTGACTATATTCCTCCTCTTCTTCTCCATTTAGTTTGAGAAGTCTGGAGTGTCCAGGCACACATCACAAATAACAAACTGCTCAAAGACTGCAGTGGAAACCTTCAGAATGTATCTCTTTGGAAGATAATTCTAATTTACTTCACTGATACAAGTTCACCAACAAAAAAAGGTTAAATTTCCCTATAGTCATTTATCCTCACCAGCTTCCCTGCCCCACTGATGCTATAGTCAGAGGTTAGCTGTGAGAAGAGAAAGTAACCTACATGAAGTTAATATTTTCAGAGTATCTCCTCACCTTCATGGCTTTCACAGCCTGGGATCCAGAGTAATCAAATTCCCCTGCCTGACCAATAGACAGGCCCCCGGATCCTAGAATGAGAACTTTGGAGACCTACAAGTGTCAAAACAGCATGAAAAAAATGAGTCCTATCGTTGTGGATGTTGAACAGAGACTGTGCAGCATTGAACAGTCTTAAATTACAGAACATCAATTCTAAAAGAAAAGAAAAGCCACTGCCCTTTTACTCCTAAGAGTATTTCTACTGGACTTCTGTCATATATCTTTGGTCAGAGAAACAAATGACTCATGCATAGGGCATACAATAAACACTTTAATTGTATCATGCATTTACAGATAACCATGCCTCACTTGGGCTGCCCACAAAGTCCAGCTGCCTTCTAAGATAGCAAAACTCCATGAAATTCACCTCACACTTGGAATTTTCAGACTTTTTTGCTAAGCAACCAAGCACCAACATTATTCTACAGGCACAAAATTGCATGGTCATATTATCCCAGGGCACCTCATTATATTGCTATGAGAGTACCTTTCTGAGGAGAACTGCAAAGAAAAATCCATGAAACTTCAGAATATAAAGCTTTCTCAAAGAAAAGGGACTTAGTAACACAAGAGAGGCCTGATGACTGTGAGACAAGGAGCTGTCAGGACTTTTATAAGGGAAGCTTCCTCTGACTTCCATGACCAGTTTTCTGTGCCGTTTTGTGCTGTGGGTTCAGTTGGAATTAACTAGGTCCCAACCTCACTGACAGGCATGAAGAACAGTTATCTATATACTGACCTCCACTCTGGAAGCTGTCACTCCAGCCTTGGGCAGGACTGAGGAAATGGTACTGCCTTTCCCACTCTTAACCAGGGAAATAAAAGAATCAAACAGGAACTAGGAAAAAATAAACACATGTATTTAACCACCAAAGTGGAACTAAATAAATACCAAGAAAAGAAGGAAAAATCAGGCCATTTGTGAGCTCAAGCAAAGAGCTCTGTTCTGCTGCCTTCAGCAGGTAGATTTACACCATCTGAGAAGAGAAAATCATTATTTGAAATTTATTTAACAACTTTGACATCTCTGACAAAAATGTATTCAAGAAAGTGAGGTCATAATCAGGAAGAAAACACACATCAATCATGTCTGTGAGCTTTGCTTCTGCATGGCTGGCAGTGCAACAAGTAAACGTGCTTTAAATGCTAAAACACAAAAGAACATACCCTAGACTAGCTCAGGGAACCATCTGGAATGGGACCTGCTACAGAGCAGGGACCTGAAAAGGGATATCTAAACATCAGTTGTGCTAAATCAGTGTTGTCTTTCCAGAGGAGGTCCCAGAGCAGCTGTCAGAAAAGTGTTCTCCAGCCAGGTCAGGCAGGCAGGCAGCTACACACAGTGGGACAGGTTTCCCACCTGACCCCACACCTGCAGAGCTCCTGCCATGCAGCCCCTGAGGCTGACTGCTGGGAGTTATCTATTAAAGTATGGATGGGTCCTACAAGCCAATCAAGATATGCATTATGTTATCAAACCCATCCCAGCAGTGGGAGTGCACAGACTTGAAAAAAACACACAAGTGAGGATTGTTTTGAGTTCTATGAGATTCTCTAGTCAATCATATTCCTGTGAAACTTCTTGATATCAAGAGATTTATTTGCAGATTTAATCAGCATCATCAAATTAAGATTAAAATAAGCACTTCTATGTATTCTCCCATCTTCCTCTCTCAGGAAATGCTAAGCAGTTTATTTATGTTCAGACAGGCCTCCTCTGCCTTTCACATCCCCTGATGCTGCTTAGTCATACTCTCTGACTGTGCAACCAGTTGTTACATAATTTGCACAAAGTCACAGATGGGGGATTAAAATTTTATTTCACTTAGGAGAACCAGAGTGAGGAAGTGTGAATCTATTTACATAACTCTGCAGTAATTATAAAATTTGAAAGTGGAACTAAAATGTATTAGAAAGTTATTGATTTTATTACAAAGCATCTGGCTAGTATTTTTTCCGTTAAGATAGAATCCCATTCCTTTTGCAAGAGATTTGAGCGAAAGCTTAAGCACTTCAGTAACTTCCAACACAGAGATAATCCCACCAGCACTCAATGCATACACATACTATGAATGGAATCATTGATCCAAGGCACACAGAAGTCCATAGATGCCTTACTGATTGTAATTAGCTGCAGATCAAGCTAAGCAGACACAAGCCTATGTGTGATTGGGCCTCTGTTAGGATCCTGAAATTTCCAAAACCAAGACGTAGGGCCATCACCAACATAAAGACTTCTCACTATAGCTGATACGTATCTGCACTCCCCAGGCCACCTGTAAGCAAGCGGAGATCAGCCCTCATACATTACCTCTGTGTCCCTTGGCCCAGGATTTGCATCTGGATAGAACTGTGCTGTGAAAATTGGTCTCGTCTCATGCATCATTCCCTGCAGGAATAAAAGTAATTCTCTTAGACACCTCCTGACAAGCAAACAAGCCCACAGAAAGCCGCACCTCAACCCTGCAAGCACTGAAGGCCAAAGGACTGGTAAATTTCCAGGGCCTGTCAAATTTACACCCCTTTCATCCACAATCTTCAAACCATATCTCATCCAAAAAGCCACAGAGCCTCTTGCTCTGCTGCTAATGCTCCAGTGCCTGTGTAACCCTCAGCTGTGTGTGGACAAGGGGCACACTGGAGATACTGCTTTCACTGCAACAGTAAACACTGCTAAGCTGGAAGAACTTAACAGAGTAGATAAACTGGTTGCCCTCCAGAGTCAATCCTGGACTGGGCAGAGAAGAAAAGCTGGCAAAAAAGGATCACCTGGGAGAAGGCTGTAATGGAATGAATGGTTTTATCACCCCAATTTGGTTGATTCTGTCACACAGAAATGGTTTTTGATCACAGTCTTGATTTCCATAACTCACTTTAAATGCTGATACAGGGGCTTGATCTCTGACCTGGATTGGACAGAGTGATGAAGGTGAACTGCTGCTGTGGACAAACAACAGCTATGAAGGACCTAAACTGAGTTTAAAGAGTGCGTGCAGTTTCATTTGGAGCTAGGAAAAATGAGTTTTTGTTTGAGTGGCCTGATAGCAACAAGAAGCATGATCCACTGAGAGACTATCCTATAGATGTCATTGCTCATGATCCCCAACTCCAGATGGAGGTAAAGAAGTCCCTTATGAGGAAATCCAGGGAAAAATAATCCTGATACAACCTGCTTCCCTTAGGAATGAACAAAGTAGTCCCACCAGTCTATGAAGAGCCACAGCATCATTCAGAGCTGCAGAGTGGGATGTTGGCCTAGGACAGGAATGAGAGATGAGCTACTGGCCACAACTGATCCATTATGGTGTGAGTTTCTGCCCTCAGAGTAAAGAATTCCTTCAGTCTGTCACATTTTCCCTGAATGCTCACGTTCCTTCTAGATTCTCTCCATTGCTAGTCAATATTTGGAAACCTGTGTTGGCCCCGTTTAGCTGTGATGGGTCAGGTCAGCCACAAGAAATGCTTTTTCTTTTTCAAACCAAGGAATGCAACAGACCACACATGACAGCCTATCCAATCCTGATCCTGTTTGTGCATCCCATGCTAAACCAACAAGGTCCTTTGTCTGTCTGTGAAGCTTTAGGAGAGTGCTGCTGCACACAGAAATGGTTTTTTAGTTCACATAAAGGAAGGTCACACTACTAGATCAAAAAGACTCATGTCCAACCTTATCACCTGTGTCTCCAAACTCCAGCTAAAGCCAACATGAAAGGCCTGGAAATTGGAGGGTTCAGTTTACCAACATAGCTAAAATAAACTCATTTCAAAAACTGAGATAAACAGCTGTAAATTTTATGTATTAATATTTTCTTTGGTAACATACATCTCTGTTTAGACATATCTGTAAGGATAAAGAAAACAACAACTGACAAACAAAACTGATTCTAAAATCATCAGCTGGGTAGTTCAGAGCAACACTGTTCAATCTGTCAGACTTGATGAGGGGCATTTATACAGAACAAGAGAGAGAGAGGCATATTCCTGGGGGAGAAACCACTTTTGAAAATACCTTTTTTCCAATGATTTCCTGATAGTTAACAAGCTTTCACTAACTTGCACAACACTGGGCTTCATGGAATAGATTTAAAATGGGCAATTACTAAGCCTGAGATCTGTCTCAAATATGGATATCACTTGACATTGAACTTCTACCTGTAAGCTGTTCTCTAGGGGCAGCCTCTCTCCCTCATGACTTTAGTCATTGAAATTCTATTTACAATAGCAAACCAAATTAGAGTGCAATAATTTTTTTTTCCTGTGCTCAGCAACACAGAACCAGCACAACAAAATGGTGGCAACAGGCTTGCAGTGCTGTGGCACTGAGGCAATGGTAACTGAGTGAGCACCACCAAATCCTGGAAATTAATAAGGCAGCCGTTAAAGGGCAATGGTAAAGTCACTGTGACAATCCTACACTTTGGGCTGGTACAGCAAACAGTGGCAAAGGCTAATCCACTGTGGGCTTTAAGACAAGTTTCCAAGTAAAGTAGATGGCCAGATCATCAAGTTCAGCTCTAACTGTAATCTGACAGAGAACTTCCAGGAGATAAAATAAATCCAGAGAGTCTTTGCTCACAAGAGGCTTCTATGTGCAAGTATCTGGAGTAAAGCATGAGCTCACTTCAATCGTTTGGTCATTGGCATTCACAAAAAGAGGCTTCCAGCCAGGTGGGAGCGTAGAGCTGTCGATGGCATAGCCGTGGTTCTGAGCAGTGATGATAGCCTGTCCATTCACTGTATTCAGGGTGGGCTGGTTCTGGCCTCTGGAAGAAAAAAAAGAGTCAGAAAATAGAAATGTCAGATGTGTCCAAGTGCCACAATTAGGAGGAAATGGTAACTAAGAGGCTATATACAGCAGTTCAATTGTAGCTGTTCAATACTGGCAGCTATTCTGAAAATAATAAAAGCTAGGAGAAACTTTACCATTCAGTTTGATGGGAATCAATTACATCAAGTACTTTCAAAACACCCTCAAAAACAGTAGTGCACGACATGACAGTTTAAATTAAAGGCAAGGAGAATGGCTGGGATGAAGAAGTAATGTTACTGACATGCTAGCTGCTGCTAAGGCAGTTCAGCAGCAAAGCACTGCTTCTCTGCGGCCTTTCACAGTGCTGAACTGCTCTGTCTAGGCCCTGGAAAGCAGAAGAGCTGCGGCACCTGTTGGCCAGCTGCATCTTGTAGGAAGTGGCTCCAGCTGCTATTCCAGTGATTAGATGCCCCATGCTAATTCCAAACAGGGGCTCTGGGCGGTTGCTCTCCAGGACCTAAAATGAAAAGATTTTCAAGAGGTATTTGAGTGTCTCTGTTTAGCAATTCCATTATAAACCATGCTTCACATGGTTCCTTCACAGACTCAGGAAAAATCTGAATGCCAGAGTGGCAACAGTCTAGGAAGGAAAGTTTCCTCCTCTCCCTTGCTTTAGAGGGAAGCCTGAGAGCACAGCCTAATGTCAGACTAGTTGAGGGGAATAAGAAAGGACACTGCATTACAGCCATTTAGTGTGCAGCATTATTCCAAGTGGGAGCCCCGTATTCAGTGCTGTTCTTTCCTAATCCCCAGAGGTCCTGAAAGAGCACGGGGTACTTTAAGGCACCAGTAAGGTAGTTGTGGTCATCATCTTTGCCATGCATTATTCTCCAAGGTCTGTATAGCCTTGTTGTAACTGCCGGGCTGGAGACAACTCCCAGTGGAGCAACACAAGGGATATCCCAGGCAGCTAAAATGACTGAACAACATTTGGCCTGTAACATGTTAATACAACCTATTGTTTGGATTTCCAGCACTTAAAAAAAAAAAAAAAAAGGCACATTAGCAAGTATAATCAGTCTATGGCTATTACATTGTACCTTTCTGACATTCTGAATCACCTCCTGGGCCTTCATGGGATCCCCTGGTCCTCCAGAAATTATGAGCCCATCATAATCCATGCTGGTGAAATCATGGTCCCAAGGAACCAAACACACTTCTGCACCTCGCTAAAAACAAACCAACAAACAAACAAAACAAAACAACAAAAAAACCAACTAGGAAACAACAAATGACAGCAGAAGAGAAACAAATGACCTTGTGTCAGGAGATTGTTCCTATGCTTTCATGTCCCAAAGGCTGAATTTGTTTTTCAGTGTATGTGCACATGTAAAATATGTTCACTTTTACACAGTGCATTCATCCTGATTTCTAAATTAGGGCTTTACAGCTCTTTTCTATAGCATGCCAGAAATAGTCTTGCACATAAAAAATGAGACAAAAATCCACATAAATTAAAAAACAGAATTAGAGAAACCCTGTACATCTAGGGAGTGAGAGGACACTGCCATCATTCTTCCTGTGTGGCTAAAGAAGTGAGGACTGCTGCATCACTGTGCTATAAACAGGAAAAGATTTTCATGGAGTCCTACAGTCAAAGAATAACTCAGGATGGAGGAACCTCAGGAGGTTTGCTCAAAGCAGAGGAAACGTCAACTTTAGGGCAAGTTGCTGAGAGCCTGGTTCAGTTGTGTTTTAATATTTTCAAGGATGAACATTCCACAATTTTCTTGGGCCTGTTTCAAATATTCACCACCTTCACTAAAGCTTTTTTCCCCTCATTTGTTCATTTTTTACAATGCTGGATTAACCTTCCTTGGTTATTCTTTACAGGAGTCGTGCCTCATCTTTTGAAGACTCATCTTCAAGGGATTCGTCTCATGACTGAGGTCCTCTTTCTTATCTACTCAGTACAGTGGATCAAGTCCAGAAAACACTCTCTAGTCCATAAAAATCATCCTAATAATTGTACCTGATTTTAGGAGGGCAACTGCTACTAGAATAGATGTGTGCAGGTGGAAGGAGATCTAGTGAGTACAGGCGAGGCTCTTGTCAAAGCAAAACGAGAGATAAGGGACATCAAGCACTGACCTACCTTTACTAGCAGACGAATAATGTTGTGCTTCAACCCACAGTCAACAGCTACAACTTTAATTGGATTCCCTCTGCCATAAACCTTGACTCTCTATAAAAAGACAGATCGTACTGTAAATGACAGATGACACCCTATCTCCAAAATACAGGGAAGATGGGCAACAGAATGACTTTACACAAACATGTAACTACTGGTTCTTATCAATTTACATGAAAATCTTCAGGAACAGTGCAGACATTAGTGCTGACTTCATTTTTCTGCAGAAGTTATAATGTTCTTTTACATACTATTGATTAAAGCAATAAAGCAGTTCCTAAGTAATCACTTGTTTCCATAGCTAAAGACAAGATTGTTTCCTGTTTCACCTCACTAGCAGTAGAGAAGAAAGCCAGTTCTCACAGAAAAACAGGCCAGATACCTGATGAGAGATTTTCAGCTGAAGTTCAGTCATTAAGCTGATGCCAGGGGAGCAAGGCTGCTTTGCACCAGCTACAGATCCATCACAGTAAACACCACCCCAACCCTCCCAGTAAGACCAAAGCATACCACAGCTGGAAATATCCTGTGAGCGGCCTTCAGTGCATCATGGAAGTACAGATCAGGCCAAGCACATCACTTAGCATACTCTGTTCATGTGGACCTTACAGTTTTATCTCAGTACTTCTCCTCCTCTTTCAGCTGCTGTTACTTTACCTGTTCCACAAACTAAATTGTCGCTAGTCCCAAATCTTGACCATGGTGCTTTGTACACTGAGCTACCTATTCATCACAACCAGAAGAGAAGAGAGTGAAGTCAAACCACTGTATGGTGGATGTGCCTTGATACTGCACCATGCAGACACACCATCAGACAGCAGTACCACTGATGTAAGGCTATTTATGGACAGCTGCTTTCTGAAGCTTGCTGAATTATTTTACTTGTTACATGACTGCGAGGAGCACAAGGCTGGGGTGTTATTTATCAATAAGCACATAAGGCTGCCTTCTTCCTGCTAAAAACAAAACCTGTGCTTACCTTCAATTATGCTCAGCTGCTGAAAGCTGATACTGATAAATGTATTTTTTTCGAAGTGGCTTTTCTCTTGGGCATCACCAAAAAAAAAAGCCTTTAAAAAAAAAAAACAACAAACCAAACCTCTAAGCAACTGCTTTTTAATCAGCTTCCCTGGGATTTATAGTTCATATCTAGACTCCCTTATGAAAAGATTCTAAAATATGTGTGAGCAACGGCGGCGGCATCATCAGCAGAAAGCAGCTCATGGACAAAGTGATTCAGGGTCTTGGTGTGGGCCTTCAGTTGCCTTAGGCTGAATAGGCTTCCATCGGTATGATATCAGATGTAGATGCCATTTTCTTCATCGAGGTCTGCCGTGGCTCTTTGGAGCATCATGCTGAAGAAGATTGTGAATAGAGCTGGGGCAAGAACACAGCCTTGTTTCACTCAGTTGGTTATCGGAAAGGGCTCAGAGAGTGCATCGCCATATCTGACTTGTCCACACTGATCCTCATGTAGCAGGATGATCATTTTGAGGAACTTGGGGGGCATCCTAAATGTTCCAAGATCAGCCACAGGCCTTTCCTGCTCACAGTGTCAAAAGCTTTGGTGAGGTCAACAAAGGTTATGTAGAGCCCTTTGTTCTGTTCCCTTCACTTCTCTTGCAGTTGTCTGAGAACAAATACCATGTCTGTGGTGCTCCTATTGGCTCTGAAACCACACAGGCTTTCAGGTAGAAGCTCTTCTGCAATAGTGGGTACTAATCTGTTCAGAAGTATTCTTGCAAGGATTTTACTAGCAATGGAGAGCAAAGTAATACCTCAGTAATTTGAGCAGTCTGATTTTTCTCCTTTCTTCTTGTACAGGATGATCATAACTGCATCATGGAGGTCTGGTGGCTTGTTCCCAGCAATGCACAACAAGCTCATGAAATTTAGCATAGAGTGCTTGATCTTGCCAGTCAGCTGGCAAAACTGGTGTATGCCTTTGTCTCTTTGTCTTTGTTTGACTGCATCAGAAGTTGCCCGTTGGCTGTGATTAGCCAACCAGGTGAAGGGTGGAGATGAGCTTTGTTTAGGCCATTTTTATAGGCCCCTCTCTGTGTGGAGCAAGTAGTGCTCTCCTTGAAAAAGGCTGCTTGGTCATTCAGGATGTTGCCAAACCAGACTGTCCTCTCCAGGGTCAGTCTCAAGTGACCAGTGTCCTGAACTGCCTGCATGCAGGGTTGGGTCTGTGGTTTCCAGTGCACCTTATCACCTGCCGTTTCATTCCTCGCCTGTCACTACAGGGCTTTACAATGTGGATATATCCTTTGAGCCTGTGCAGTGGATTTTTCAGGTGAGGCACAGCATGTGCAGAACTGGCCCCCCTCTTTACTCCTAAGGTTCATCTAGCCTAGAGAGCTTGGACGGTGACAGTAAAGTCCTCAGGACATACATTTAGTTAGAGTATCCTTCTCTTAGATGGATGGCCTTACAGGGCTAAGTGAGCTCCATCTGTCTGGGTTTGGAGTTAGAGTTATCCTTCTCCTAGGATGGTTGCCAAATCTGATAAGCGAAAATGTAGCAAAAATAACTGCTAAGAGAAAATTTTTACTTTTAGCAGCAAAGGTATTTATTGACAACGTTGGAGGCAAAGCCAGTTCATACTGGGCAAAAACTTGCCTAACTTGTTTAAGTAAAATAAGCCATTTATAGCCTAAAGTTCATAGTTAACACCCCCTAATTTCCATATTAATGACTGGGTGGAATCTTGGGTGGAGCTTTCTTTTTGGCTTCGAATTTGGGTAGTGGTCTCCTGACTTCATCCCTCGGGGTGGTCTTGAAGTGTCTTCATCACTGCTGGACCGCTGCCTTTTCTTTGTTCAGTGACATGACCTGTAAAACTTGGAAAACTTTGGCTCTAACTCTACAAAATCTTGGCTCTTTTACCATCTCATCCTATTGAAATGTCTAGCTTAGCTTAATGTATGACTTCTAACCATGGTACACTAGTCCCTAGACAGTTTGTACCTGAACATAGTGGCTCCTAGTACTTCATGCTGTTCAGCAGCCCCACCGCGCAAACAACACTCTGCAGAGCAGAAACAGAAACTTCACGAAACCAGGGGCTTTTGGTCTCTTTTCTCTTTCAGTCCCCCCTGTGTTTCAAAGTATACAAAATCTTTTGTTCAGTTTTAGTACATTGGGTTTTGTTATACATGTGTTATTACTGATATTATTTATAAGTTCTGGCTTTAGTGCTTTATTTGCACTATAGGTACACACTGAGCAGTGCTAACAAGATTATTGCTGTTTCTGTAATTATGTTCTTGTATGAGAGTTCTCACCTATGCATATGCATTACATTCCTTAGCCCACTGCTTTGCATATGTAGTAGAGAAGTGTATAAAATGTGTAAGTTTACACAGCATGGGAGGATGAGTGAGTCATGCAGAGCTAACCCCTCTCTCCCAGCAGCGTTAATAAAAGCAAATACCTGCTGCTTAACAGAGCAAAACTCTTTGAGCAGTTCTTTATCAACCGGGATTTACCAGGAATTTCAGCATCATACCCAGGGTATACTTTATCCCCAGTTAAATCTCCAAAGGGGCCACAGTTTAAGATATTAGCCCTTGAATTGGTACAACAACAGTTATAATATTTAGTATGGGCCTGTTTTGCTACATCCTCATGATTCATAATTTTGTTTTCAGGTTGTGGTCAAACCCGACTTGCATGCCCAACTAACAGCTAACTGCTGATCTGTACAGATGCATGGGAAAAGCAGCTAATAGCAGTAATATTAGATCCAGGGGGTTCCTAAATTGGTCTCCTTTTAAAATTTAGAAATATGTTCTGGAATCACCCCAACAAAATTATGTCAAATGTTTCCTGAAATTTATTTAAGAAAAGCAACCATTCTTTTAATTAATTCTTCTTATGTCCTCCATACACCATATCTAACTGTATCCCCAATGCTTCTTAGTCCTGTCTCTGACGCACAATCTTCTGATCAGAGTATGGTTCAGAGCACATCTAGCTCAACACAGCTCATTTTTTATCTTCAACAATGCAAGTAAGGAGCCATAGAAATTCTACAAGGATGATGTTGAGATGACAGTCTGCCAAAGGTCTAGAAAGGTGCAAGGTTTAGAAAACATCCCCACATTGTTTGTTTAGAAAAAATGGTTGATCCCCTGAGCAAATGGGGACCAGTTACTACCCGGAGTGTAGAGCCCTGTAGAAAACTACTAATAAGAAAAATGCTTCAAAAAATGTCATTGTCATTGTGTCTGGTTTTGTTATCTCTTTGGACACCTGAAGGCTCTGTGTAAAATGAACCATAGCAAAATTTCTTGAACCTCATACAAAGTGAAGCAAAAACTGTGCAAAAGCAGAAGAGGACAGAAGAGGAAGAGAGGCACCTAATCTGCAAGTCTCTCTGCCTTCAGAGACTGGACCTTTCCCCACACTGCCACCTCTCCTCACCACCACTGGTGAAGTCTACAGTCAGAACCTGAAGCGCTGCCAGCCTGGAGAGAACAGAAATCAGCCATGCTATATGCCTCAGTTCTGAAAAACCCTGTTTCTGCACCCCTACCATAGTCCTGAGAGCCGAAACCTCCGGAACCGTGACTTTGCACTGCCCAGGGGGTGCCCAACTGGAACACAGCTAAAACGTGAGCAACAGAGACCATGCATTGTGGCTGCATTCCAGAAGGCTGCATTCTAACAAGCTGCCAGACCCCCACGGGGCCAGGAGATAGCCATCACAAGTGGTAGAAAAAAAGAAAAAGAAAGGCAGAAACTGCTTCACCCCCACCACTCCATCTCAGCAGAAAGGTGGAACATGGTGGTAGAACTGTCCTATGCTTTTAAAGTAACCTTAGCTTTTTCCAACATCTCTCTATTTTTCCTTTCCTTTCTCTTTGTCTCTTTTACAATTAATAAAATAAAAATATCAGGTTTTGGTATCAATATATAACTTTGAGTTTTAATCTTGTTTCAGGGAATATTTGAACCTAAAATTCTTTCTGCAATCCACAGAGAGCTCTCTTTGCTCCTCTGTTATTATCAGATCATAACAAGCCTTGATACTAAAGAAGAATTTCTCACCTTTGTTGAAACTTCTGCAATTAAGTTTTGCTTATTTGGGTCTGCAAACTCCACAGGTTGACCTTCAAATTCAATCTTCCCAAGTACAGTGCCCTGTGGAAATACAACAGAAAAAAAAAAAGAGAATGAGCAAAGGAGAAGGTGTGAACACTGGGACAAGGTGCTGACAGGCACAGCAACTGGAACAGCTGTTTAAAGATGGTTTCTTGGCAGCTTATAACCATTTTTAGCATCTTCACAANTTTTGGTCTCTTTTCTCTTTCAGTCCCCCCTGTGTTTCAAAGTATACAAAATCTTTTGTTCAGTTTTAGTACTATTGAGTTTTGTTATACATGTGTTATTACTGATATTATTTATAAGTTCTGGCTTTAGTGCTTTATTTGCACTATAGGTACACACTGAGCAGTGCTAACAAGATTATTGCTGTTTCTGTAATTATGTTCTTGTATGAGAGTTCTCACCTATGCATATGCATTACATTCCTTAGCCCACTGCTTTGCATATGTAGTAGAGAAGTGTATAAAATGTGTAAGTTTACACAGCATGGGAGGATGAGTGAGTCATGCAGAGCTAACCCCTCTCTCCCAGCAGCGTTAATAAAAGCAAATACCTGCTGCTTAACAGAGCAAAACTCTTTGAGCAGTTCTTTATCAACCGGGATTTACCAGGAATTTCAGCATCATACCCAGGGTATACTTTATCCCCAGTTAAATCTCCAAAGGGGCCACAGTTTAAGATATTAGCCCTTGAATTGGTACAACAACAGTTATAATATTTAGTATGGGCCTGTTTTGCTACATCCTCATGATTCATAATTTTGTTTTCAGGTTGTGGTCAAACCCGACTTGCATGCCCAACTAACAGCTAACTGCTGATCTGTACAGATGCATGGGAAAAGCAGCTAATAGCAGTAATATTAGATCCAGGGGGTTCCTAAGTTGGTCTCCTTTTAAAATTTAGAAATATGTTCTGGAATCACCCCAACAAAATTATGTCAAATGTTTCCTGAAATTTATTTAAGAAAAGCAACCATTCTTTTAATTAATTCTTCTTATGTCCTCCATACACCATATCTAACTGTATCCCCAATGCTTCTTAGTCCTGTCTCTGACGCACAATCTTCTGATCAGAGTATGGTTCAGAGCACATCTAGCTCAACACAGCTCATTTTTTATCTTCAACAATGCAAGTAAGGAGCCATAGAAATTCTACAAGGATGATGTTGAGATGACAGTCTGCCAAAGGTCTAGAAAGGTGCAAGGTTTAGAAAACATCCCCACATTGTTTGTTTAGAAAAAATGGTTGATCCCCTGAGCAAATGGGGACCAGTTACTACCCGGAGTGTAGAGCCCTGTAGAAAACTACTAATAAGAAAAATGCTTCAAAAAATGTCATTGTCATTGTGTCTGGTTTTGTTATCTCTTTGGACACCTGAAGGCTCTGTGTAAAATGAACCATAGCAAAATTTCTTGAACCTCATACAAAGTGAAGCAAAAACTGTGCAAAAGCAGAAGAGGACAGAAGAGGAAGAGAGGCACCTAATCTGCAAGTCTCTCTGCCTTCAGAGACTGGACCTTTCCCCACACTGCCACCTCTCCTCACCACCACTGGTGAAGTCTACAGTCAGAACCTGAAGCGCTGCCAGCCTGGAGAGAACAGAAATCAGCCATGCTATATGCCTCAGTTCTGAAAAACCCTGTTTCTGCACCCCTACCATAGTCCTGAGAGCCGAAACCTCCGGAACCGTGACTTTGCACTGCCCAGGGGGTGCCCAACTGGAACACAGCTAAAACGTGAGCAACAGAGACCATGCATTGTGGCTGCATTCCAGAAGGCTGCATTCTAACAAGCTGCCAGACCCCCACGGGGCCAGGAGATAGCCATCACAAGTGGTAGAAAAAAAGAAAAAGAAAGGCAGAAACTGCTTCACCCCCACCACTCCATCTCAGCAGAAAGGTGGAACATGGTGGTAGAACTGTCCTATGCTTTTAAAGTAACCTTAGCTTTTTCCAACATCTCTCTATTTTTCCTTTCCTTTCTCTTTGTCTCTTTTACAATTAATAAAATAAAAATATCAGGTTTTGGTATCAATATATAACTTTGAGTTTTAATCTTGTTTCAGGGAATATTTGAACCTAAAATTCTTTCTGCAATCCACAGAGAGCTCTCTTTGCTCCTCTGTTATTATCAGATCATAACAAGCCTTGATACTAAAGAAGAATTTCTCACCTTTGTTGAAACTTCTGCAATTAAGTTTTGCTTATTTGGGTCTGCAAACTCCACAGGTTGACCTTCAAATTCAATCTTCCCAAGTACAGTGCCCTGTGGAAATACAACAGAAAAAAAAAAAGAGAATGAGCAAAGGAGAAGGTGTGAACACTGGGACAAGGTGCTGACAGGCACAGCAACTGGAACAGCTGTTTAAAGATGGTTTCTTGGCAGCTTATAACCATTTTTAGCATCTTCACAAGTTTATGAGCCTTCCTTGGTATCAAAAATCTGTTTATAACCCTTCAGTCAGGGGAGAGGCATTATTAGCAGTAAAATCTGTTAACAGGTAGTCTGGCAAGCTGTGTAGTGACATGAAATTGAGTTGCTGTCAGATCCCCAAGTAACTGTTGTGTAGATCTGGGAGTAATCCACTAAGATGTTTGAAGTTTTTTAGTTTTGGAAACTCACAAACCGACTCATGTGGACAGCTACAAGGCAGCAGAACTGGTGTAAGGCAAATCTGTGTAGGAGACAGGTCAGCACAGCTGTTTTCTGAGCAAATTGTTAAAAATAAAAATGACCTCCAGCAAGCTCTGCTCTGTACTGCTGTTGCCACCTGGCAGGACACACTTGCTCTGCTAGCAGTGTACTGCTCCATTGAAGTTCTCAGTGGAAAAGAAATTTTTGCTTTCACTTTGCCTCACTCCTGGAATAAGTGGAATTAATCTAGGTTTAACCTCTTCTGCGTGTGGGGACAGGGTGTGCAGTACTGAACTTTTTAAGGATGGAAGGGGAAAGTAAAACAGAGGAAGTCACTGTTTTGTGGTAACTTCTATCATAAACCAGTTTCATGATCAAATATGTTAACTTAGCTCACCCTGTGGATATCACACTAACATCCACAATGGGATTGCTCATTGGGTTTAGTGATTCTCCTATGAGATACTTCCCTGGTTTACCATACCTGATGTATCCTTGCCATTTTCCTAGGGCAAGAAAGAGTGACAAAGGGACCCCACCCTATAAAAAGGACACAGCCCCAGAAAATGGATTCTATCCCTTTCCCCATATAATCAGGTGATCTTTTGATTTTGTACTAATTTTGTATTTTGTACTAATTTTGTGATTTGGGTTTTTTATATCCAACCTCGTTTAGCTTACTTGGTGCTAATATATTATAGTTATTTTTTTTAACCAGCTGAGCTTTGGATAAAGAAAAATGTGAAAAAGATTAATCTTGCAGCTGTGAGAAATAAATCAAGTGTCCTATCTGTCCTAGAGGCTTAAATTGGTAAACACTGTGTAGTTTAAAAAGAAATATAAAGCCAAAAGATAATTGTAGCTCATTAGAGCTATGAAATCAACACTAGAGTCAACAAAATTAAACCATGCAAGCACAAGTGCATGCCATGAAGAAAGGTCAAACAACAGACACCTGATGAAGACTTTTCAAAGACGTCTGGGGTGAAAAGACCCCTTACTAAATACATGGTTGAAGAGAAAGGACACTAGATGGCAGTCTTTCTCCACGAAAGCACAGCCAGAGGAACTCGAAAAAAGCTATTGCATAATCCGCACGTGGACTTGGGGAAGGGAGTTTCAACTCTAACTATGTATTTATACCCCGAAAACCTACGTTTTGGGGAACATGTCTTTGGTGGGATTACCTCCCATATTCCTAGTGCTGTAATAAAGGAATGTTCTGCTCAATAACTTTATGCTGTTGAGTGTAATTCTTTGTTTCAAGAGCCAACATCTTGCATTGCCATGCCCACTGCTAAGGGTAAGTTTTAAGGAGAGAGTTTTGCTCTTAATAGTGGCTGGCATCCCATGTCTCCTTGATTAGCACCTTACACCCAAAGCTGCTCCAAACTTCGCGCGGAGCAGAGCTGAAAATGTCCTTGTCTTTGACAAGTCAGATTCTTGGGAGTAGTGCTTGAAAGCCATGGTGCTTGAGAGCCATATTGCCGAGTGCCACCATGCACTGAGCCCTATAAATGCTATTGACAAAGCTCCAAATTTAGCCTTGCTCTCTGGCAAGAATCTGGGTCTTACTTTGCTCCCAGATCATTCAGCCAAATAATGCCCTGCATTTACCTTTAGCCCAGTTTAACAAGTCATTGCTCATTTCTGTGTTTACCATAATGAAGCCCTATTCTTCCCCCCAATTAATAAACACATGTGGAGTGAAATACTAAGTGCTTTTTTCAGCCTGAGAAGACTTGGTGAAAAGGTCATTGTGCACTATTTTAAAAGCCATACACTAACACAGTATAATGGGCACTACTACCACACACTGCTAAATTACATAAAAAACATTGAAAGTGTATTTACTTTGGATAAAAGGAATACCGATCTATTATTTCTTAAGAAAGTGTTGCCATTTTTTATTGTATTAAATTCACATGTATGCTATCTGTAAGAGCAGAACAATGCCAAATCTTGCCACAAGAATTAAGTTCAACAAATGTTCTTCTGTTCAAGCTGGGTCATTCCTGTTTTGCTCTGTGGAATGAAAGGGGATGTGAGGTTTGACTGCAGGCTGCAAACTGATCACCTAAAGCAAAGAGCAGCTTCCAAGAGCCTCAAAGGCACATTTAATTCAGACTGACTTCAATTACTGTTTCAGCCAGTGTGAAGTGTCCTTTCACATTAACCTCCATTCCATAACATAATCCTGCTCATGTCCTTCAATTGTCAGTTCTTGGAAACCAAACAAAAGTAATTACTATTAAAAATAATATCAAGGTTCAGCCAAAGAAAACAGCCCAAGTTAGGAATCCAGCTTATGTTATTGTAGGCATTCCTTTGTCTCAGAGGAGCAGAATTTCCATTGACCAAAGGGAGCACTGTTATAAACTGAAATCCATTATATCTCACAGAGTTGTTTCTCTCTCTGACTCTTACAGAGTTAACATGTCATGTCTGACACTACCCGAGGCCTTTCATTTACACCAGCTGGCTCCCTTATGTAGTACAGGAAACCCAGAGCAAAGCCAAGGAGAGGGGGCTCCCTGGGATCAGGACATTGCCCAGCATTACAGAAGAGACAGAGCCTTTGCAAGATCAGGTGGATCTGAGCAGCATCTGAAGTCAAGGCAGCCCAGGCTTGCTGCGCTATGAGAAAAAAAGGCCCAGCACTGGCAAGGTTAATGCAACTGGATCAAGGGAAGCAGATCATACCTTGTCACGAATTAATTTGGACAACATTCTGGTATCAATTCCATACAATGCAGGCACCTGAAGAAAACACAATGCTAAATTAGAGAACAAGCAGCTAAGACAGAGGAAGAGAGCAGCCAGATCACTTTCATGAGAACATGTCACAGGATCAAGGATTGATTTGGATTGGAAGAGGCCTTAAAGATCATCTTCTTTCCACCACTCTGCCATGGGCAGGGACACCTTCCACTAGACCAAGCTGCTCAAAGCCCCATGCAGCCTGGCCTTATTTAAGGAGCTCCAGCTCTTAACAGAGAGGTATTACGAAGGCTGCCTGACTTCAAGTTGTTCACTTCTCATGCCTACTCCCGCTCATAAATAGCTTAGTTGTTCAAATCTAGTTTTTGCCCTGCAAAGCACAAAACTAAAAGCTCATGTTCCCATACAGGTCAGTTCTCATAGTGTAGTTACCTCTAGACTGCTTACCTGTTCTTCTTGCAACCACTCTCCCAGGCTCCTAGCAGCCTGCCAGTGGCTGTACTCTTTGCTGTAGTCCAGCACCAACAAACCTGAAACCTGTAGATAGAAGAAACATAATTTTGCATCGGAGCATCACTTTGTATTTACCCTGTACCTTCAATTTTTACTATTTATTCACCATAAATCCTGTAACAGACACACTTCACACTCTGTCGTGATTGTACCTGGGCCTTTGTACTTAAGAAATTCATAGAAAAACGTGGCTTCCAGGCAACTAAAGTTGCAAATTGTACAGAACTGAGAAAACACTTCTTGTTAGAAAAAAAGATGGAAATTTAAGACAAAATGTTTTGATTAATTTTTTATGTAAGAAAACTTTTCACGTTTAAGTGATGTTTCATTTCAAAAGACAGCTTCATTTTCCAGTGGCATTAGATAGTGTATAAAATAGTCATTTCACCTAGGAACAGATAAAGCATTTCACTGGTTCTGCAACTACATGGGTTTGTTTCATTTTTCAGTACTGCCACCAGTGCCTGGACATAGCCATGCTCCTAACCAACATCCCCTGTCACCACGGTGTACATTCTGGTTCCTTCTCCACACAACTGTCACCTCCCCTCCCTTGTGGTAGCACAGGCACAGAGAGAAGAGTGTCAGTATGCTGAAACTTCTGGTGTTTGATCTCTCTTGGCTACCAGTCCTGTCCAAACACAGATAGTAATATGAGGCAGAGAGGAATGTGGGAAAAAACCCCATCCAGGATGGCAGTTCACAAAAACTGTAGCATGTCTATCACTCATAGGAAATACAGAGCTTTCAGAAGGCACATGTCCTGGCACAGAAACCAAGATGGAGTATCTTATGCCACCATTCCTCCAAAGGACAATACCTAGAAGAAAAAGAAAGTTGAGGATCATTGATTCCTTCTAACTTCAATAAGGGAGACAGTAAACTCTTACACACACAGTCAGGCTGCTGGCACCACTCTTTGATAAGCTCTGCATCTCCCACTTTTACCTTGATACCATCAGACTCCAGAAACTTATTGAGGCCAATTTCATCCAAAGTAGCTGTGTCAGGAACTCCACAATTCCCAACAACAGGATTAGCCAGGGTAAGAATCTGTCCTTTGTAGCTGGGATCTGTCAAGGCTTCAGTGTATCTAGATGAAGAAACAATAGAAGAAAAGTACATTGGTCTGGAGTCAAAGTGAAAACAAAAGAGCCAGTGAAAACAAGACAGGTCTGAATTCCCTATGACAAACACAGAAACAGTATTCATGTGAAGGTGTTCTCAGAAATAAAGCAAACACATCTGTGGAACATGTCTTGACTTTCCCATCTGTGGTTAAACATTTGACACAGAGAAGAAGAAAAGGCTTTGGCTTGTGCAATATCTTTATGGATCATTTGGATGAGGGGATTGAGCCTACCATTAGCAAATTTGCAGATGACACCAAGTTGGGAGGGAGTGTCGACCTACTGGAAGGCAGAAACGCTCTGCAGAGGGACCTGGACAGGCTGGATAGACGAGCTGATTCCAGCAGTATAATGTGCAATAAAAGTGCCAGGTCCTGCACTTTGGACCCAAAAACCCCCTGCAGCACTACAGGCTGGGCACAGAGTGGCTGGAGAACAGCCAGGCAGAAAGGGACCTGGAGGTTTGCATTGACGGGAGGCTGAACATGAATGAGCAGTGTGCCCAGGTGGCCAAGAAGGCCAATGGCATCCTGGCCTGTATCAAGAACAGTGTGGCCAGCAGGACTGCAGAAGTGATCCTTCCCCCGTACACAGTGCTGATGAAGCCACACCTTGAGTGTTGTGTTCAGTTCTGGACTCTCCGTTCAGGAAAGATGTTGAGGTGCTGAAGCAGGTCCAGAGAAGAGCAACAAGGCTGGTGAAGGGACTGGAGCACAAGTCCTATGAGGAAAGGCTGAGTGATCTGAGGTTTAGTCTGGAGAAGAGGAGGCTCAGGGGAGACTTCATCGCTCTCTACAACTACCTGAAAGGAGGTTGTAGCCAGGTGGGGATTGGTCTCTTCTCTCAGGCAACCAGCAGTAGGACAAGAGGACAAAGTCTTAAGCTGTGCCAGGGGAGGTTTAAGACAGACATTAGGATGAAATTCTTTACAGAGAGATGAGCAGACATTGGAATGAGCTGCCCAGGGAGGTGGTGGATTCACTGTCCTGGAGGTATTTAAGAAGAAACTGGATGTGGCACTTAGTACCATGGTCTAGTGGGCAAGGTGGCATTAGATCAAAGATTAGACTTGATGATCTCTGAGGTCATTTCCAATCTAGCTAATTCTGTGATTCTCATGTTTCATTTAAGAAAAGCACATGAGCTATCAACAAACTCAGCCCCCTTGTGACTGAACAGGAGTTAAACAAATAGAGGGCAGAGAGATCACAGAACTGCACAGCACATCACTGGACTCTCAGATAACAGCTTGGCCTTGACCATTCCCTGGGCACATCATGTGGGCAGTGCTTTGTCACTGCTGTGTCCTTCCCCTCCACACAGTGTAAAAGCTTCCCTCTCTCAGTGCTAATAGAAGGCTCAAACTGAAAAGCCAGCAGACAGCAGAGCTGTCTGCCCAGTCTGGGTCCCTTCCCCTCTCTTGAGCCTTGCAGGTCTCAAGAGGTTCATGGCTGTAACTGCCTTTTTTTTTTTTTTTGTGCAGAACATGCAGACAAATCCTTGTGATTTCTCACTACTACTCTGGATTCTGTTCTCCTACCTGCTTTGTCAACAAAAGTCTCACTTCTGTAGTTTGTCCCAGCAGAGGCCTGGCCTCTCTTATAGGCAGTCTCCAGGTTCCCACTCACAGGACACCATACATTTCCTCTGACAGGACTCTAAGTCGTTAGAAGCTGGTTTGTGTATCCCCAAAGAAGGCAAGTTGTAGACAATGCTCTGGGATTCAGCATTCCACCCTGGTAACAAGGCCCCAGAGGATATCCTATCTTTAGCCCAGGTAGAACTCCAAGGAGAAGCAATTTCTTCAAGCCCTTGCCTGAATGTCCTCCTCAGCAAGGACAGGTCTAAAAGCACATTGGAGTATTTTTCTTCAGCAGAGGACCAAACATAGGCTTCTGCAAAGTATCAGCTCTGGATCTAGAAGATTCAGGCTCACTTTCAACCCTAAATACAGAGACTGTCTAAATGTGGTCTACATGCTTCTATTTTTCAGCTTCAGATTAACACACAGACGTTCACTTTCTCTCTTGTGCTGTACCATACTTTGCAGCAATCCATTAAACAGTTGCTGTCTTTCAATCAGAAAGCAGCTGTAATTTAGCAACAGATGAAGTTATCAACAAAAATTGTGAGCCAAATGCATAAAGGCACTTCAGGATGAATCTGCCCTATACAAAATATAATTTATTACTGTCATGATTGCTTGAACAATACATAATTGGCAACTTCTGCCATCTACCATATATCAGCAAGTCACAGGAGACATTTTTATGGAACACCAGACTTACTGCCAGGAGACTAATTGTCAGACACTGGGAAACTCTTCACAAAACCCAGAATGGTTTCTGGTAGATAGAGACAACAGAGCACATCAGTCAGCTCTGAAAAATAACAGGTCAAATGAACAATGGCCATGAATATTTTCAGGTAAGCCTCTCCTGCTGTTCAAATCTATACTTTCTGCTGCAGGTAAACAACCAGAGAAAATGTAGTGTGATCACAGAACTGTAGTAAGTACCAGGTACATGGCATGTGCATGCTTGGCATTGCTCTCTCCTTCAAGTCCATTTGTCATGCTTCCAGAAGACCATTACTGACAAAGCTAATGTAATTAACCTTTGCATGTCTTTTGCAATCAGCAAACAAGGACAGAGCGCTGGTGAATCTGGGCATGGCTTGGAAACATGAGCTCTAAAGATGCTGCAAGGTCTAATCCTTACTGTGCCTGCCCAAAGACCTGCCTGATTTCAGTAAATTCCTGTCAATCCGTTCTCTCAAGAAAAAAGCATAGGAAACACACAGAGACTTATTGGAGGCAAATGCATTTACTGAGCCATTTCAAATATGGGAATGTTTTATGGGTTGTAATTCTTCTTTCTTAATTGGAAATCTCCTCTTTTCCTTTTTGTTCCTATAGTAAACAGATGGCTGCAACTCTAGGTTTATTTTTTTGAGCAAATGTTTCTGAAACATTCATCCTCATGCTTTTCTAATGAACATTCAGCATTTCAACCCCAAAAGAGTGTTCTCTGCCCTCTATTCCAGAGTATAATGGCCACATTTCAGACAAGTTTAGCTACTTCAAGCCTGAGAACTGTACACACACAAAGTGCTTTGCCTTCCAGGTCTATGACAGAGCAACGTATTAATCACCCCAGGAGAGAGCCCACGCTGATCCCACTCAGCACCTAGAAACATCCACTTTACAGAAAGCAGTTGTCTGAGGCTGAACAGCCATGCCCAAATCACTCCTGCGCTAACCATTTGCTCCCTATCCTGACAAGCTGCTGTGTGCCCAGGCAGGCTGGCCCTCCTTCACACAGGCGTTTAATTTCTTCCTGTGTCAGCGAGAAGAGGTCTCTGTGCTCCTCTGCACACACAGGTCTCGATCTCTGTGCTCAGGAGCCTGAGGCAGAGCTACAGAGTTTCTTTCAATGGACATCAGCCCCGGTAACAAATCTACCACTTTTATGTTCCGCAACAACGTTGCTAACTCTTTATCCTCCTTTTCTCAGAATCAATCAAGGTCACATTCTGGAGATGGCTCTGAAGATACAACTATACATCTTGAATTTTCCCTCCATGCTTACATGCTTCCCAGCACAGCAGAGATCTCACTTTCACAGGCATCCTCACCAAATCACTAGAAAACAAACACAGCTTCTGCTGCCACAGTAGCATGTAGAGAAGAAATTAATTCATCAGGTCCTCCTTTTGTGTTGTGATGAGATTTATTGCCCGTAGTCTATCACTAAGGAGGGAACTCAAGTGCCCTCCATCATTATGATCTATATTAAACAGTGGCTCATCGGGAGGTATATTAACACAGCCAGTAATTAATGCTGTCGAAACACTTAAATAATTGCCTCCTCATGCAAAACTTTGCAAACAGATTCCCCTCTGCAGCAATTTAACATTCTCATCAAGGAGATAATTTAAAAACTAATCCTGTGAGTACTACTTTCTCCAAAATAAAGAACTTGGAGAACACAAGGCAGGTGAGCAAGGACAGCTCTGAATGACTGCAGAAAAAAACTCAAGCACCAACAACTTCAGAGCTGTCCAACCTCCTTATGGACATGTCTCTGTCCTTACCAAAAGCGTCATTCCTTTAGGCAGATTTCCTCTACTCAAGAAGTTAAAACAAAGCACTGGCAACTTTTGGCTGCCATCCTAAATCAGCCACTGGCTTCTACCACTCAAGAGGACAGAGAACCATGCTAGGTGTAGTGGGTTGACCTTGGCTGGATGGCAGGTGCCCACCAAGCCACTCTATCACTCCCCTTTCCAGCCAGACAAAGGAGAGAGAATAAGATGGAAAGTGACTCATAGGTTGAGATAAGGGAGTTTACTAAAGCAAAAGCAAAAGTTTGTGTGTGTACATGCAAAGAGGAAAATAACAAGGTTTATCCTCTATTTCCCATTAGCGAACAATGTTCGTCCACTTCCCAGAATGCAGGGCTTCAGCAAGCAGAGCAGTTCCTAAGCAGGCAAACACCATAAACAACTAATGCCCCCCCTTCCTCCTCCTTTCTCTAGCTTTTATATCTGAGCTGACTTCATATGGTATGGAATATCGCTTTGGTTAGTTTGGGTCTGGCCTGGTTGTGTCCCCTCCTAGGATCTTGCCCTCGATTGGAGGGGGAGGAAGGCAGAGGGAATGTTGAGATAAAGTGCTGATGCTTTGCCAGCACTGCTCAGCAGTAGCCAAAACACTGGTGTATTATCAACACCTTTCTTGTTACTCATGAAGAGTTTAGGGACTTAGTTAGGTCTTGTACAAAGAAAATTAAAGACACAAAAGTGCAATTTAAAAACAATTTGGCTACTTCTGTCAGGGACAACAAAAAGCACTTCTATAAATACATCAAAACCAAAAGGAGGGGCAAGGAAAACCTCCATTCTTTGCTGGACTCAAGGGGGAACATAGTTAATCAGGACGAGGAGAAGGCTGAGGTACTTAATACCTACTTTGCCTCAGTTTTCACCAGCAAGACAGGGGCCCTCAGGACAACTGGCATTTGAGCTGATAGACAATGACAGGAAGCTGAATAACTCCCTTAAATTCCAGGAGGATACGATTAGTGATTTACTAAAACACTTGGATCCTCAGAAGTCTATGAGACCAGATGGGATCCACCCTAGGGTGATGAGGGAGCTGGCAGAAGAGCTTGCCAAGCCACTCTCCATCATCTACCAACAGACCTGGCTCTCTGGGGAGGTCCCAAATGATTGGAAGTCGGCAAATGTCACACCAATCCACAAAAAGAGCTGCAAGGAAGACCTGGGCAACTACAGACCTGTCAGCCTGACCTCAGTGCCTGGCAAGGTTATGGAGCAGATCATCCTGAGTGCAATCACACAGCACCTACAGGATGGACAAGGGCTCAGACCCAGCCAGCACAGATTTAGGGGGGGCAGGTCCTGTCTGACCAACCTGATTTGCTTTTATGATCAGGTGACGCACCTGCTGGATAAGGGAAAAGCTGTGGATGTGTCTATCTGGACCTCAGCAAAGCCTTTGACACTGTCTCCCACAGGATACTGCTGGAAAAGCTGACAGCCCGTGGCTTGGACAGGGGCACTCTGTTCTGGGTTAAGAGCTGGCTGGCTGGCCGGGCCCAGAGAGTGCT
>VWZD01005492.1:2960-30990 GCA_013396695.1 Sakesphorus luctuosus | reverse complement strand
CCCTCTCTGCAACTACCTGAAAGGATGTTGTAGTCAGGTGGGGATCGGTCTCTTCTCTCAGGCAAACAACAGTGTGACAAGAGGGCAGGGGCTTAAGCTGTGCCAGGGGAGGTTTAGGTTGGATATAAGGAAGAAGTTCTTTGCAGAGAGAGTGATCAGGCATTGGCATGGCATGCCCAGGGAGGTGGTGGATTCTCTGACCCTGGAGGTTTTTAAGGTGAGCCTGGACATGGCACTTAGTGCACTGAGTGCCATGATCTAGTAATCAAAGTGAGGTTGGATTAAAGATTGGACTTGATGATCTCGGAGGTCTCTTCCAACCCAACTGATTCTGTGATTCTATGATTCTAACTACCAATGTAAGGCATAGCACTGTGAAAGCTGCTATGAGGAAATTAACTGATCCTTTAGCTGGAAAGGGCACAAAGTTCAATGTAGTATGAGCCAACAAATGCCATAAGGGATGGGTCATAACCGGGGACCAACATGGGAACCTTGGGATTTAAAAACTGGAGGCTAAGTTCCATTACCCAGAAGGCTGCAGATGCTTCAGACTTCTATATTTGATCTGGGCACTGGAGAGAAAACAGACCGGTCCTCTGCTCTGATTCAGAAATAGCTCCATTTCAGTGAGAAGTGATCACATTTCTGTATACCTCACTGTCATAATTGGATCAGTCTTTAAATGTCCTTATCACCATATATGCTATCCCCCAGGAGAACTTCCTGAAGCTTCTTCATTAATTATGTGTGTCTCTGTATCCCTGGACTACAATGTAGCATTATATATAAAACTACCTGCTTGGATGAGGACCCTTCAAGCTTGAAAAAAGCAGCTTTGACACTTTAACAAGCTTCCAGAGAAGTACTGATGTCTGTATCTCATCTGCTGTTGCCTTACCCGGAGAGCCCAGTGTTGAATACGACTTCCCCTGCTGTGGAGGATGGATAGCCAAAAGAATAGCCCTTCATCTTTGTCCCATCTTCCAGCACCAGGTTTGCTGTCTGCACCTACAGAAAGGCACATGAAGAGACTCAAATACAGGAAGAAAAGGCTCGATGTTTATACAGGTACCACCTGGGACACCTGCCTTTCATGCTTCACACTGTAAGTATTCCCACCCCTCTCCCATTCCCAGTTGCCAAGATACCGTCTCTTTTACCAGACTTAGAATGGAAACTTTCTTTTTAACACTTAGGAAACATTATGCTCCTAATGAGCTGGCAAACCTCACTGCAAGCAGAGCACATGCCGCTATTACTGTGTGATTACACTTCCACATCACTGTTCATTTCTTCCACATCACTTTGTTAATGTCTTATATCTTGCAATTAACCAACATCATAACCCTGTGACTGCCTTCTCACTGTTTGCTTAAGGCTTGCTGCTGAGTCTGCTGGCTCACATCCAGCTCTGAGCTCTGACCTCTGATAGGTGTTTTGACTTCCACTGCACTGTACAGCTCATCTGCTAAAATAAGTGTATATTTAGTTGGTGACAGATACAAAACCAGAACAACTCATAGATCAGCTGGACACTCGTGGTCTCAGTTACCTCAGGGAGAGGCATAAACTGTCCTGGAAGAGGTAATTATTAAACAAGCAGCCTACAGGAAATCATACCTCTTCCAGAGTATTTAGCAGAACTGAGTCCTGCACTAACTGTGGGATCTCTTACAGGCTTCTTCAATATTTTACAGCCAAGGGAAATGGGACACAGAGGTAATTTTATAAAAGTCCTTAAGAGATTCAGTGTCACAGCTGGATCTTTGCACGTACCAGACTAAACACACCCTCTTTGGCCTCATTTTGAAAGTCAGCCTTTCTTCAACTATCTAGGCATTGGATGAGAAACCATCACGGAACTGTAGCTTCTAATAAAAAATGACTACATGCACAGCAGAAACAACAAAATGAGTTGGGAGATTTCCTCAGAGAGAGAAGGAATAAGCAAAGCTGGAAACAGATCTGCCAATGAATTTTAGGGCTTGAAGGAATTTGGATGATGAACCTTTAGGGCCCTGAGAAACTTCCACTTCTGGAAGGCAAGCATAGCTGCCTCCTGGGCACACAGCTTCAGCAGAGGGACCACCAGTGCAAAAGCCCTCATGGTTTGCACCACAGACGATGCCCCAAGAGTGTCCACAGGGAGCATCTGTCACCATGATTTAGCTTCCTATTGGCCTTTTTTACAGAACAATTCCTCTTACTGGGACTTTTAAAGGAAGAATCAAGATCTATTTGCCGCAGAAAGGAGCAGGACAGCTACTTTCCATCAGCCGTAAATTACATGAACAATCACAGCAAGGAGAAATTTCATTCCCACTGTTCAACATTTTGTAACCATCATAACAAACATTCATTTAGAGCCCCTCTGCAGTTACAAATACCACACAGATCAATTACTAATGTACTGCAAAATACACTTAAAATCAAACTGCACTGCCAAGTAATTGAACTCTGTGCATCTGGGATGCTTTAAGCTGTGCCATTTTTAATTCATTAATGTCAAACATCCAGTCATTCTCCAAAGGTTTACCCATCATTTTATAAACCGTCCCATGCCATTGGATGGTTTAGTCAACACCACCAAAATCCCCTCCCTTCCCAGTTATAAACAGCGCTTTTACAGCTGAATTCCCCAGGTTTAGACCAAATTAAAATGATGGGTTGGTCAGCTCCCTAATCTCACTGCACCTCTCACTACAGAAAGCCGCCACACACGTAAGGCATGGCAAAGCACAGAGATGGCCTGTGTGCCTCTGACTGGGCTTTGGACAGGACCTCTGCCCTGTTAGAAGCCTGCTGAGAATTGTTAACACCCCATTCCTGAAGCCACAATGCAATGGGCTCAGACTTTGGATTTATAGGCTCTGGTCCCTGTGGCCTCACCCCCAGGCAGGACCTCTGAGCCACTGGCCACTCTGGGGTTCCAGGCCAGGGTGAGGTGCAGTGTTCTCACTGTCCCTGCCAATCCAAGCCTGTGTTAGGAGCTCCAGGAGGTGTGATATGCTGGGCCCAGAGGGTGCTGGTCACTAGTGGTGACCCCCCAGGGTCAGTGTTGGGCCCAGTTTTGTTTAACATCTCTATTGATGATTTCGATGAGGGGATTGAGCCTACCATTAGCAAATTTGCAGATGACACCAAGTTGGGAGGGAGTGTCAACCTACTGGAAGGCAGACACACTCTGCAGAGGGACCTGGACAGGCTGGATAGACGAGCTGATTCCAGCAGTATAATGTGCAATAAAAGTGCCAGGTCCTGCACTTTGGACCCAAAAACCCCCTGCAGCACTACAGGCTGGGCACAGAGTGGCTGGAGAACAGCCAGGCAGAAAGGGACCTGGAGGTTTGCATTGACAGGAGGCTGAACATGAATGAGCAATGTGCCCAGGTGGCCAAGAAGGCCAATGGCATCCTGGCCTGTATCAAGAACAGTGTGGCCAGCAGGACTGCGGAAGTGATCCTTCCCCCGTACACAGTGCTGATGAAGCCACACCTTGAGTGTTGTGTTCAGTTCTGGACTCTCCGTTCAGGAAAGATGTTGAGGTGCTGAAGCAGGTCCAGAGAAGAGCAACAAGGCTGGTGAAGGGACTGGAGCACAAGTCCTATGAGGAAAGGCTGAGTGATCTGAGGTTTAGTCTGGAGAAGAGGAGGCTCAGGGGAGACTTCATCGCTCTCTACAACTACCTGAAAGGAGGTTGTAGCCAGGTGGGGATCGGTCTCTTCTCTCAGGCAACCAGCAGTAGGACAAGAGGGCACAGACTTAAGCTGTGCCAGAGGAGGTTTAAGACAGACATTAGGATGAAATTCTTTACAGAGAGATGAGCAGACATTGGAATGAGCTGCCCAGGGAGGTGGTGGATTCACTGTCCTGGAGGTATTTAAGAAGAAACTGGATGTGGCACTTAGTACCATGGTCTAGTGGGCAAGGTGGCATTAGATCAAAGATTAGACTTGATGATCTCTGAGGTCATTTCCAATCTAGCTGATTCTGTGATTCTCATGTTTCATTTAAGAAAAGCACATGAGCTATCAACAAACTCAGCCCCCTTGTGACTGAACAGGAGTTAAACAAATAGAGGGCAGAGAGATCACAGAACTGCACAGCACATCACTGGACTCTCAGATAACAGCTTGGCCTTGACCATTCCCTGGGCACATCATGTGGGCAGTGCTTTGTCACTGCTGTGCCCTTCCCCTCCACAAAGTGTAAAAGCTTCCCCCTCTCAGTGCCAATAGAAGGCTCAAACTGAAAAGCCAGCAGACAGCAGAGCTGTCTGCCCAGTCTGGGTCCCTTCCCCTCTCTTGAGCTTGCAGGTCTCAAGAGGTTCAGGGCTGTAACTCCCTTTTTTTTTTTTTCTGTGCAGAACATGCAGACAAATCCTTGTGATTTCTCAGTACTACTCTGGATTCTTTTCTCCTTCCTGCTTTGTCAACAAAAACCCTGCCACAGTTCAAAGATCCCTTTGTCAAGAGCTTTGAGGATGGAGATGGCTAACAGAAAGAGCCATGCTTTTGCTGTGGTGTTGCTAGATTTTGTGTATTTTGTCAAAACAACATGAAACATTAACTAGTTCATGTCCCACTTCATTGAACACTTCACATATGAAGTAAACAAAGCATTGCAGAATTAAGAAAAAACACAAACAAACATAAAGTAAAAAACCAAATTAAATTAGTTCCAGTTAGTTCCCTGCTGTAGTAGCACTTCCCATCTACAACCTGTATGATAAAGATCTGGAAAATCTCAAAATATCTGAAGTTCAATTTACTTTTCAATGTGTGTCTTCTATAAACTGCTGTACTGTAAAGTGAACAGTTCAATTTTCCTTCTTATGTCAGAGAGTAACCAGTCAAGTATGTCGACTTTTTCTCCTCCAAAGAAATCTCTCAGTTTATCTTGGCAAGGTGAAGCTGAACCTTGAACTGCAGGAGGACTACAAGTATGCCAAGTACTGAAGCCAGTATGAGCACTGATGTATGGCAGAGACACAGCTGGGGCTCAGGTTCAAGAGCAGGCCACTTTATTTCCCTCGAGTCAAAAGATAACAATGGACAGATCATGTTTCCATGCAGCAACAGTCTCTGCCTCATGTTTCTTGGCTCATACATCTGGCTAGCTATGGAACTGCTGACATATCAGAAGCACAGGAGAAGCCAAAAGCCACCACATTTCTTCTACGATAAAAAGCTGGTGCCAGGACTGGGCTACATCCACTCTTACCAGAACAAATAACCAGCAACAAAGAAATGGCTTTCTTGTAAGTACTTTGACACCACAGGCTGGAAATCTATCTGGATATCACTAACAGCCAAGAATTCCTTTGCCAACTCTTTATATACATATATATATATATATATATATGTGTGTGTGTGTGTGTTTATGTGGGTGTATATATATGTATATATGTGTCTGTATGTATGTAAACATTTTTATTATTGCACATTTTCTTCTGCCTAACATTAAGAGAAGAAGAAAGGTCAAGAATAAAGAATGAATCAAGGTTGGTGTCTTGGGACAGACCAAAGAAGGTTCACCCTTAGGCTGCCTTTAGGGAGAAGCTGTGGATTAGTTCCTTTACCACCCAAGCCAAACACAAAGGAAAGACAGAAATTCAACACAGGTATGTACCATGGTAGAAAAGTCACAGCTTCTATACTTTAACTCTTCTTAAGGCTGTTCACAATAATGCCATAAATATTTGTTCTTGGCAAAAACCAAAGGAGGAGGGGGAACGAAGACAGGTGAGGCACCTTGCACAAGTCACTGAGCACCCAAGAAAACAAGCATCCCTTCTCTCCCCCACAGTAGTAGTTCACTAAGTTGCCCCATCTCTATGGGAACAGGCCCCATTTTGCTTCCCCTGGAGGTAGCTTATGACTCAACTTTCACTTCTTTACCCAGCTCCCCGCATCCCTCACAGTCATTTTCCCAGTTACTTTCCACCTGCCTCAAATACATTTGAAAAGTTCTTTCACAGTAATCTGATACAGTTTCTTAAACCACTGTTCAAAAAAATTTCCTCCTCTCCCTCTCATTTCTAACTATATTTTTAGCTCATTGCTGGTGTTTTTTATAGCTCTCCCAATCCTCTCTTTACTGAGTCAGCTATACTATTACAAGCCAGCTATTTATTGCTCATACTACTCTCTACATCCCCATTTTACTACATTGGCCTCAGAAGTGTGTTAAATTATAACAGCTTCAAACCACAGTCTCTCTGCCCATTCCTGAATTACAAAGAAGCTTGATTACCCCAAAACCAGTGATGCTAAACATCCCTACAAGAGTCCCAAGGTGCCCCTGGTCTGCTCTCTGTGCCCCTCTTTGACTTGTAGATATTCCATCTCTGGTTCAGAGCTGAAGGATGGGATGGAATAGGGAAATATGGACTGGTGAATCCCTACATCTCAGACTACTCACCTACAGTGGTGTTTCCCCACATAGGCTGAATTTACCTGGACAGAATACAGACACTTAACTTCCACACTCTTATGCAAAACTATGAAAATCTTTCAAAATCACTTGGTTTTTTCTTCAGGCCTGGTGCTTTACTGCTTGCATATCTATATTACAGACTCTCTTCTGCTTCTGTATGTGCCAAGGAAAAGTGGTGTGTAAGCCTGTCACTGTCTTTAAGCAAATGCCCTGGACAAGTTTTTGTATTCCAAGAGCCACAAGTTCCTAAACCACACCAGGTCTCAGCTTTCTTACTCTCCATCCATTCTGACAGCACAATCTCCTTCAGGTACGGAACTCAAATAATTAAGTTTAAAAAGGAAACAAGTTTGCCCACTGTCAATGCCAAGGCAGAAGCTGTCATATAATAACTGTTAGAGACATCTGGGGCTGGTTGGCACTGCACCTTGTGAGTCAGGTAGTCACAGTGCAGGTACAAATGCTCCAATAGGCCCAGCATTTCAGATACACAGTAGATCTTGGTTGCCCTGCAAGAGATCCTGTCATACACCTTGAAAGAGAAAGATAGTCCAATTGACTCTAACCCACCTTGAGTGTATTTGCAATTGCTGGGACTGAGGTTAAAATAGCTCCCAAGGGTTTCACCTGTCATTTCTCTCTTCGCAATTCTCCCTGCCTTCAGCACTGGTGGTGTTGGCTTTAAGTGATCACCTTTTAGCTTTACAAGCAGAGATAGGTAGATGCTACTGTAACTCCATCAGAGTAGGTCATGTGCATGAAACTTCTTAACTGGATGCCTCAGTATTCTGAGATATGACCTTGTAGATCTGTTACTGTTTAGTTCTTGAATGAGTGACAAAACATGTACCTTACACCATCAATCTGTCATTCAGGATTTTAAATCCAAACTTCAAGTGCTACTCCATCACTATAAAAATACATCAGATCCAGCCTACTGGTGACTAGCAGAACTAACCCAGGATATGTAAAGAAAGAGGGTTTCTCATCATCAAAAGCTGGACCAACAATCCTAATCATGGGCTACAAGGCTTTACCAGTGGAAGATGCCTTTTCCTGCAGCAGACCGATAACCACAGATTGAAGTGTCTTTGAATCACTTTTCCATGAATCAAAATGCTCAATTGCCATGCCCTACAGAACACAGCAGAAATAACTGAAGCAGCTCCAAAAAACATGAGAGGTATCAGAGACAACAGAGACAAGCAAGGCTGGCATTCCAACAGAACTCTTCAGCCCTGCTTCGTTGGCCCAAGAGTTTCTAAAACTCTGGTGAACTTGAGTGTACACTCATGGACTGTTGTTCCACAATGCACAGTATGAGCCAACTGATGCTACAGGCCATCCCAGTCATAAACCAGGGAGCCAAGTATGAATCTTGGCTACTGTCCCCCAGACACTGTGACACTTGTCAACAGCATCTCTTAGTGCATTCACAGGTTCCACTCATCCAGAAATACTGGCAGTGGAATTGTCTCCATTTTCTCCTATCCCGTTTCAATCTGAAACAAAACCCACAGAGAAGAGATTGCTCAAACTGTCATTTGTTTTGTCACACCAAGAGACACTTTATAGCCCAGTGGTGAGATTTCAAAATAGAACAAAAGCAGCTGGCATACAGGTACCTGCCCTGGAAGTTATGAGAAGACAGCACTGCCCCAGCTGAGGGCTCTGACACAGTTGTAATGTGTGGTCACTGTCAAACCAAGATAGTTTTCCCAGCCTGCAGAACAACCAAGGAACTTCATTCTCATGTCAGAGCACTACTTCCACTTCAAATGGTGCAGCTGTGGAAAATGGCAACCATGATGGCTTTATAGTCCACAAGCAGGACTTCTGTTGTCATCAAAGGTTGCTCAGAGCTCCATCCACCTTGGCCTTTAATGCTTCCAGGGATGGAGCATCCACAACTTCTCTGGGCACCCTGTGCCAGTGGCTCTTTGCCTTCACAGTAAAGAATGTTTTCCTACTCTCTCTTAGTTTGAATCCATTCCCCCTTGTTCTGTCAAGTCTGTTGCCTGGAGTTCCAAGAGCTCCTGAAAAATGAGTGGGATGGGTATGCAAAACCCTAGTCCTCAGTGGACAGAAATTATACTGATCAGCCCTCTAAAGCACCCTGCCAGGTAAGCAGCACCCACAGCTCAAGTCTTTAAATGTTCTTTCCTACCACCCTCTGAAACACCACTCCTCCAGTTGCTAATTCTATTACACTGTTCATTCAACAGGATACAAGTGCAAAAGTGCCTTTTCAATGCAAAGTTCCTGCTGATAGAACACTGCCAGTGCTACAGAACTTATACAGAAAGTCCCATTTCACCCCTATACTCTGCCACACCCATCCAGGTTACACCAGCAAAGCTGGCCAAATATAATTCCTGTAACAAAGTGCAGAAGAAAATTGGGGAAGTAAACTGAGGGGTCTCAGCCTCAGTAAATCAAGAACTGATACCCTGATGCATTCACAGAGATGTCTACCTCTTCAATTAATCTCAGAGCTATCATGGTTTCCAATACACTGAGAACAGATTCTGTATGGATGCAATAGGATTAGTCACATGATTCAAGGGATGCATGATTTTAAATATCCAGCCAATTTATGCTGATACGGACTGAAAGATCCCCTCTGTTAGTAGCAAATAGAAGGGTGGGATGGTTCTAAAAACAATAACAGATAATTACTAACTGAAACCCTGAACTTCCGCCTTTTGCTGCAATCTACTCTATAATTTCCATTCCAGACTACACAAAAACTGTGTTTGCTTAGCTAGTAAAACCATTTAGCCAAGCAACTCCCTTGCTTAGGGTTCAGACAAATCTCTGGTTCATGCATCAGGACAGGTAAGCCCTGTTATCCGCAGCAAGCTATCCCTGCATGCCAGACACATCTATTAAACCACAGTAGTTCAGGCACTGTTACCTTGATGCTCAGCAGCCTGGCACCTGTCCTTGAGAAATTCCAGTGATCAGCAGACACGTTGCAAAACTTCAGTTTGCCTTTCAAAGTCTTCATCACTTTGCAAGCTGTCAAAATTCTTGTCATCTTGAAAGCTGCTGATGGGTAACTGAAGTTTAAAGAACACAAGAGAAAACAAAAACTTGCTTGGATGTATTTCTTCAAGATTTGATGCTGGCAATATAGTCTTGTGGATCACAGGGAAAGAGAACAGAGGCACAGGTGTGCTGGACTGACTGTACAGCACTTCCCTGCACCTTCCCATTTATTCTGCCGTCAAAAGTCCCAGGTGCAGCCCCACCTCCGCCCACCTCTCTTCAGAGCAGTGCTTGCTTAGGCACCCTTGCAACACCTCACTTCAGGCAGGTCTCTGACTGCCGTTGCAGGGGTTGCAACACAGGCCAGACACCAGCTGGAAGACAGCAAGGCCTGCTAGAGAAATCACACCAAGATTACAAGAGTGACAAAACCGGGTGGAATGGGTTCAGATTGAAGAAGAGTAGGTTTAGATTAGATATTAAGAAAAAAGTTCTTCCCTATGAGGGTGGTGAGGCACCAACACAGGTTACTCAGGGAAGTTGTAGATGCCCCATCCCTAGAAGTGTTCAAGGACAAGTTGGACAGGGCTTGGAGTGGAAGGTCTAGTGGAATGCGTCCATGCCCATGAAGGGGGGGTGGAACGAGATGATCTTCAAGGTTCCCTTCCAACCCAAACCATTCTATAATTCCTAACTGCACAGGGACCAGGCTGTTCATGGTGTGCTTTTGAGTGCTCTCCAATGTGGCATTTGCATGCTTGCTAGTGGCACAGCCTGTGGCTGCTAAAAGCGTATCTGTACTAAAGGAAGTGAAGTGGGAAGACCAAATTCTGTGGAAAGGCATAGTTTTTTTATTCTGTGTTTGGAGATGATGCAGTCAATAGAAGCACTGAAAGTGTTCCAAAATGCTATCCCTCCTCAAAGAAATGAAATATAAAATAAGAGAAAAATAATTTTTTCACCAGGAAAAATAAATGGATGCAAAAGAAAATAATCTTTTGGTAACATTTCAAGGGCCAATATCTGAAATAAGATGAAATGTTCCATATGTTAGCTCCTAACTGACTACAGACCTTTGTGATTATCATATATTTCCTATAACTCTACACTACACTTTTCATAAAGAATCATGTTCCTCATGATAGAGTCCACTTGGTAGAGTGGGATCTTGCAGGTGCAAACAGCTGCAAAACCACATCACGAACTGGGTTCAGTGTATCAGGGATCTGCAGTACATATACACAGATCTAATGTGGCAGCTGTACATTTTAAGGATTAAATGCTATTTGGGGGAATGACAGAACAACAGGCAAAAAACTACTTTCCCAAGGATGCTCCATTGACTACTGCTATAGATTAGACCCTGCTGTCTTCCTTTTTTCCATCCATGTTTTATTGTCCAAATTGATTAGACCCACCTCAGACCATCGGAGATTATAAGGAAATGCCTCCAGTATAAGAACCATCTGCCTTCTTAAAGACTCCCCCATGATGAAGGAATTTTCCTCTGCCAAAACCAGGAGAAAACATCTAACCTATTTGTTTCATTGCCAACTTGGTAAAAAGAGGTCATGAACTGTTGACACTTTAAGGCCAGAAAATATAACAGGTATTCCCTAGAGAAGCCTAGGGTGGTTTGGAATCCTTCTGTGGTTTGAATAGATTTTAAGGATGCTCTTCCCTTAACATAAAGGCCAGAAGAGGCAGAATCAGGAAAACATTGAATCAATCAGGAAAAAGAAACCAAGCACAGAATAGCAGAAAAAGAGAAGAGACCAATGGTTTTATGGAAATACAGCCACAATGCCCGAGTTTAAGACTTGCCTGCGAGTACATGACTTGCAATTGCTTCACCTGTTCAGGAAAGAAAGTTTGGGCAAGGGCTCTGGAGGAAGGACACATATCAGAAAAATTAGGAATGTAAAGCCATGAAAGCAGAAGATTCACTCGGACAAGCACAGTTCAAATGCTGGGGAGGAAGGGAAGAAGTACTTGCAACTCTGGCTTCTTTATCACATCTTATGTATTTAGAGAAAGGTAGAGTGTCTTTTGTTTCATGTTCATTTACACCTTCGTACACAGAGAGGGAGTAGGACAAAGGAGAGCAAAGTGGTCATTAAAATGAGGAGCTTTTTCTTACTGTTCACAAGTGCAAAACACCAGAAACAAAATTCATTACACAAGCCCACTGTACTGTAAAAATCAAACAAAATCAGTGGTCTATGGCCTTGCAAATCTCCAGAACTAAGAAATTCAAAGAAAGAAAAATGCCTACAATTTCAGAGGCTTAAAACAAAATGCTTCATCTTCAGAAGAGAGAAGTGCTCAGAGCATTTAGGGCCTTGCTTATGTGCCCCAGAATGGGCACCCCAAAATGAGAGCTCCCAAAGCCATTTGTCACAGCTGAAAAGCTCTGCTATAAACAACCAAACTACACAGGTGTCAGTTTATCAAGCAGGATCACTGCAGAGCTAGATAATAATTTATGATCACAGCTTACTGCTAACAACTTTATGAAACTAAATTACCCAGAGATCATAACATACTTTGTTTGCAGTATGTAGTGGGAGAATAAACTGAAGTTCTCTTGTTCTCATGCAAATGAACTAACAGCATCCAGACATGCCCCATCGCCCAATCCTCCTGCATTGCTGCAGGAGAGAAATCAAGCTCAGTTACACTTTCAGATCTGCTGTTTTGAGTCAATCTCAGATCCAACGAAGCATTTCAAGAACACCCCAGACTGTTTAGAAAACATGGTAACTGTGATTCAAAGCAAGAAAAGCTGAGAATTTCAAAACTAGGGCTGATCTTCACCTGAGTATATGGAGAGAGAAGGTGAAATGAATAAGAATCAAGTGCAACTCTTACACATCAGCTCTCCTGAATTCTGTTATTTATGTGACAGCCAGAACATGGGGTTTTTTTCCCCACAGAGTTTGTTCTATTTTAGAGGAGGTTTGGGGAAAAGGGTATTTTAAATTTTAATGGGAGCAGTTTGTAGCAGATTTTCAGATTCGGGTACTGCATTTTGATTCAGCCTTACTAACTCACATGATTGAGACAGGAATGATCCAATATAAACTTCGATGATTTATTTTTTTAGATGAAAACAACTCCAAGTGTCAAGGCAAGAACAGGAACTAAAAATAGACTCCTCCTGTTTGCCCATTGTGCCCTTACACGTGTGCTCCTGCTTGCAACTCAGTGGCTTCCTAAGATGCAAACTGCCCAATCCTCTTTGGTCCCAAGTCCTTTCTATACCCCAGACCTGGATTTTTGCTCTCTGTTTCTTTCCACAGTTCCTCTGCAGGAGTAACATCCTCCCAACTGCTTGACATGACTCTCCAACTCACCACACTCCTGAAAGCTGCTTTCTCTTGAGCACACTTCAGAGGACAGAATTCACCCTCCCTGTCTACAGAAGTTTAGTTTTTCCCATTATGACTCACTCACTCCATTGTTCATTTAACTGACCATTTCACTTTGCAGAGTTTCCAAAAATCTGCCCTTTCAGTTACAAGAGTCTCTGAGAAAGGCCCTCCTGTTGAAGAAAATGAGCTTTCTTGCATTGAGTAACATGGCTGAGTAAAAATTGGTAGGGAGAACATCTGGAAAACTCTAACTCACAGCCTTCATAATGATGGCAAGTTCATATTAGGCCAGTTACATGATCAGATTTTTTTTTTTGGCCCTTTTCTATCTTCACACTCATTTTTTGTCATCCTCTCTACCTACTAGCCAAAGACTCAGCTAAACATGGAGGAAATACAAGGACAGTTTCGTCTGCTTCCAAAGATAAAGCTGCAAAGAGTTTATCAATAGCTGTAACTGGATTGTAAAAGTCAGCCTGAAAAGCAGAATTAATTCTTGTCTTTGCATCTTTTCCCTTTGTTTTCTTATACTTTTCTGCTTGATTCTGTCCTACAAGGACAGATTGTGAGCACCCCTTGCACTAAAAATGGCAAGAATCCTACCAAACCTCAACTATTTCCCGCAGAAGGGAATAATCAATATGAAAAACAGTATGAAATCTGTGTTTAACAGTACAATGAAATCTTATTCCTAAGTCCCAACCCTGCAGTCTGTCCTCACTCACAGAAAACAAGTGTTTCTGGGTAAAGGAGAGGACCCAGATCTGAGCCCTGAGCCAATGCAATCTAATGGAAAACACAAAGTGCTTTGAATGAAATGCATTAATTTCACGGTTGGCTTGAGATACAAAATTCCAAAATTCAGCCTGTTCTCTTCTTGGTCTTTGACTGACAAAAGCCCAATCTGAACAAAACATGGATACATTCATACTTTTGGATGGAAAATACATTACATATCATTTGAAACATCTTCCTGAATCAGATTGAATGTCACTTTTTTGGGGGAGTCCAAACAAACAAAAAAGCATAAAGAAATATTTTAAATGAAGTTGCTTAAACTGTGATTTTAATAAGTACTGAAAGTAGTTACTTGTACTATTTCAGGATTTAAAAAAAATATTTTTCCTCTTTCAAATTTAAATTTTCCTTCTATTTTTTTTTTGGGGGGGGTCTTTTGTTTTCAAAACACGAAGCGAAAAAGCAAATTTCAGTTAACCCAACAAATGAAGATTTTAATTTTTATATTTAATTGAAATTTCAAAAAGCATCAGAATCAAACTGAGATGCAGTTTCATTTTTCTTCAAAAATACTAGTTCAGTCTGGCTGACGGCTAAGAGCAATTCAGTTCTACAAGGTAAATATCTTGCTCTGGAAACAAACCCTCACGCCCTATGCAGTTTCATGAAACAAAAGAAACATGCCTCACAACAACTAAAGTACCCAGGGGTGGTAGTAAATCCCAGAGCATACAAAAGTGTTCATGATCAATTAACGGGCTTTGTGACAATTAACATCCTGCATACTAGTTTCAAAAGCTAAGAAAGACTTTTCATTTTGTAAGGAAAAAATACTAGTAACAAAATAATTGGAAACTTCAAACAAGGCAAAGTAAAAAAAGGAGGCAAATTTAGTGTTAACTCTGAATTTTCTAACTTGGCACCTCACTTCTTTTTCAAATTTTGTCTATAAGCTGTAATCAAGACAGCCTTTTGACCAGTAAAGTTTATAAAATGCTTGACAACAAGACTGTTACATATCTATACCCAGGTTAAAGAAAATCCATTTTCAAGGAGCTTATAGTTTTGCCTAAGATTTGAGCAGCTCAGGGTACACTCCTCTGCTGTCTGGAATATTGGAGCGCATGCTTCACCCAAACATGATGAAGATAAGGCTCTTATCTTCAGCAAGAGAAAAACAATCAACATCTCGAAGATGGGTCAAATTTCATTGCCACTGGGATTAGCAGCTCCCCTTAGATCAGCTGACTTGGAAGAAACAGACAAAATTTCTGCAGTGTCTGAAACAGACTGACATTACTCCCAAAGGCCAATTTCAGAAAGCCCTTAGTTAACTAAAACTCAGAACTTACAGAGGAGTGCTGCCCAAGGGTAATAATGACAACTCAAAGTGCAGTTTGCTCCACCTCAGACACAGCTCTTGTTTTCATGGTGATGCAACCAAGGCAGACTGGTCCCAGAAATCTCAGAGCTACCTGATAGGACTGTGCAGTGTTCTGACTTCAGTCCAGAGCTGAACTCTTATTTATTGGAAGATGTTTGGAGGCAGAAAGATTTCTCATTCCCTGACATTTTCTAAAAAGACATATTTAGAAATGGGGACCAGGATTAGCAGTCATCTTTTCTCCCTTGTGATTCTAGAGACTCATATTTCACTGGCTTATAACCATGGATCGCTTAAAAGACCAAACTCTTTACAGAAAGTGCTACACAAACAGAGTTTACAGAGTTTAAAATAACATGACCTAACAGTGCAAGGTTAGCTCCATTCCCTACACGATTAGCTATATTTGCTCAAAATTCCTGTTACACTTGCTTCCTTCTGATGCAGTCCTGTCATGGGTGAATATTTGATAGGTTATGAGACTCCAGTGTATTGGGTGTAGCAAAGGAAAACAAAATTGACTTGCCCTTGATCAGATTATAAATAAATAGACTTCTATCTGATGCCTTAGATCGCGTAACCCTGTGAATAGAGACACACTGAAGACAAGTTAATGGAGAAAGATATAGGGTTTTATTATTGGAAGCTTCCACAATCAAACCCAGAGGGGTTTGACCCCAAGAACAGGAAGTTTGCAGGTTTTATACCCCTCATTAACATCCAATCGGGACTCTCATTTCTCTTAAATGCCCACCCAAAAGGTCTGTCAATCTACCCCCTTCGTCATGGGGGGGCAGTTGGGCCTTCTCCTGTTGTTTGTCTTCTGTTATCTTGCAGGTGTCTGCTCAATAACAGCTTGGCCTTGATGAAGCCCGTAAGCAGCTCCCAAACTCGTGAGAAAGGCACTTAAATGCACACTTAAAATCAGAGTAACTCACCAGACACTATATGATTCTAAAACCTTCTAAAATGACATTAAATTCTTAGGCATCAATCTATAATGAAGGCTACAACATAAGCCGTCCCTGAGCTGCTAATTTATGCAGGTAGCCATGTATGTGCATTTGCACCGGAATATAATGTGTTTACTGCACAGTTTTGTAATTTTTCTTTGACTAGATAGTCCTTTTTTCCCCAGTTAAATACAGCTTCACTAAAATCAAAAATCCTATGACCAAATCATTTTCACGGACATGGTGACCTGGGATAAATCCAGTCTTTCCTCCTTGGTGGACATGTCCAGGTGCTCTTGGCCAGACGCATCAGATACCATCCTGTGATTTGTGATTTCAGGTCAAGGACCAGGAAGACCCAGAAGGGAAGTAAGGAACTGAGTAGAGAGAGAAAGCATCCATCAGAAGAGATAAGCACCACATCAGAAAGGCATGTTATATAGACATATATAGTTCCTATAACAAGAGATGCTCAGAGCCAGGCATTCTGAAATTTGATTCACAGGAACTGCCACTGGTGGGACACCTAACTGGACTAAAACAAACCCAGATAAAACAGGCTTATTGTTCCCAGCACATTACTGGGTCAGGACTAAAGCTACCTTCATTCTGAGCAAAAAGTAGCTCCACTGAAATGGTAGAACACATGACCAGTTTCAATGATTAGGCTATGGACTTGTACCTTGCATTTGGGTAGTGTCATCTCCCAGCATAATTCAACCAAGCTTGTCCTGAGCAAGAAGTATCTCACTAATAACATTCTCTAACATCTCTTTTACCACAACAGATGTCGTATCTGGTGACAGGACAGGCTCAAAGCTGCCTCAAAGGAGATTCAGACTGGGCATTAAGGAAGCATCTCTTTACTGTGAGGGTGATCAAAAACTGGAACAGGTTTTCTAGAGAGGTGGTTGATGGCCCAAGCCTGTCAGGGTTTAAAAGACATTTGGATAATCCCCTTTATACCATGCTTTAACTTTTGGCCAACCCTGAAGTGGTCACGCAACTGGATAATCCTGGTAGGTTCTTTCTGACTGAAGTATGCTATATGAGAAGATATAGAAAGCTTTCTACAAAAGCTTCTTTCATAACTTCCAGAGAACAAAAGTGAAATTACATTCTGTGCTGGTTTAGAGGTAAACCAGCAGCAGAAATGAGCTCAACACGAGAGAGATTATAAGTCAGAGCTACAATTTAATAATAATAATAATAATACAGTAAANCTACGCCCCCTCAGGCTGGGAGTGGAGGTGCTAACGACTCCCTGGGAAGCTGCTGCAAATGGGCCACTGACCTTGGGAATGAATAGAGGGGGTAGAATACACAGCTTTGATCACCCCCACGCAGTGACAACTGGTCCCACCTGCTGAACTAGGACACACTCTGGTGTAAATATATTTACTCTTCAAAAAGAATATTCACAACAGTTCTCTCCAGTCTAGTTTCTTACCATTTAGCACCAGTCAGTGCAGTGCTGGCTGTTCCTGGTTTTGGTGGAATGGAGTTAACATTTTATAGGAGTTACTTAACATGGTCTTGGATTTTCACCTTATATACAGCATCCCTGATCAACAAGCATTTTCTTTTTCCTTGTTGCTTCACACCTGGTGCTCCAGATCGAAGGATTTGCAAAATTCTTTTGTTGTTTTCTTCTCCTTACTCCTACTTTTTTTTTTAAAGAAAACCCACAGTTTGGCTGTTTTGCACAGGGCTATACACTGAAACATTTACTTTCACTTACAGATAGATATGTATTAGGCAGATATATGCCTGAGGATGGAGACCTCTCTTTAAATAGCGCAGCAAAGTCTTGCCATATGGATCTGTAATGTTATTTAGCTGTGAAGGGGGAGAAGGGACATGATTTTGGCTGACTAAAAAACATTCTTAGGGATGGAGAGCCGTGAGGTTTGAAGAAGTAATGATGATATCAGGACTTTAACCTGAGATCTCCAGCACTGTCTATTCAGGTAAGTATTGCTAAAATAGTGAGGAAGCTTTATGAGCAAGTCAGTTATAAACTATGTCATGCTCCATGAGGATGACAGACACTGGATAAAGTTTTATACCTGACAATACACAGAATCACAGAATTGGTCAGGTTGGAGGAACAGTGCTATACCAGATGTTTTAGTCCATTAAAATAAGGGGATATTTTTCTTGGGACTTCTCAGTTTTGAGGCAGGTTTGAAGCTGTAGAGGGAACACCATAGCATGGTAGGACAAGATTGTGTCTTCTCTTGGTTAATAATGCTGGACTTATGCAATGGAGAAAGCCAGCACCTGCTTGAGAGCAGACGTGGGAGCCTTGGAAAGGACTGGCTCCAATTCTGGCCACATTGCAAATGTGGACAAACCCAGTGCTCCATCCAGTGCTCCATGAAGTAGACAGGTGCACATGGTAGGTCATTTGCCTGCAAGAAGTCCTTGCACTTGGCAGCAGTTATCTAATGGCCTCAAATAACATTCATCTTTTCTGTTTGGGCTGAATTTTATCAGACCATGTCTGATTGGCAGGTTTCTCCAATCCTGTTCCCCAGGTAGTGCCCCTCCACTTAGCCAGGGCTAGTTCTGCTCCAATACCTTCTGGAAAGAGGAGAAATGCAAATGTGAGTATAACAAAGTGTGGAAGCCTTCATCACACTAATTCCTGTGTGCAAAGCTTCCAGGGAGTTCTCTTTCTCCTCTTCTGCATTTTCATCTAGGTTTGCCTTCCTTGGGAGTGTGCTTTGTCTTTTTGACAGTACCCTGCCATCCTAAAAGCTATCTTTCTAGAGCACAGTCTGGGTGTGGCTGAAAGCACTGTTGTGTGGGTGCTGTGGAATTTAATGCTGACAACATGCTTGGGAGAGTGGTGGTCATTGTGTTGGTGCCAAACTGACGTTGCAGTTTGATGACCACAGAGCCAGAAATGCCTGCTTAAAAACTGTAGTAAGGCAGACAGGCAGGCACTAAGAGCACTCTAGAGCAGCTTATAAGAAATGCTAGGATGCCAGTATTAAATCCCAGCATGGGAGAACATTGATTTCATCAACTGCTGCCTGGCAGCAGCCCTTTGCTCCTGCCACCTGTGAATTTATGCATTTCTGCTCAGTGGTGGCTGATTTCTCCTTGGAATATATATTTAGTCTTCCAGTCTGTGTGACCCTGCTCTGAGGTCTACTCTGATGAAAAGCACTCCACAGGTCAGTCGTGATAATAGTGTCTGCATCTGGCCAGAATAATTCCAGAGATATAAAGCAGGAGGACAACTAACTTTAGGAATATGCTCAGAGTCTTAGGGGACAAGGAAAACACCTTTTCCCAGAGGCCATGTTCCCTCCCTTAAGGTAGTCCTAAGGAGCTTCATGTTGAAAAGTGACTGCAGTTGTGAAACAGTGGTTTAGAACTCTTGTAGGATTTCACCTTGTTTTTATTTGGAAGGGAGTTTTTCAGAAGGGGTTCATCTCTTTTCCTCACAGAGATCATTCCTCATGAGCACACCACCTTCTTGCCTTGGCTAATAGGATTAGAAAGTAATCCATGGGCAGATTTCCTGCAAGTCACAACCAGCGGAGTAAAGTTTACAGTCTGACTTTTACACTGTCACTTTGTCACACTCCTTTCTTTTTTAGTCCTAGCTATATTAATTTATTTAGTGCTTGTTTCTAGAGACAAAATTAATTGGGCCAAGTCATCAAGTTATCCAGATGTATAGGATTCAATGCTTCTGTTCACCTGTTTCAACTAGAAGACTACCAGTGTTAAGTGGTGGGACATTAATCTCCTGCAGTACTGTTGGGTAAGTGACTGTGGCAAAGCATCCTGTGCTTCAGCAAGAGAACTTCAAGAAAAAGACAGCTAAAAATCCACTTGATGGACATGATTATTAAGATACTGTTGTTTGCTGTTGTTTAGATTGTTAGTTGTTGCTTTTTACAAACTTCCTTCGTGTTGCTTCAAAAGTAATACTCCATCGAAAAAGCCATTAAAGTCAATCAGCTGTGGCATGGTCCAAACACAGACCAGGGGGTGGAATGTGGCAGAAATTGAAATTGTTGACATTTTTGGTCTGTGCTTTGGCCAGCCATCTGGGCACAGTTTATATTATTTCCTACCTTGTTGCTAGTAACAAGAAGAGATAAAGCAGAAACTTCACCCTTGAAGACAGAGCTAGCTATAAACTAAAAATAATTGGCCTCTTTTGATTGGCTAGTTGCATTTGGAGGTCGTTTGAAGGAGAAACTGAGGGAGAAGAGGAGGAAGGCTATCCCCTAGACCCAAATAACTGAAGACCTCCGAGCAATTATGCGCATGCTCAGGGACATTCCAATGCCCAAGCACATGCTGTTATGTAACAAATGGGTGGAGCTGGTGACTTCAGCCTAGGCGGTGTTAGGGGCAGTATTGGACACACTTGCCTAGTCAGACGTCACTGGCCACCTGTGCTTTAAGGGCAGATGACTGGTGCGCGGGGGGCTTGCTTGCCGCGTGGGAAAACGTTGCATTTTAAAACACCGGGGGCACCTGTTACTGCAGTGAGTCAGCTAGTGCACCTGGTCTCGGCTTCCTCCTTTGGAAAATCTAAGTGTGTGTGGGTTGGTAAGATATTAGTATTAGCAGCACCCCCGCTGGTGAGTGGGGGATGTTTGCATTCCTGGGTTTATTGCTTTTTTGAAGGCTTTTTTCCTTCCTTTTGCTTCCCCCCTCCTTTTCCACCATAAAACTCCTGTCATTTTAACAATCTCTGGTGAATAAAACCCCCGTGTGTTAATCTCTCGCCAGCATGTCTGGTTCACTTTCTGGCATCTTTTCGAACTCACCCTAATACACCAAGACAGCAGCTTTTTCATGTAATTGCTTATGTAGAAAAGGCTTGTTGAGTATCTCTTCATGTAAAACATTCCCCAGTAGTCTGAAATCAGCTCGCACTGTCGTGGCTGTTAAACAAGAGAGATTTGAAATACGGCTCTCTTGGCACAACCTCTCCGTGAAATGGAACATACTTGAGTGTAGTACATTACACGTGGGTAATATGCAGCATATGCTACCATAGGGAAGGACTTGTATTTTCAGCTCAGAGGCAGTGAAACACACTTTGGATCAAGATTATCCAGCATACAGCTGAGTGCACTCAAAACACGTTTCAATCAGCTTGTTACGGTTTCATTCAGTTCATTCAGTAGAGATCAGGGCCCCATAGGCAGCATGCCTGGATAGAGATCAGCCTTGGCTGTTGTGTTCTGCTTTGGCTTTTAATCAGTCTAGCAGGACTGCTGGAAGAGTTTTTGTGGTCTTAATCTGATTCACTGGCATCACAGTGTTGAGGGAAGCTAAACTGCTGCAAGCTAATTTTGAGTCTGAAGCAGTTCAGATCCTGGCAGAAGTACAGGTGCCTCATCCCTTTTCAAAAGATTAGCATGAGGATGCTGAGGAGTACATACATGCCTGTTGGTGTTTCTCATACTGCAAAAGGCCTTGCTCCAAAGATTACCATGACTGGGAATATAGATGATGGGAAGGGAATGGAAGGATACTGACTTTGCTCCTGTCAACTCTGAGCCAGCCACAGAAGCTTAGGAAGCTCCTGAGTCCAGTGCCTGCTGGACTGTTTTGTCTTTCCAAGGCGATGCCTCAGAGGTTTATTTTATTTTATAATTTTTTATTTTTTATAGATTTTTGAAGTAGTTATAGTGAATGTAGATTTTAATGTACCAGTAAAGTAACCACAGTAGTTTAATAGCTTAATGTTTGCACATCCCGTATCAGTCTCTCAAAATTCCATTTGCTGTTTAGTCTTCTTTTCAAGGTAGAAATGCTGAAAAACATCTTAATGCCTGTGCCAGAAGACGTAAACATAGGCAGAGCAACCTCCAAGACCAGAATGCTGGAAGGGCTCCAAGGACCCAACGTGATATGAGGAAGATGAAGATGATGAAGGAGGGGTCCCAGACTCCTCCAGACTCAATTCCTGACAGGGTGTGCCTGGGGCAGAATGGGGCAAAACCACGGGATGGGTGAACAGGATAGATATTATTATGAAAACCATGAAACCAATGTTCAGGGCAGGCATGTAGCTGTGTATTTCTGGTGGAGCCTGGGTGCTCATTAAAGCTTCTGCTCCCTTATTTTATCTCCTACTAAACTGGCCTGGAGTTTTTTTCTCCACAGTCTTTTCAGGCAACAAAGGTGATGTGGTATTTAAGGGAGAGATTCCCCTTCCTCTGCCTTATGGCAGTGCCTTTGGAATTTGTTTCCCATGTGAGCATTCCCTTCTCTGACAATGTCATGGCTTTCAGAGCTCAGTGGCCTCTGAAACAGACCAGCAAGTGCTGCTGGCCTGTCCCATCCACAGCCTTCGGCTGGCCTGTTGGCCAGTGGGCATGAGAAGCAGAGCTGAGTTGCCTTTTGAAGGGATTCTTCAAAAGACACACCAGATGAAAGAGAAGTCAGTTAAGAATGAACAGAAATTCTGACCACACCAGTTCAGGAAAGCTTCTAGAAAAACACCTTTCATTCACTTTAGTGCAAAATCTTCATTTTAACGTCAAAACCCAGAGAACTTGAGTCTCCTGAAAAGAATTCTATTCAAAAAAATTGGAAATCCTCAGATAATCCTTATAGAACAAGAGTCAGTGAGGCTGCATTTAAAGAGAGATGATAGAGTACCTTGTGTTACCCACATAAACCACATTCCTGCCAAGTGCTAGGTGGGTAGTTTTTGTGAAATCTCCATTTCCTGGAGATTGTCAGCATTTGACAGCACAAGGCTCAGAGCAATGCTGTGTAAAATTGAAGCTGGCTTTACTTTCAGAGGGTTGGAGCAGATCACCTCCATTGATTCCTCCCTAAACTAACCTCTTGTAGGATTTTTCGATGGGGTAAAAAGTTTTATAAAAGTTTCGTTACCCAGCTTTTAAGGCAGGAGAGGCTGAGGCATCCTGAGTAATGTCTTATGTCCCACAGTGCACTAAGGCAAGCTGTAGTAAAACGCACCTGTGACTCCCCAGCACAGTTCTGAACATGGAATGATCCAGCCCTCTAGAGATATCTCCCTGTCCCATGCAGCATGGCTTTGGCATGCATTTAGGAGCACAAGATAACATCCTGTGTGTCTGCATCAGAAAAGACGCTTATTATTCTCTAAGGTGGGCAATAAAGCTATGCCCTCCCTGCTCTTTTACCTCATGCATGGCTCATTACAATGAGTCAGCTGGCTCATTAAAATCAGCTATCTTGTTAAAAATCAGCTGTCTCACTGGACATCACCAGGCTTCATCACTATGTACAGGTTTCTCCTTCTTCCCTCTGCGTTTGACATCCTGCCTTTAGGGTGCTTGCTAACTTACTTCTCTGGGTCAACGCAAGATTTCTGAGATATTTATGGCTGTAGATGGCCATTTTGGAACTGGTCCAAATTTGGTCAAGAACTATCCCCTTTCAGAAAACCACTGTCCTTTGTGGAAGGACCACATGGCAGCTCAGCTCCTGGTGGGCAAAGAGGCATCTGTTCAGAACAGTCTAAAGGCATAACTGCTCGCAATGATAGTGCACTCTAACATAAAAAGCAAGTCTAAACTTGGAGGGCAGTTGAGGCACAGCTTTACTGCTGTTGATCAACAGAATGGTCATGTGGATGAGATACTCTTTCAGCAGTGCTTTAGCTCATGAGCACAAACTTTTTTGGCATCTGCAGAATTAATTTTTGCCTTCCAGTTTACTGCAGCGATCAAGCACCACAGGCATTGACACTCCAGTGTATTGGCTTCCTGCACACTGGAGGTGGCAGTTTCAGTCATCAGAGACCTGCTGAAGGGTATCCTGTCAGTAGCACATGTTCACTGCAGGCCTGCACTGTCAAGGGCTGCCTGATGCATTCCTCATCACATGGCTCTGCAGCACGTCTTACACTGCAAGGAGCCAAAACCTTGGACATTTGAGAAACTCCAGAAAAGGTGGTCCAGTAGTCACCAATAAACAGAACAGAGCCCAGATGTCTTTGGCAGTAGCAGGCCACAGGTAGCTACTGCATTGCAGTTCTGCTGGAAACAGTCAGGAGTCTCAGAAGTCACAAAAATAGGTCCCATTTCCAATTGGAATATTGAACGTAGACTTCCAGGACACACAGAAATGGAGCAGATCCACAGCACACAAAGCATGCCAAACAAATACCTGGTCAGTCAGCAAATCCTATCTGGATGAGGTTGGAATGAGGAGGGTATTACTGGAGAGGGAGTGAGGAAGAGCTGTGGAATAGTTTCTGCATAACAACACTGCCCATCTGAGCCAAGTTCATTGGATGAAGATTCTCTTGTCTCCTGCCTGCACTGCCTCTGAAATACTCTGACTACATCTTGGCACACAGGATATCCCCCACCCAGATGACTGCATTTTGTATCCCTCCACGTACACCTGTCAACATTTCCTCTATGCATGTGCCTGCCCTCCTCTGCTAGCCTTCCCCATTTTGGGGCTCACAGATAGAACCTAGCAAGGAGCAGGCTGAAGGCAACGTTGCTTGTGCCTTTCTGATCAGCTTGGGAGTATGAATTCCATGAGGAATGAGTTGAGAAAATTTACTTTAAATGCAGTTTGCGAGGCCTTTGGGGTTAAAATAAATGGAAAAACTAATGATTTCTGGAAGCAACTTCCATCCTTTAGTACAGATCAGTGTGGTTTTTTGGAGTCTTTCCAAAGATGCTTGGGCCTGGGAAGAAAGAGGTTGAGAAATGTTTTACAAGAGAAGAGGCAAAGAAGTCAGAGGAAAACAATTCTGAGACATTTACTTTCTAAGAATTCAATCCTAGCAGTACTCTTTTACAGTTACGTACATAATTGGGGTAATATGATGGCAGTGGGAATAGAAGCTACTTACAAAGCTAAAAGTTGTTCATTAAAGCAAATAAGAATGCGAGTTGTGCACAAACAACTATCAGGTCTGTTAGAGTTTAGAAGCTGTACTAGATGCTAAATAAATCAAGGAGAGTCACTTGACATTTGCTAGCTGGAAAAGGAGGAGTCCCCTTTAAAGAAGGTCTTTTTATCTACATCCTTATAGACTTGAGTGATGGCCCTGTACATCTGAGCTCTCTCTCGAATTACTAGCACTGAACTGCTTGGAGAGAGGACAAGGTTATTAGCTTCAGCAGGAAATGGAAATTTTATATATAATATACATGAGAAATTGAATTGTCTATAGCAGGAGGCTTTGGAGATTATGCATGCAAACTGAGGAAGTGATCTGAATTTGAAATTGTCCTCAGTACCATGGAAGGTAATTTTGCCTTCACCTTACCACATCAAAATCTGCAGAGATTGTTTCTATTCATTTAGGCTTAAATGCAGGATTTACATCTTCTCAGAAATGGTTACTGGTAAGAGGAGAAATAAGCCTTTCTCAAAATGATGTAGACAAGTAGCTTTCTTAAGTGCATGTTTGAGGATGCCTCCCAGATCAGAAAGATAGTTCAAATGTGGCAGACCTTTCAGACACAGACTTACGGAGGACTCCTGAGTTACCTACCAAAAGCTTCAAGAGCTGGATGAAGGCAGGTCTTATCGTTTCAGAATCTTTCATGGAATTTTCTCTCCCTACCAACATAAAGTTTGGGAGCCAACGCCCAATCCCCTCACTACTAGCTAACAGAAGGAATGGCTGACTCCTTTGAATTCCAGCTTAAGGATTGCGGGAGTTTGGGTGGGCAGGGGGGCGCGTAGATAGGTTTCTTCCTGTTGCTGGACACACCTCTCCGCTCCAGCTGCGGTGTCAGAGAGAGCCATCGTTTTGCCGGGCTGGTGGGAGCATTTTAGAGGGGGCTCCTTTGGCTCGGCCGCCCTAACTCTGGGTGCCCCGTGCTTCGGAGAGAGCGTCATCGCTACCTGGATTTTGCTACTGACTTTGCTGAGAGCGGACACCATCTGCATAGGAGATGCTAAACCCTACCTTCCCCCCACCCCTTCGCACAAGCGACAGGAAAAAAAGTCTCTACACTGCCCCCAGGAAAGGTTTCGGCCCCTCCCCTTGCAACTGCCATTCTTTCCTATGCGAGTTCTTTTGGAACGAGCACCTTCCCCACCCAATTTTTGTTTCGCCGGTGTGACTTTCGTGGCTGCCGCCTCTGAGGCGCAACAGCGCATCCCACTGTCCGTAAATATAAATGCACCAAAGGGCAGAGACGGAACTTGCTCGTTTCAAAGTTTTGGTTACGGTGTTGCTGTTTCTTCTGGTTTTGGTTAGATATATATAAATATACACATTGTGGCTAAGAACTGTTATCCTTTTCTATATATTTTCTGATTAAAGTATATTAATTTCAAAGGTTGTGATGTTGTTTGGAAAGAGGCTCCCTGCCTCGTCCAGATAGACACCTTAGTTTTCTTCTAAATTAAGACAACAGGGCAGACAGAAGCAAGAGACAGGAATTTATGTGAGTGCTCAGTAGTGGAGTTCTTTCTGTAGCTGGCCAGCCCATTGAAAACATCCCTGAGATTAGCTCGGTTGTTTAGAGCATGGTGCTAATAACACCAAGGTTGCGAGTTCAACCCCTGTATGAGCCATTCACTTAAGTTGGATTTGATGATCCTTGTAGGTCCCTTCCAACTCAGAATATTCTGTGAAATTTCTGTGATATTCTTTGAAATTTCTGTGAAGTCTCCAGGGAGGACCATGCAGCCTTTTCCAGCATTCCAGGTAGCTGTTTGTGTTTCAGACAAGGGCTGATCTACCAAACATAAATATGTATTGTTGCAGTCTTTGAGAAATAATCCAGTAACCTAGGCAGGCAGTACAAACTTCCCTGATGAAAGAGGTGGCTTAAGGACAAACACACTTACTTGTATGGCAACCTGCAAACTGGGGAGCAAGGGTATTGGTCAGTTGGTATAACCATCTTATAAATACTTCTGATAAACACAGGAAGAAAAAAGTGCCAAAATTAAAAACAAAACACCAGAAGGTTTGGTGGTTTTTTAGAACCCTTCAATTTAGCTTTATAGCCATTTTGATGAAAAGGAGCTTAAAGGGGCTCAGGACTGAGAGGATGACTGAGAGCTCATGGAGGAGAAATCTTTGCAGTGCTGGAGTCGGTGAGTCTGTGGGTGCAGGGCAATGCAGGGGCAGCTCCTGCAGGCATGTCCTAAGGCTGGCACAGCCCCAGCTGATGGGATGTGTGAGGAGGGGGCTGTTGGGGAGCACTTTGGAATAGCTGTGGAGCTGGGGGGTGCAGCCAGGTGTGCCCAGGGCTGTGGGGCAGAGCAGGGTCCTGCAGCCCAGGGCGCGGTGCTGGGGCAGGGACTCTGCTGCCTGCCAGGGTCAGCTCTCAGCCGGGCTGGGGAGCTGCTCACGGGGCTGGGGGGACGGGCTGCACGCAATAAGCAAAGCCTAATACAGCAGGGAAGGGTCCTTTGCCTTTGGAGAGCAGGTTACTGGGGAAATGGATGCTCACTGCTCTATGTCATTACAGAACATTGCCCAGGGGACGTTTCAAGAAGTGCAACAGGTCAGGGGCTAACTGAAACAGAAGGACCCTATTCTTTCAGTCCTCTCTTCTGAGTGTTAAGACTGGGAAATTGGCCCTAAAATTGAATGCCTAAGTTCAGAAGGAGGCACTGAAACTCCAAATCTCTTCCTTTTGGAGAATATACTCAGAAATATTGGACATCAACACACTATGCCTTACTGACAGTGTCGGTGTCACTTTTCAAGCCACCTCAGGGTCATTCTTATGATGCCATCAGAGCCTCCAAACCCAGAGATGAGACTGGACAGATTCCTGCTCCCCCTGGGAGGAACTTTTACTCCTAGAAGGAACAATCAAGAGATATTATGGCAGAATATATAAAACACAGACCAAAGCCTGTCTTCTGCAACCTACACTCTTCCAAGTCATGGGTGCAGAGACTGAACTTTTTCAATAAAAGTGGGTTACATCTGAATCCTTTGTGAACATCAGTGCTGCCTCACAAACCAACTCCATGTTCCCACTGCAGCAGAGCAAAGCTGAGGCCTTGGCAGCACATGGGCAGAGCTCCTGCTCCTCACACCACCCTCACCAGTACAAACCTGAGAAGGGAAATAAAAGTCCATTTGGGGAGATTTCTATGAAGAAATGGAGTGTTTTTTCTGAGAGGAATCTGGCTTATTTTCTCCCTGTCCCTTCCTATGTTTCCTT
>VWZD01005491.1:866616-885571 GCA_013396695.1 Sakesphorus luctuosus | reverse complement strand
AGGGGGGTGTGCCCACCCGGGGATGTTGCAGCAAAGTCGTCTGTCATTAATAGTTAAAATCCCCAGTCATTAAATATGACTGTGAATAGAGTGAGGTCTGACAGAAGGGAGTAGCAGTGAAAGTGAGCCATGAATAGCTCTGAAATAGCTGCAATTAACCCTTCAAGCACATGCATTCAGCTGTCTGTCAGTGGGGCAGCTCCCCCTGGACTCAGCACAGCAAGCCTGGATATTGGGTGGTTCATGCATCTCCTCTTGCCCATTAGGTACCTCCAGAGTCTGAAGCTCCCAGTGAGCTCTGGAGCATCAACGAGGTCTCTGCAGAGCAGTGACATGAGGCCTCCCCACCATGGCCTGCTGAGAGCTCTCAGGTGAGCATGACACTTAAGGCCACCCTGAACATCCCTCATAAGCACTTGAAAATCTGTGAGTGTTACCCCAGAGTGCAGTTACCACTTGGATTTGACCTGACTTCCTCCTCTAGTCTCCTTTAAATGAGAAGACTTGACTATTTCTGCTCTCTGTAGAATAGAAGGCCCCCAGCTGAGGGAGCCAGGGCTCCTTGTGTCCTTCCAAAACCAGAGGCTTATTACACAAAATGTAATTCTTGACTGGAGTGGGAAGTTCCTCTGATATGGGACAGGCAGATTGGTGATGTACAAGAAGAGGATGGGAGGATGGCATCATGTAGGAAAACAGTTTATTGGGCAGCAACTTTGGACCAAAGGCAAGAGCTTTTCTCACATCACATCAGTGAGTTGTGGAATCGCTGCTGGAAGAAACCACAGACTCCAGGAGTGTAAATGCCCTAAAGGGAGTTGGAAAATCAATTAACTGTTGGCAGTTAAATCAGATGTAATGGGAGCAGTCTCTGAAAGGCAGATCTGGGGAAGCATCACGTGGGTCATGCCCTGCTGCAGGACCCTTGAATCCTCTGCCACCAATGGAGAGGGGCTGTTGGGCTTGATGGGGCTCCACTGTGGCTGAACAAAGCTGGGACTAGAAATTCCCCCTCTTCCTTGCCCATCTTTTGCCTCATGGTAAATCCTGGGCAGGGGTGGGAAAATATCATAACAGGCTGTTTTTAACCAGTGGGCAAGTGGCCTGGAGAGTGACCACCATGTCTGTTTTGCTCCCAGGGACCTCTCTGTGTCCAGCCTGCGCTCGGGCACCCACCGGCAGCGATCCCGGAGGGACACACAGCCACCGGTTCTGCCTTGGAAGAAAAACATCTGGAAGAAGAAGAGATAAGGAACAGGTGCATACCAAGTTCACCAGAAGAATTTGGAGTCCTGTGGGTGCCACCAGCTCCGCTGTGGGTAGTTAGAGCTGAAGGAAAGGCCGTGAGAGGAAAGGGAAGCAGTGGAAGTCTCGAGCTCCTGTTGTGTGACCCAGCACTGAATGGACTCCAGAGACTACTGTAAAGGGAAAGCTCTCTCTCTATACAGTCACAGATGTGTCGTGGAGCTGAATTGTGCCTTTTTGGATCAGGCAAGGGTCTTGATGGAGGAGAATGAGCTTAACTCTGCTCTGGAGGCCTGGGCAGAGGGTGGTTGAATACCTTACACAGCAGGGGCAGTTCTGGCCATGGCAGCACTGAGCCCGTGGCACTGCCCTGCTCTGCCTTTGAGCTGAGCATGGGCCCAGCTTGGCCCCACTCAGAGCTGCTCTGGCTGCTCCTTGTGCTCAGGGATGAGCTGCCTCCAGCACAGCCCAGCTCTGCACTGTTTTCTCTTGTCAGGCAGTGCATATGAAAGAGACTCCCAGGGTGAAACACCTTGTAGTTTGTATTAAAAATATATAACATCCAGAAACCTGGAAGCCAGCTGAGTAGTCAGTGGCATTCACTGGTTGAGGAATTCCCTGAAGGGAATTTTCCCTGAGGTCCTTGAGTGGCTCTGGCTGAGGAGGAGGGTGGCTCACACCAGAGCTGGTGTCAGATCCCAGCGTGACCCCTCCCAGCAGACACAGGGTGGGAGGCTGCTGTGGAGCTGTTTCTGCAGGAGCTCTGAGTACCAGCCCCGTGTTTCTGGGGCAGGGAGCCCTACTGGGCCTGAGGCAGGGCCAGGCTGCTGGGCTGGGGCAGCTCAGGGCTGTGACTCCATCCCATCTCCTTGGATACACCCTCAGTGGGGTAGGGTACTCCCCAAAGCCTGCCATGGCAGCTTTGTCCCAGCTCTGCCTGGAAGGAGCGGCTCAGGGCAGAGGGTGGGCTGGTGGGGAGGTCCACACAAAGGCTTCATTGCTGCTTTGCTTAGATCAGGTCTCTGAGCTGGGCTCTGTACAATAAATGCCCAGTGTATGGATAGCAGGTCACTGTGGGAAGCGTAACCTGGGTGGGGAATGCAACAGTCCAGGGGCAGCCAGGAGGGATGGATGTGGAGGGGAGGGCTGAGAAGCAGAAGGGGTTGGGACTGGATGAACTTTAAGGTCCCTTCCAAGCCAAGCCAGTGTGGGATTCCGCAGGAGAGCCCAGCACTGTGCACAGGGAAAGGCTGGGACTGAAAGCTGTGGAGCTTCTGCTGGCACAGAGGAGGGAAAGGGCAGTGTGTCATTGAAAGCCATGCCATGGCCGTGGAGCTTCTGCTGGCTCAGAGGAGGGCAGGGGCAGTGTGTCATTGAAAGCCACGCCATGGCCGTGGAGCTTCTGCTGGCTCAGAGGAGGGCAGGGGCAGTGTGGCATTGAAAGCCATGCCATGGCTGTGGAGCTTCTGCTGGCTCAGAGGAGGGCAGGGGCAGTGTGGCATTGAAAGCCATGCCATGGCTGTGGAGCTTCTGCTGGCTCAGAGGAGGGCAGGGGCAGTGGGGGCACAACACTGAGCCCAGGGCCTGGAAACCACTCCTGCAGGCAAACACAACCTCCAGGAGCTGCATCACAAATGCACTGCTTTTTGCCTGGGCAGATTAACCTCCCTAAGGAACCGAGGCTGCAGCTTCACCTGGGCAGTGCAGAAGTCCCTGCTCTCCTGGAATCACTGTTGGGTCCCTCTTGCTGCCCAACCCAGTATTACACAGGAGCATTTATAAAGACTGCTGGAAGTTGGTGGTGGATCAAAATCTGTGGCTTTTGCAAGTGTAGCCCTGTTAGACATACAAAATAATTCCTTGATTCTGCTTTAAGCCCTGGAGTGGGGAAGAATGAGACCAAGTGATTGTATGAGAAATGAAACAGCAGAGGAATCATTTGGTCCCCAAAGCTGCAGAGAATCTTTTTTATATTTGACCTTACAAAGGTTGGAGNTGGCTTTTGCAAGTGTAGCCCTGTTAGACATACAAAATAATTCCTTGATTCTGCTTTAAGCCCTGGAGTGGGGAAGAATGAGACCAAGTGATTGTATGAGAAATGAAACAGCAGAGGAATCATTTGGTCCCCAAAGCTGCAGAGAATCTTTTTTATATTTGACCTTACAAAGGTTGGAGTCATTCTTAAAAAAAAAAAAAAGAAAATCCTGAAAGGGTTTGTTCCAGAGGAAACTTTTCACATGGTTTAATGTGAGCTTAGTATTTTAAAACAAAACTACTGCTGTAAAGTACTATGTGTCTCTCCTTGTGTGTGTAAGACTTACTGCACACTGCCATATGTAGCATCCTGAAATCTGTGTATTTATTTAAATCTGTTGATTTTTTTAGACAGTAATTTTCAAAATATAATTTGTAATAAATAATGACAAAAGTCAATACTATTTTTCTTCCTTATTTGGTGGCTGGGAGGTGGTGGGTGAAGTGAAAGAAATCCAGATGGCCCAGAGCACTGGGAAAGGGAACGGAGTGGGACAGCAGGGCTGGGTGGGAATGGGGAGGCTGGGAATGGTCCTGAGCAAATCCCAGTTCAAAGTGAATCCATCAGAATTAAACATTCCTTAACTCAAACACCTTCTTCCTTCTTAGATGTCTGCAGGAGCATAGATGGGAAATTATCCCCAGGTTGTTTTGCCTGGGGCTGTGGGTCCTGGGACCAGCTTGGATCCTTATGCCAAGAGATCCTTGTAGGGTTTTCCCAGAGTTGAGTCCTTTGCCTCAAATCCTCATCTCTGTGACCGTGGGTGTCACCACAGGGACAGAGAACCACAGCCCCCTCCTGTGCCATCACCTTCACAGCTCAGAATAGCTGATAGGTTTTATTAAATTATGGGTTTTAGTGCAGTTAAAAAGCCATCACCCAAAGGAGGCCATGAAGGTGGTGAAGGGCCAGGAGGGGCTGTGTGAGGAGGGCCTGAGGTCACCTGGTCTGTCCAGCCTGAGGGCAGAACTCAGTGGGGGCAGCTCCTCCCAAGGGGCAGCTCCATCTCTGCTCCCTGTGAGCAGGGACAGCACCCAGGGAATGGCTGGAGCTGGGCCAGGGCAGGGACAGCACCCAGGGAATGGCTGGAGCTGGGCCAGGGCAGGCTCAGGTTGGATCTCAGCAAAAGGTTCTTCCCCCAGAGGGTGGTGGGCACTGACCAGGCTCCCCAGGGCAGTGGGCACGGCCCCAAGGCTGCCAGAGCTGCAGGAGGGTTTGGATGATGCTCTGGGGCACAGGGTGGGATTGTTGGGGTGTCCTGAGCAGGGCCAGGAGTTGGACTGGCTGAACCCTGTGGGTCCTTCCCACTCAGGGGGTTCCATGAGTCCATGATTTCTCTGTTGGTTTCCAGGGCTCCTGGGCAGAGCTGCACCCCCACCCTTCCCATTGCCTTTCCTGACTGAGCCACATCTCCCATGGCCCAGCCCCCACCCTCTGACTTGGGGTGAAATCCAGATTCATTCAGGTGTTCCTGTGACAGTAACTCACAATTTCTCTGCCTTCAATGACAAAGGTCCATGATCAAAAGGACCTCAAATTACAGGTAACCATTGGACACACTGCACTTTTCCTGTGTGTAACTTCTGAGGTGCAGCCCTCCCCTCCGCTGCTCAGCTGAGCTCCAGAACAGCCTGAGAATTTGGCCTGGGTGGGGTGATTTCCAAGGTGTCCTGCTTGGACTGATTCCAGGAGGTGTGAATGAGGAACTGAGGGCTGTTGGACATTCCTGCATTTCCCAGAAAAGTTTCCCCACTGTGTGGAGCATCTTTTGATCCAGCCTTGGGCTCAACCTTTTATTTTCCTTAAGTCACAAAGGAATTATGACCTTGGTGAGCCCTTGGTCTCAGAGGACAAATATCCCTGTCTGGGACCCTGTGAGGGTCATGGCACAAGACAAGCACCGTATTTGCTGCAGGTGGGACCATAAGAAATACTCTCCAGCCTTTCCACAATGTGTGGGCTTGAAACAAGGTATCCAAACAGGGAGAGAAAGAATTGGAACTAATCATTGTGGGTGGGTTGTTGTTTTTGGAGGGCTTTAAGATCAATTAATAGAAAAAAATTTGACATAAGATCAATTAATAGAGAAAAACTTGACAGAGGGATGAATGATGGAATATCTTTGAGGGAAGGCTCCCCACATTCATGGGAGGGAACTTTGGACTCAAGGTGAGTTCCACAGGAGGAAATTACCGGAAAAGCGGCTTAAAAATGCCCCAGGCCAGACACCCAGAAGAGTCCCCAGGGCCCTGATCACAGAACCTCAGCAGAACTCCTTGCCAGGGATGTTCTGTAATGCCCCTCAGTCCCACCAAGTGCTGAGGGACAACCTGAGCCTGGCAGTGATCCCTGGCAGTGCCCAGAGCGACTCCAACATCTGTGCAAAGCCCAGCCCTTCGGTCCAGCATAATTACAAGCCCTAATTAAGTATCACTCTAGGGAAGAAGAGAAGGGAAATGCTTAAGAGTATCTTAATTAGGGTGAAAAGGGATAAGAGAGGACTGTGCTTATTCTTGAGGTTGTTGAATTCGCTGACAAAGGTGAGCTGAAGTAGGTTGAAGGAGGTGTGTTTTATAAATTCTCACACATAACAGGAAAGAACAGAAAAATAAAACTTCACTTAAGAGGAAAATGCAGGAAATCAGGCAACTTCCAAGGGCAGTTCTAAGTATAAGTGATAGGGCATCTTTTTAAGATACAGCTTTTTGATTGAACAGTCCTTTTTGCCATGGACAATTCTCATGAAATTGAACCTCTTGTTCCCTTCGTGTGACTCTGGAATTTTTTCAGCAGTTCCTGAATGAAATCCTTCCCAGATGTCCCATAGGCAGCAAACCTCCCTTCAGCTCTGTGGGACAGCTCAGTCCTCTCAGCTGAGGCAATTTTTTTTTTTTTGATGGGACTTTACTTGCTTCTGACATTTATTGAAAACTTGGGTTCTGCAGGGAGAAAATGTGTTGACATAAAATAGAAGGATGGTTTGAGTGGGGGGTATTTGGGTGATGCCTTTTCAGACCTTCCCTTTGATGCTTCCATGGAATGAAGGAACTGTCCATGTCAGAAATCTGCTTTGATAGGAGATTTTCTTCCTGGAATTTTATAATTTTGAACTGGTTTGTTCTGGATTGCTCTGTGGAAGAGCTGGGCCTTCTGAAATCACAGGCTGAGGAAGCTGGGGCTGTTCAGCCTGGAGAAGAGAAGCTTGTGTAGAGACCTCAGAAGAACATTCCAGTATCTGAAGGGGCTACAGGGAAGCCAGAGAGGGATTGTGCATCAGGAACTGGAGTGATATAACAATGAGGAATGGCTAAAAACTGAAAGAGGGAGGTTTAGATTAGATATGAGCAAGAATTCTTGGCTGTGAGGGTGGGCAGGCCCTGGCACAGGGTGGGCAGAGAAGCTGTGGCTGCCCCATCCCTGGGAGTGTCCAAGGCCAGGTTGGACAGGGCTTGGAGCAACCTGGGCTGGTGGGAGGTGTCCCTGCCCATGGCAAGGGGATCTCTAAGGTCCTTTCCCTCCCAGACTGTTCTGTGGGTCTGTGATTCTGTGGAATAAGACCCAGAGTGCAGCAGGAGGGGGAGGGACAGTCAGTGGTGGGTGTGGGGTCAGAACTTGGCATGGACCAGCAGCTGGTCCCTGGCCCTTTGGTTTGGGCACCTCCAACCTGAGCTGCAAGGGCAGGTCTCGGTGTGTCTGTGGAGGTTGGATGTGACCCACCAGCACAGACCCCCCAGACAGTGCTGGGAGCCTCTGCAGCTACCGAGCATCTCTCTCCACAGAATTCCATCCAGCACAGAGATCTGTCTCTCCTGCACAGGACTAAAGCCAGAACTGCAAGGAACTGAGGCAGATGTTCTGCAAAAGGTCTGCCCTCTGTGAAATACCTCCTTGAGCTCCTGTGCTGGAAAGCCAAGCTTGGAGTAACACAGTTCAATGGAATGGGAGCTGCTCAGTGCCCTCCACCACTGAGAGGTTCTCCAGTCACCTGGGCCATGGCTGAGGAGCTCCTTGTGGTTTGGCTCCCACAGGCTGTGGCAGGATCTGACACGTGTCAATGGGTAGTTTTAGCCAAGAAATAGAGGGCTTGATATAACTTCTCTATTTAAAGTTGCCAATTCCTGTCTCTGGCTCCAGTTCCTTGGTATGAAGGTTGTTGATGTCTGGCTGCATGAGCTGGACACATTGAGAAAAAAAGTAGATGTACAGTGGATGTCAGCTCCAAAATCCACACCTTCTGCCAAAGGCTGTGAGGTCTCTGGTCAGCTGCATCCCACACCTTCAGGATCTCCTGGCTGGGGGTCAAGGAAAGCCACAGGCTCTTTGGATGTCATTCCCTGGTCTGGACATCACAGTAACCAACCACAGCCCATCTTATCCGACCCAGGCAAGATGAAGTATAAAACACTGAAATCCTTCCATGAGAATGAGGTCTTGTTTAACTCTTAATCACTTCCTTTGGAAGGAATTGGTAGGAAAGCCAAGGCAGGTGGAGCTGGCATAAAGCTGCTGGGTGAAGCACATCTCCATCTGTCACACTTTCCTCTGGCACTGCCTATGGGTCTCCTTGAAATCCTTTCCTCAGCCTCACACCTGCTCATGGATGAGCCCCTGGATGTCCCTCACCTCTGTAACCACTGTAGGACATCTGGGGAGATCTTAAAGCCACTCCCTTGTCCAAAGGAACCAGCTTGTTCCTCCCCACACACTTCTCCCTCAGGTCCCCTGCAGAGGTGAGAGTTCCCCTGACCTCCCTGGGGAAAGGCTGCTCCAAGGGGAAGGCTGACTTAGGAACCTGCAACAGGCACCTCTGCACCTCGAACCTCCTCCTGCCTTTCCCCTCCAGCATTGACTAAACCACAGAGGGAAAACTACATTGGTGGAAATCTGACCCAGGAGAAGGGAGAAAAGATGGTTTAGTGACTTCATATGAGTCCTGAGCTGAAAGATGAAGCCCCAAGAGCAGCTGAACTTGTGGCTGAGACATGAAGTGTGGAGGCCACCAGGATCATTGAGATTTTGCAGGTGGAATTTACCATAGGAGAGCATTCCAGTGATGTTGGTTCTCAGCTCAGGTGGCACCACGAGGGGAGAGAATCTCTCCTTGTGAGAAAGGAGAAGCTGAAGCAGAAAATTGAAATGGGCACATCCACATAGTCTAAAATGGTATTCCTAAGGTAATGACCACAGGCCCAAGCCCCACCTGGCAATGAGCTCCAGGTAAATATGTCTGTGTCCTAGTTCAGCAGGTGGGACCAGTTGTCACTGTGTGGGGGTGATCAAAGCTATGTGTTCTACCCCCTCTATTCATTCCCAAGGTCAATGGCCCATTTGCAGCAGCTTCCCAGGGAGTCGTTGGCACCTCCACTCCCAGCCTGAGGGGGCGTAGGTGCTAACGGGCCATCAACAGTTCAAAAATAGCCCATGACTCACAGCGTTAATCACCCATTGTGNTGTAGTATTATTATTAAATTGTAGCTCTGACTTATAATCTCTCTTGTGTTGAGCTCATTTCTCCTACTGGTTTACCTCTAAACCAGCACAGTCTGTTATCCCATAAGGAGCTTGGTGAGGCCTGGGAGGTGTGAGAACCCTCAGCAACACTCTGCATGAGAAGGGAGCTGAAGCCTTCAACCCACCCTGCAGCCCAAGCACAGCTGTGTCCCACCACGGGACATGCACCCTCTCCAGGAGCACAAGGCTCGTGGCTGCTTCTCCAGGCTCCTGGTGTGGATCTGTTTGGAAGTGGTGCCATTTATGGAATCCCAGAATGGTTTGGGCTGGAAGGAACCTTAAAGATCATCCTGTTCCACTCCCTGCCATGGCAAGGGACGCCTTCCACCAGCCCAGGTTGCTCCAAGCCCTGTCCAACCTGGTCTTGGACACTCCCAGGGATGGGGCAGCCACAGCTTCTGTGCCCACCCTGTGCCAGGGCCTGCCCACCCTCACAGCCAGCAATTCCTCCCTCCCATCTGGTCTCTCAGGAAGAAGTCACCCTCCCTCTCCCACTCTGCTCCCAGAGTGTGTGTCCTGCTGAGCTGAGGAGCACAGAGGGGTACTCTGCTGATTTGCACAGGCTCTCTGTCCCCGGTTGTGTTGGGGACAGGAAGAGGTGCCATTGGCTCAGCTAAATGCCCATCCTGTGGGGCATCAGGAGCAGGCTGCAAGCACAGTTGGTGTAGTCTGGAGCACATGGTATGAACACTTTGTTGAGCAGCTTTTCCTGGGAATTGGTGGGAAAACACCTGAAGTGCTGCATTCCAGAGGAGAGAATGATAAGGCTGGTCAGAAAGACTTTCACTAACTCTGGGATCTCTTCTTGCCCATGATGGGGCTGTTCTGGCACCAACCACAGCCAGAAGCTGTGAGAGCCTCCAGAGGCTGGAAAATCATCTCCCCTTTCCCTCCAAACACAGGGGCCTCCCTTCAGCACATCCCTTCCTTTCGTTAGGACCCTATTAGCTCATTATTTGCAATATGTGTTAACCAATTCAATAAGTCACCCTGATGGTTTTTTTAGTTCTCAAACATGTCATGAAAATGTCTAAGACTTCATTTCAGCAGCGAGACCATAACAGTTTAGACAAGATCTGAGATGGTGAATAACTCTCTCCCTGGGGATTTGATGGCAAATCTGAGGTATGGCTTGGGGACTTTATTATTAAAAGAGAATAATCTGCCTCCAGCTCTTTTGGAGGAGGAGGAGGAGGAGGAGGGAGCACACATTGAGCAATTAAGAAAAATGTCTTTGACCTTCAGCAACTTAATCAGCTGCCAGTGTTCTTCCTAATAGTGTGCTAATGGTTAAGTTCTTCTGGATGCCATAAAAAGTGCTATAACTGGAGGCTACAATAAAGTGCTGATCAACCCATCAAGTGAGTCAATCCAAAAGTAATATCTGTCTTTGTAATGACTATAATAAAACCCATGCCAAAGCCAGGGGATGACGTGAATGAGAATGCTGCTTAATTATGCTGGGCTGCAATGCTGGGTGGATTTGCCACACTGCTGCAAACTTGCTCTTGGGTGACATTCCCATCCCTGCCTAGGAAAGGCAAACTTCATGTTTGTGTGGCCAGTCCATATTTGTGCTCCAAGGACAGTCCTAAAAGGTTTGGACAGGTGACATCTCCATCCAAGCCAGCGGGAGTTGTGGTGCAGAAAAGGGTGTTGAATTTGGGCTGGGGAGCAGGATGGAGGGGTGACTGTGATTCCCTTGGTGAGAGGTTGGGGCTGGAAAGAGGAGAAGAAGTGTTTCTAAATTTAAGGTATTCTGATGCTAAAGACAGACTAAGATTCAATGCCATGGTGGTGGAACAGGGTGTAGGTTCACTGAACATCCAACACAGCACCATGGAACGAGGTAATCCAGGGTTGTGCTGAACAGGGATAGATGCAATGGAGCAGAAAACACCTCTGGCAGAGGGAAAGGCCAGGGGGAATCAGAGAGACCCTTCCTTGCGCTGGGGATGGAGCTGAGGAGCTGACAGAGGTTGAACACTGTCCCTGAGTGTTTGCCATGGAGAAGACAATGATCAAGTGCCCTTCAAAGGTACCTCACAGGTACCAGGAGTAGAGGGACTGGAGGATCTTTCCCTGCCTGCTGCCTTGTCTTGAGGTCCCTGAGAGACGAGGGCAACCCCAGACAGTGCCCAGTGTAGAGGGAGCGTAGTAGTCACTGGGCTCACTGAACCCCACCCCCTTTATAACTCAAGTGTTGCCTGTTGTGCCTTGGCAGGGCACAGGTGATTGGTCAGTGAGTGCCCCAGCACTGGAACCTGAATTCTCCCTCCATGGGCACTGTCCTGCTGTGCCCAGGCAGCAGGAGAATGGGATGGAGCCCAATGGGAAGGTGCCAGGGTGAGGCACCTGCAGCTTTGATGGGAGGATGACAGAACTTTTCCTCCCAAACACAGCCACTGTTTTGGGACCCCTCTGAGCACAAAGCTGCTCTCCAGGATGCTGAGAGGCAGGAACCCAACTCACAGACCCAGCATGGAGCTGCTGGTGGAAAACACACTGCAGCCTTCCAAGGAATCACAGAGCAGATTCCTCCCCCAGCAGTGAGGAAAACAGGATGCAGCCACATTCCTGCTCACACAGACAAGGCTCTCAACAGCAGCACAAACACATTTGCTCTGTTCCAATTAAACCCTGGCTTTCTATCACCTTGCTGCTGATAAGGGCCTGATTAATGGAAGAATTGTCTTTTCCTTTTTTTCTTCCTTTTTTTTTTTGTTTTTAATAAAGCCTCTGGTGTTCATTGTTTTTTTCCTCTCCCGTTTCTTGTTTCAAAGGTTCTTTCGAGGAGGGCTGCTGATTGTGCTGGAAGTTGTATGGGAACACTTAGTCTCTTCCTGGTTTTGTTTTTGGGGCTAAGTGCTGCCACTGAGACCAGCAGGTCCAATGGCCAAATCACCTCTGTGGACAACCAGCAAAATCCTGCCCTTGTGCCTCCCAATAAACAAGAGCAGATCCATGTGTTTGTCCAGGACACAGAAAGTGCCAGAACAGTGATTTGGTGACTTTTTGCCAGTGTTGTTTCCTCTGGAGAACCTCCTTCCCTCGTGTGCCTCAGGTGCATAGCAACAGCTCAGCAAAACAAAGGCAACCCCAGCAAGGCATTGGAAAAATATTATCCCAGTCTGAAGGGTGGGGTTTGGCCTTCAATGGGGCTGGAATCATCCCTAATGCAGCCTTTCCATGGGGCTGGGATCAGCCTAGTGCTGGCTTAGAGTGGATCAGGGATCAGCCCCAATGCTGTCTTTTCATGGAGCTGGGATCATCTGCAATGGTAGCTTTCCATGGATCTGGGATCAGCCTAATGCAGCCTTTCTATGGAGCTGGGATCAGCCTCAATGGTGGCTTTCTTTGGAGCTGGGATCAGCCCTAATGCTGGCTTTGCATAGAGCTGGGATCAATCCAATGCTGGCTTTCCACAGAGCTGGGATTAGCCCCAGTGCTGGCTTTCCATGGATCTGAGATCAGCCCAGTGCTGTCTCTCCATGGAGCTGGGATCAGCCCCAGTGCTGTCTCTCCATGGAGCTGGGATCAGCCCCAGTGCTGGCTTTCCATGGATCTGGGATTAGCCCCAGTGCTGTCTCTCCATGGAGCTGGGATGAGCCCAGTGCTGGCTTTCCATGGAGTTGGGATGAATCCAATGCTGACTTTCCATGGAGCTGGGATCACCCCAATGCAGCCTTTCCATGGATCTGGGATCAGCCCCAGTGCTGGCTCTCCATGGAGCTGGGATCAGCCCATGGCTGTGGTGCCCTGACATGCCATGCTAATTAGCTGATCACCTTCCTCCCAGGTGAAGCTGCTGGAGCTCCTGCCCCAAGGCCATGTGGGACAGTGCCATGCTCATGTGTCAGTGTAGGCAAAGGCCTGGAGGCAAAGCTGTGCTTCCTTCAGCCATAAGAGCTCCTTTGTCCTCTGCCCTCTGTAGGGTGGTGGCAAGTGAGGATGGCTCCATCACCACATTCCTGATCCAGCCTCTAAAATGCAGAGTTGTGAGCAGAGATGTGACCAGAGGGCCACAGGGATCCCTGGTCGGGGAGCCACAGTATTGCTCATGCATCACTCTTGGGGCTGGTAAGAGTCAGGCCCTAGGGCTCCTGTCTCCTGCAGAACTGGCACCAAGCCCCAGCAGGGACATGTGGTGCTCAGCTCCAGCAGGGACATGTGGTGCTCAGCTCTAGCAGGGACAGGCGGTGCTCAGCTCCAGCAGGGACATGTGGTGCTCAGCTCTAGCAGGGACAGGCGGTGCTCAGCTCTAGCAGGGACAGGTGGTGCTGAGCCCCAGCAAGGACATGTAGTGCTGAGCCCCAGCAGGGACATGTGGTGCTGAGCCCCAGCAAGGACATGTGGTGCTCAGCCCCAGCAGGGACAGGTGGTGCTGAGCCCCAGAAGTGCCTCCCTGGCAGTGCTGGAGCAGCTCAGCTCCCCACTGTCACCATCCCTGGGGACACTCACTGTCAGAGGGTGTTGAAATGACTGATGGAGCAGAAATGCCTCAGACCTGGAGCTTCTCCCCAGCTGAGCCAGGGAGGGGGAGCACAGCCAGGAGCTCGAGGGACAGGATGGGAAGGAGAGCAGCCAAATCAGGGCCTGATAAAGCAAGTGGGAATTGTGAACAAGGAAGGAATCAGCCAGTCTGGTCCGGGGGCCTGAAAATGTCTGAGTTAAGGGGGAAAAGGCTTGGCTGAGAAGCCCTGTCTGGTTCACAGCGGGATGTTCTCATGCTCTCAGGGTTGCTCTCAGATGTAGGAAACCTTCAGCCTTCCCTGTGCTGCTGTGCCCACCTGGCATCTGCTGTGGGGACACACTCACTGTGAGCCAGTCACACCATCCCATTTTCTCCAGCTGTGTGGTCACAGAAAAACAAAATCCCAGAATGTGCTGAGCTGAAGGGACCCACAAGGACCAGCCAGTCCAACCCTCAGCCCTGCACAGGAACAGCCCCAAGAGTCACCCCCTGTGCCCCAGAGCATCATCCAACCCCTCCTGCAGCTCTGGCAGCCTTGGGGCCATGCCCACTGCCCTGGGGAGCCTGGTCAGTGCCCACCACCCTCTGGGGGAAGAGCCTTTTGCTGAGATCCAACCTGTCCCACTGATTGGTCCCCTGTGTGTGCTGGTGGATAACTGTCTTTCCTCAGTAAGGGACCCTTTCCCTCCCCTCTTCCATTTCCATGTTTCCCTGACTGAACCTTTCCACACTTTCCCTGCACATCTTTCCTCCATCCCATTGCTGTGGTTCTCTGCTTTTCCTTCCCCTTTCTTTACCTTTCCATATTTTTGCTGTCATGACTACACCAGGATTTATTCAATTTTTTTAATTTCATCTCTTCCTCTCCACTTTTCCTTGTGCTTTCCATAGCAGGTGAGTTTTTAGATTTAGGTCAAAAAGTGGCCATCAGGGAATGAAAAGGGATAGGTGAGAGATGTCAAGACAGGAGAGGTGGAGCAAGGAAAGAGGAAGGAGCAACAGGAAACGGCATCTCAGTTTCAGCTCATGGTTATGGGGCAAGAAATAAAATGAGTTTGCCACAGTGTCTGTGGGCAGGAGTCCCCTGATCAGCCAGGGGAAGGTGACACCAAGTGTGTGCCCAGCTCTGCACAGGAGCCTCTGTGGGAAGGGGTCTCACACCACAGCAACGGCTGTGCCAGGGAGACCTGGAGACATGGGCTGCTCACAGAGATGTTGAAGGACACTTGGCTGAAGTCTTCTTGAGCTACAGGTTTGTGACAAGTGTTGGGTCCAGCACAGAGCATTGAAAGGAGCACAGGAGGGAATGGGGAATTCTCCAGTCTGAGCCAGACAAGGTGTGAAATGAAATGGTTCAAATGGGTCCTTCCAAACTCACAGTCCCTCGTGTGTCACTGCACAAGTTGAGATTGGAGGAGAACTTTAGCAGATGGTGAAGTGGCAAAGCAGACCCCTGAACAGAGGGGTGAGTGTTTTAAAGGAGTGGCTGCACAGTCAGATTCTGCCCTGTGAGGATTTGTTCCTTCCCAGAGTTTTGTGTGATGTGTAAAACCTCAGGTAAAAGGTGTGGAGCAAATACCAAGCACTTGTGTCCAAAATATAGAGGGGGAGCATCCCTCCTTGGTGCCATGGGAGTGTGCTGGTTTAAAGGCAAACCAGCAGAAGAAACCAGCCCAACACAAAAGAGATTATAAATTAGAGTTACAATTTAATGACGATGTTAAAATAAATGCAATGGAAAAAAGAGAAATTGGGTTTAACCCACAAACCCAGCAGTGTAAACCAGCCCCCTGGGGCACAAACACAGTGGGGTTTGGTGGCCCCTGTGCTGAGCCCCACGGGGTTCCCCCGAGTCCAAAGGAAAAGGAAGGGACAAACCTGTTGGTGCAGATGATGGCACAGTCTGGGCGAGAGTGGTGGGCTCCTCCTGTCCAGGTTCTGATCCTCCTCTGGGTGCAACCAGTGGTACCAGAAGTCCCCAAAGCCCAAGATTCTGTCCCCTCAGGTGCAGGTGGGAGTCCCCAGTGGGTCCCCCAGGGCAGGGAGTTCCAGACTGGGGGATGTGACTCTGGGAGTCAGGGGGGATTTTGGAATCCTTGCTGGCCCCTGAGCAGAGCTGAGCCCTCAGGTGGGTGTGGAGGTGCCAAGGAGTCCCTGCAGGGGAGTTCTCCCAGCTCCTCTGCCAGGCTTCTTTCCCAGCCAGCTGCCAGGCTGAGGGCTCAGCTGTGCCCTGGGCAGCTGCTGCCAATGGGCCATTGGGAAGAGTTGCTGGGCAATGAATGGAGGGTTTAGAATGCACAGCTTTGGTCACACCCACACAGGGAGAAACTGGTCCCAGCTTGCTGAACTAGGACAGGGAGTGGCAACTCTTAGGCCAGACATGGCAGGGCAAGTGGAGCTCAGCAAGGCCTGAAGGGCAGGTGCTTCACACACACCTTGCCTTGGAGATGGTGGTGGATGTACTCACGTGTGAGCCATTCCCTTGGGAAAAGGGGAGCCAAAGGGACTGAGGCTGTTGTCCCTTTGCACCTCCTCCTTCTGGCTCCTCCCCAGCTGCCCCTTCACTTGCTCTTATACCGTTCTGGCTTCTGAGGGAGGAGCTGGAGGGCTCCATGTGGGACAGTTGGAGAGGCTTTGGAGCCATGACTCATGGCTTTGGAAAGGTATGAAAACTGGGGGGGGGAAATGAAGTGAAGCTACTTAAATAAAGACACTACAGAAGTTTTAGTTCCACGGTTGAAATAGTCTTTTATTGGTTATGTCCCTTGAGGGGTTAGTACAGGACTTTTGCACTAAGCTCAGATTTGTAAAGGGTCATGAATCTGTGTGGAAATTATTTCAGTCTAACACTGACTTCAACATTTGGCTGCACAGAAGAATGTCAGTGTGGGGCTTTTTTAAGGGATTTATATATATATATTGAGCCAGAAATACCATATTTGAAGCCTGCTTTTCACCAGGGGAGCTGGAGCACATTGTAATCCTTGTGAAAGGAAAGGAGTCTCTCATCACACCATGAATCCAGGAGCTGGGCATTTAAACAAGGTGTCAAGTACAAGTTGTGACACCAATTGCTACATCCTGGCTTTGAGGAGGGATCCACTCTCTAATTAGAAACCTGGAGCTTTACTCTACCTGGGCACTGTGCCAAACTCTTCCCAGTGGTGCCCAGCGGCAGGACAAGGAGCAATGGGCATGAGCTCAAACACAACGAGTTCCACCTCAACATGAGGAAGAACTTCTTCCCATGGATGTGGCAGAGCCTGGAGCAGCTGCACAGGGAGGGTATGGAGTCTCCCTGTCTGGAGACATTCCAAACCCACCTGGATACATTCCTGTGCCACCTGCCCTGGGTGACCCCGCTTGGGCAGGAGGATGGACTGGATGATCTCCAAGGGTCCCTTCCAGCCCTAAGGATTCTGGTGTTGTGTGGGCAGCTGTTTGTGTACTTCTTGAAAAGAAACTCATTTTCCAGCCTTGGCTGTGGGATTTGCCCCACTGGGTGCCCAGTTTCCAGTGCTGGAGCAGTGCTGGGTCTGCCCTCCCAGCTCAGGGTAGTGGAGAGCAGGAGAGCAAGGGCAAGCTGGGACAACTCCTCCACATCTGATGCTTTGTTCGAGGGTTGCTCTCTCTGTGTCACCTTTGAATTTTAGCCAATTAGCCTCTAGAGTGAGATTTAAATATTGTTGCTAATGTTAATGGAGGGTGTGCATGTTTTCATGTTTGCAGCTTGCCTGCAGGCCTGGAATAACACTTGTCATGCAGAGAGGAGAAGGAGCAGCAGGGCCTGGAGACCTGGCAGTGGAGGGGAGAGCTTTGCTGCCCATCAGAGCTGTCCAGGCCCCCTTGAGATCCTGCTTAGTCACCTGAATTGATAACTCTGTAGCTCTTTCCTCAGAGCCCCTTGAAATTGGGAGGCAGCACAGAATGTCACCTCTGCTGTGTCTTCAACCTGCCCCCAGAAAAGGGAAGGAGATCAAGACAGGCCCTGTTGGTTCTGGGCTGGGAAGGAGCCACATGTGACCAGTACCAGTGATTTCTTCAGCTCTTTCCACACTGTGCAGCTCTCAGTCAAGAGCTGAAATAAACCTCCATTCCCAGCACATGGAGAAACCTTCCATGGCTCACATGGACAAACCTTCCATGACTCACATGGACAAACCATCCATGGTTCATGTGGGCAAACCTTCCATGGCTCACATGGACAAACCTTCCATGGCTCACATGGGCAAACCTTCCATGGCTCACATGGGCAAGCCTTCCATGGCTCACATGGAAAAACCTTCCATGGCTCACATGGGCAAGCCTTCCATGGCTCACATGGAAAAACCTTCCATGGCTCACATGGGCAAACCTTCCATAGCTCACGTGGAGAAACCTTCCATGGCTCACGTGGGAAAACCTTCCATAGCTCACGTGGAGAAACCTTCCATGGCTCACATGGACAAACCTTCCATGGCTCACGTGGGAAAACCTTCCATGGCTCACATGGACAAACCTTCCATGGCTCACATGGACAAACCTTCCATGACTCACATGGACAAACCATCCATGGTTCATGTGGACAAACCTTCCATGGCTCACATGGAGAAACCTTCCATGGCCCACATGGGCAAACCTTCCATGGCCCACATGGACAAACCTTCCATGGCTCACATGGAGAAACCTTCCATGGCCCACATGGGCAAACCTTCCATGGCCCACATGGACAAACCTTCCATGGCCCACATGGGCAAAACTTCCATGGCTCACATGGACAAATGTTCCATGTCCAACATGGGCTGGGAGAGGGGATGGTGGTGGAGTTTGTAGCATAAGCAGGATGAATGACCTGATTCCTCTGAGGGGCTGGGGTCTGGTCCTGCAGAAGGCCTGTTCAGAGCCTGGTTGGTCCAAGTGCATCAGAACAGCCTCTCTTCAGCCTCACACACAGATCCATCACCTCGTTTGTGCTCCACTTCCTCTCATGTCTATGTGCCCAGAGGCAGAAAAAAGGAATGGTGTTGGAAGAAGGATGTGGTGCTGGAGAGCAGGGATGCAGTGCTGGAATCAGAGCAGGGATGTGGAGCTGCAGAGCAGAAGGATGTGGTGCTGCAGAGCAGAGGATGTGAGGCTGGAATCAGAGCAGGGATGTGGTGCCTTGTGTCACAGTGTTGAAAGTAATTCTCAAGCTGATAAGGGAGTTCAAAGCCATGTTTTGCTCCTGAGTGTAATCTGGCAGGAAAGGAGAACAGTCAGCAGTGTCTCCTCCTGGTGACCTACCTGTGACACTGATCTAGAAAATTATCTGGTATTTAAAGAAGTAATTCTTTAGCAAGTGATGGTGTTTCAAGGAAATGTATTATGGTTTATTGTCATTGTAATTCTTGTCCTGTGCTGGGATTGTGAATGATTAACTCCCTTTGCTTTGCTGTGGCATGAAGTGGTTTGATGCCTTTTTTTTAACTACATTTGGTACATGAAAAGCCAGGAACCTTCTCAGAGTGGAGCCACCTACTTCTGCTGACAGGGACCTGAATGGGCCCCCTAACTCCAATGACTCAGCCTTGCCTGCTTGGCTGGTGCAGAAGTTCTCAGTTTGGGCATCTCTTGCAATGAAGCAATTGTGGTGGCAGCTCCAGAGTCGTGGGCATGGGAACCAGGCTGAGCAAGTCCTGCTTCCCTAATGAGAGAGTGTCGACCTGCAGGAA
>VWZD01005491.1:836352-866267 GCA_013396695.1 Sakesphorus luctuosus | reverse complement strand
AGGCATTGGAATGGGCTGCCCAGAGAGGGGGTGGATTCCCCATCCCTGGAGGTTTTTCAGCTGAGCTTGGCCGTGGCACTGAGTGGCATGATCTGGTAAAGGGACTGGAGTTGGCCCAAGGGTTGGACTTGATGATCTGGGAGGTCTTTTCCAACCCAATCCATTCTATGATTCTATGAAAACACACTTGCATTTCATTTGAAAAGTTTCAAATGTGTTTAATGAGTCCTTCTTTTGCTCTCTTAATCCTGTGCCATCACTGGGCAAGGAGCCATCAGAGATGGTTCTCTAGAGCAGATAAAAATGGAGTAACTGCTACAGGAGCAGCTAATCCAAGGCATCTGTTCCCAGGACAAGGCAAATGTTCCTGGTGATCCCCAGTTCTGTTCCAAATCCACATGGATTACACCAGGGATACCAAATCGACACTGGAAGTCGGGTCATAGGACCACCTTTAACCCTTTCCCAGAGTTGGGATGGAATTATGTCAGTTGTGGAATTAAGAGCAGAATGCCAAGATTCTGGGTAGTCCTTTTGGAGGAGGGATACTGAGAGACCACTTCAGTAATATATCATTTTAAGAGGCCAACTACTTAAACCTTGTTGAACTCTGAGGCTTAAGGAGCAGCACAGGCAGAGCTGAGGTCGCTGCAGGTGGGTTGGGGTATCACAAAAGCTGTAGTTTTAGAGCAGACCCACTTGAGGGACAAGGTTTGTCCATAGGGAAGAATCGAGCCTGGCTTTGGAAAAAGGAGTTTTCCCTTGGATAATTCCAGAGCTGAGGAGCTGACTTGGTGCCATGAGCAGGTCCTTGAACATGAAGAAATGTTTTACAGGAGAGCTTTTTGCCCTTGTTGACTGAACACACTGGAATTCTGTGCATGCTTTGCATGTCCTGGACAGGGTGGAATTCCCAAACCCTCCTGGAGAACGTGGGGCTTCTTCCTTTGCCTCTGGTACAACAGTGGTCCTGATCCATCCTTGGGCTGAAAGGCTGATCAGGGATTGGACGGCTGTCTGTGGGCTATGAATTATGTTCTACCTCCTCTAAAACACCCCAGATGAGGTTGGGTTTTGGACAAAGGTGGGACAGAGACCCTCCAGCACCTCTTCACATGCACAGGGCCCCACATTATCCCCAGATTTGGGGGAGAATCATAGAATCATAGAATCAGCCGAGTTGGAGGAGACCTCTGAGATCATCAAGTCCAGCCCTCAATCCAACCCCACTTTGATTACCAGATCATGGCCCTGAGTGCCACGTCCAGTCTCAAGAGAACAGTTCTAAGATGAAATCAGCAGGTTCACAGCCTTCCTTCACTTATTCTGAAGTATAAGGAGACACAGCAGTTTCTGGAATCACCTCATACATAGTTTTTGGGATCATCTCTCACCCAAGCTGTTGAAGAGGCCTCAGGATCCAGGATCTCGCCCTTGGTCTTGCTCCTCTTTCCTGGCTCCCAGTCAGCTGTGCTGAGCACAGACACCTCCCCAGCAGCACTTTGGGTCTGCTGGCTGTTCTTACTTAGGAAATGTTGATTTAACCCTCTCAGGAATTAGCATTACTCAGGGCAGTGCTCTTTGAAGTGGTTACCAGCCCAGTTAGCAGTAAGTGCTGGGTGTGGTGTGTATCTGCAAGGCAACAGTGTCATCTTTTCCTGGGGACAGAATCTTTAATAAGGGGAGTTTCCCCTGTTGCAGTGGGCAGGTGTGAGGCAGATGCTGTTTTGGGTAGCCAAGTGAGTTGCAAAATTTGGAGAACGTGGTAAAACACTGCCTTGTGTTAAGTTGTGCCACATTTGTTCTGTGGCACAAAGCTGGAGGGACCAACCCCTGCAACTTTGTAGGAGAAAACCTGGTTGAGAGATTTGAGGAGTTTCCTGTTGCTTTTCAGTTCTAAATTGCAGAACCACAGAATGTGCTGAGCTGGGAGGGACCCCCAAGGACCAGCCAGTCCAACCCTCAGCCCTGCACAGGAACAGCCCCAAGAGTCACCCCCTGTGCCCCAGAGCATCATCCAAACCCTCCTGCAGCTCTGGCAGCCTTGGGGCCGTGCCCACTGCCCTGGGGAGCCTGGTCAGTGCCCACCATCCTCTGGGGGAAGAACCTTTTGCTGAGATCCAACCTGAGCCTGCCCTGGCCCAGCTCCAGCCATTCCCTGGGTGCTGTCCTTTGTCCCCACAGAGCAAAGATCAGTAGGCCAAGGGGTTGTGCCCAGAGATATGTGTGACTCCATGGATCAGGGTTTGCACTGGAATCAGACATATTCCTGGTTATTTTTTTCTCAACTTTGCCCCAGCGGCACCGAGTTTGGTAAGAAGCTGCCGACAGAGGCTCATCCCTGTTGCAAAATCCCATTCTGGCAGTGTGTGAGAGATGCTCTCAGCCTGCTCTGGAGGGGGTGCTTACTCATTTTCCTGAGAGCAGAGATGGGCCCTGGGCATTTGTGTTGGCAGCGGTGCCGTAACACCTTCCCTCTTGGCATGGATTATGTAAGGAGTCAAACTTGCTGCAGTGACTCACGGGGCTGTCTGAGCAGAGCTGTTGGAACAGGACCAGGGGAGAGGGTTCCCCCTGCCATGGGTGCACAGGAAGACCAGGAGACATCTGTCCCAGTAGCCCCTCTCGGTGGCTGCTTCTCTTGAAGACCCACTTGCTCTGGAGGACTTCTCCTTCCTCCTGTTCCTCACTCCTGTTTGTCAAGTGATATATAAACCCCTCCAAAGCTCATCATTTGTGCCACTGAACCCTCCAACAGTCCAGCTGAGTCTTTACTGGGGGACATCCCAAGCCTGCTCTTACCTCCAGGACTCATCCTCTCCCTTTTTCTTTGCTCCCTTTCTAAGGCAAACTTGAATCCAGAAGCCTCTGCAGTTGAGAGAGGCTGGATCCAAGTTGTTTTCCTTCTTCCCTGTGTCGCAATCTCTGGCTACATCCACTGGTGGACACCACAGTGCTCAGCCCTTCCAGCCTTTCCCACTCACCTTGGTCCTTGCCTGCTCTGTGCTGGGGAGGCTTGTGCCCCTCTGCTCAAGGAAGTACCTCATATTTTCTTCCATGAACTACTTTTTCTGATTTGGGCTCATATTTTAGTGCTTCATCAGATCAGAGACAAGTCTCTACCAAAGAGGCAAATTTCTGTCACACCTGTGGGCTCTTTTTGCCAGCTTTGTCCCACTCTCTCACTGTTTCACAAATGCTGAAGACTCATAATATCAACACTGTATTTGCACTGACGTTTTCAGCCCATTGTACTTCACAAACCTTAACTCTACAAGCCCCTGAAAGGAGGTTGTGGTGAGGTGTGGGTTGACCTCTTCTCTCAGGTGGCTGGTCACAGGGTAAGGGGAAGCAGCCTCAGTTGCACCAGGGGAGGTTCAGGCTGGATATGAAGAAAGATTTCTCCAGTGAAAGTGTGTTCAAGCACTGGCACAGCTGCCCAGGGAGTGCTGGAGTCACCACCCCTGGAAGTGTTCAAAAAATGACTGGACATGGCACTCTGTGATGTGGGTCAGTGGACATGGTGGCATTTGGTCAAAGGTTGAACTTGGTCTTTGGAGTCTTTCCCAACCTTAATGATTCTGTGATTGCAGTGCTGGCATCTTCACAAACAGAAATAAGGGAGCAGGACTGGGCCCTGCTGCTGCTGCTTCCCTTCTGACTGCTCTGGTTGCTGGGTGCAGACCTCCCCTCACCCACCTGAGCCAGGAGCTGGAAGAGCTGCCCTGGGACATCTGGTTTGGAATGAGTGGGATGCTGCAAGTGAGAAACCTCAGCTCCAGAGGGAGCTCCAAACTGCACCTGCTGCGATGAGAGAGGCAAACACCAGTGGTGCTTCCCAGCACCTGCACGATGGAGAGGAGACAGCCTGTGGTCCACTCTCTGGGTCATCCTCTTGGGTGGTATCACAACATGAGGAGGTCCCCATCCCACCCTCAGTTCCACTCCCAGGCCCAATACCACTCCCAGGCCCAATCCCAGTCCCAGCCTCAGTCTCACTTCCAGTCCAAATCACAGTCCTAAATCCCAGTCCCAATCCCAGGCCCAGTCCCACTCCCAATCTCAGTCCAAATGCCACTCCCAGTCCCAGTCCCACTCCTAAATCCCAGTCCCAGTCCCAATCCCAGTCCCACTCCTAAATCCCAGTCCCACTCCTAAATCCCAGTCCCAGTCCCAGTCCCAGTCCCACTCCTAAATCCCAGTCCTGATCCCGCTCCCAGACCCAGTCCAAATCCCAATCCCACTCCCACTCCCATTCCCACTCCCAGTCTCACTTCTAAATCCCAGTCCCAGTCCCATCCCACTCCTAAATCGCAGTCCCAATCCCAGTCCCACTCCCGGTCCCTGACCTGCTCTCCTTCAGTGAGTCTGTGGCAAAGGTGTGTGAACACCTTCCAGGGATTGCTCCTGGTGAGAACTTGTGCTCCTCAGTCACTGACCTCCCAGAATGGGTCAGGTTGGAAAGGCCCCCCAGCTGGTCCCCCCTCCCTGCTCAGGCAGGGCTGACCTGGGGCAACAGGGGAGGGGACTCCACACTCTCCCTGTCAGCCCCTTCCACTGCTCAGTCCCCCACACACAGTGAAGAAGTTCCTCCTCCTGCTCAGGTGGAATCTCCAACGTCTTCTGTGAGTGGAAGGGCCACAGAACTGGTCCAGAATAGTGTGACTCCAACAGATTTTAATCTACTGATCCCAGGCTTGATTTTCCTTGTGAGCCTTTGAGGTAGGATCAAACCCAGAGTAAAATCCATGTTAAAAGTGCAGGTTTGGGGCACAAGGCACCACTAACCAATCTTTGGACGTGAGGACACTGAATGTGGGGTGGAGGTGGTTTATAAACAGCTCAAATGTAGAATCATGGACTCATAGAAGGATTTGGGTGGGAAGGAACCTTAAAGCTCATCCCATCCCACCCCCTGCCATGGGCAGGGACACCTCCCACCAGCCCAGGTTGCTCCAAGTCCTCTCCAACCTGGCCTTGGACACTCCCAAGGACGGGGGTGGGTTTCAATGAGTGCCCACAAAGCACAGCAGAAGCTTCATTCTTCTCAGTGCTGAACTGGGCAACATCCAAATATCTTGCAATTTTTGTCTGCAAGAGCAGGAATCAGTTTTACCTTGTCAGGAAGAAAGGAGAAGCAGTGACTGCACTGCAGAGGCACGAACTGCTCTCAAGGAAAACATCCAACCCCAACCCAAGCACACTACCCAAGGGCTGGGCAGAGATTAAAGGCAGAGGGAGGGAGCTTGGAGGAAAGGTCAGGCTCACAAAGCAAAACATCTGAAAGGAAAACTTGGAAACTTTCCTGAGAGTGGAGACAGTTGAATTACCTCAGAACAAAGACTGTTGACTCTCCTTATAAGGAGAGAAAGTCTTGATTAAAAAAAAAAAAGGTAAAAAGTTGGTAAATAGTTGTTTTCTCCTTTATTGATTTGTTGGGAGTTTAATGAAAGTTAAAACAGCTGGTTTGGAATGAAGCACAAGTTTAGTTTCAAGCAAATTGAATGGATAAAAAATTCAGTTATTTTAATCATTTTACAGTGGATTTTTTCCTATAATTTATGCACTAGTTTGCCCTATAAAAACAACTTCGAAACTCAAGTAATTAAATGTTTTTAATTCATGTTTTGAGACCTTTTCCTTCCTATTTTGGTGCAAACAATTTTTGAGGTAGAAATGAAGTCACAGCCACCTCTCAGAGAGCCAGGTCATGGCCACCTGCTGATGTAATGGGAAGTCTTGACACACAAATCATTGGGTAAACTCTGCCTGCTCATGGAGGCCATCAAAACATTCCCTCTGGATTCTGAAATTTGGGTCTCTGTGAGTAAATCACACAAATTTAAACAAGGTATGCAAATAAAGGGGAGCTGTGAATAATTGTTGACGCTGTGAGTGAAGGTTTGGAACTCCTGTCTGGGGATGAGGCTCAGGGCACCTGGAGACCTTCAGAGGATCATCCTGTTGATCAAGTTCCAGCATTTAAAGGGACCCACAAGGAAGCCAGAGAGGGACTCTGCTTCAGGAACTGTAGTGATGGGACGTGGGGGAAAGGGTTCAAACTGAAAGAGGGAAAATTTAGGTTAGATATTAGGAAGAAATTCCTCCCTCTGAGGGTGGGCAGGCCCTGGCACAGGGTGGGCAGAGAAGCTGTGGCTGCCCCATCCCTGGGAGTGTCCAAGGCCAGGTTGGACAGGGCTTGGAGCACCCTGGGCTGGTGGGAGGTGTCCCTGCCCATGGCAGGGGGTGGCACTGTGTGGTGTTTAAGGTCCCTTTCAACTCAAACCATTCTGGGATTCTCTGAAGGCAGTTCAGAACACGGTTCACAAGCTCTGTGAGCCCGGCTGAGCAAGGCAGATGCACTGGGAGGGAGGAGAAGTGGAGAAGGGATGTGGTGGAGACATCTATGAGCATGGGATGGGCACCACTGAAGATGCAGAGCAGGATTTCATTAGGGCAGATGTGAAGATGGAAATGGCATCCTACAGAGTGGCCTGAGCATGGCAGGAGAGAGGCCAAGCCTGTTGCTGTGACAATAGACTGGACAGAGAGAAGGGTAAGAGGCAGCCTTGGGTTAAAGAGAAATGCACAGAGGAGAGTCAGGGTTTGATGGAATTGGACATTGTACCTGATCAGAAGCTTCAGTAATTCAAGGAGGTGCCTCTATAGCTCCTTGTAACTCACTGACACAAGGTTTATATGGAAAAATAAAAAAAAAGTCAGGCAGAAATCAGGGGCTTTCACTCTCTCCCACCACTCAGCTTTTTCCTTCCTTTCGATTACATGCCTTAACTTCCCATCAAATCCAGAAGAAAATGCATTCCTGCATCCTTCATATCTACACATCACTTGGACCACCAAAACCATGATAAATGTGAGCACAAGCTGAGGACCAGCTCCAGTGCTTTGTTGGCTGCCTGAAATCAGGGTAATAAATCCCTGGGGACAGAGACCAAGACGTTTTCCCCTGGATGACCAAAGAGCCACTGCCCTGGCAGCACTGGAGCAGCTCCCTGTACATGCCACCTGTAAAGCCCATCCCATCCCACCCCTGCCATGGGCAGGGACACCTCCCACCAGCCCAGGGTGCTCCAAGCCCTGTCCAACCTGGCCTTGGACACTCCCAGAGATGGGGCAGCCACAGCTTCTCTGCCCACCCTGTGCCAGGGCCTGCCCACCCTCACAGGGAAGGATTTCTTCCCAACATCTGATCTAACCCTGCCCTATTTCAGCCTAAAGCCATTCCCCTCGATCCTGTCACTACTTGCTCTTGTAAAAAGTCCCTCTCCATCTTTGTGGTGGGGTCCCTTCAGGTACTTCATGTCTGCAGGGAACTGACAGCAGCAGGAGGGAGGTGAGGAGGGGTCAGGACCACTGACTCTCAGTATTCTCAATACTTTGATCTCATACAGAACTTTCTGGTTCAAAGGACCTCTCAGCTTTTTATCCCTGGCTCCTGATGCCTGTCAGGAGGGAGTGAGCTCAGCTCTGGATCTCGGCTGCACACGGAGGGAAGGCTGAGCCCAGTGGAGCTGCAGGAGGTTTCAGGAGACAGCAGTGAGCAGAGGGTGGGACTGGCCCAGAAGTGCAGGTGATGCACAGCATTGGCAGGAGGCTCTTTGCCTCAGATCAGGTTTGCTTCGCACCCAAAACTTGCCCACTGTTACAACTTGCACAGCAGGAGCTGCCAGCTCTGCTCCTCCAGCAAGTGCTCACAAGCTCTTTGGGTCAGGAACCTTCTATCTTTTTTTGGACTAATCCAAAAGTTTCTGCCCAGGCTGCCATCCCCAATTCGTCCATCCCTCACTACACCTTAGGGGAAGGACTGGGTGTGAAGAGAGAGAACCCCCCCCCCAGACCATATATATCTATCTCTCTCTATCTATCTATCTATCTATCTATCTATCTATCTATCTATCTATCTATCTATCTATCTATCTATCTATCTATCTATCTATCCATCTATATCTAGGAAAGAAGTTTTCTCATCACCTCCCCCAGAACCAAACCCACAGGATGCCTTGCACAAAGCCAAGTGCTGCTGCTTCTTTTTGGTCAGTGCTGCCTTATCTTGCCAAGTTTGTGTCCTTGGACCTCTCCTGGGCTTTCTTCCACTGTGTTTCTCTTGTGATTTGCTGCATTAAGACCAAGCAGGAGTGTCGCTTGATGAGCTCCTTGATGAGAAGTTCTCTCACATGTCTGCAGGCTCAGCTCTGGTTGGTCATGTCCATGGAGCTCAAAGCACAGCTGCCCTCACCACCTGCAGTGGAAGGAATCTTTGGGCAAGCAGCAGAATTGCAACCTGGCACAGGAGGAGAGCAAATGGACTCAAGTGGTGCCAGGGCAAGTTTGGAATCTCAGAATCTCCTGAGCTGGGAGGGACTCCCAAGGACCAGCCAGTCCAACCCTCAGCCCTGCACAGGAACAGCCCCAAGAGTCACCCCCTGTGCCCCAGAGCATCATCCAAACCCTCCTGCAGCTCTGGCAGCCTTGGGGACATGCCCACTGCCCTGGGCAACCTGGTCAGTGCCCACCACCCTCTGGGGGAAGAGCCTTTCCCTGAGATCCATCCTAATTCTTAGACTGGATATTATTGAAAAAATTCTTCATGGAGTGTTGTGAAGCACTGGCACAACTGCCCAGGGAAGAGGTGGTGGATCCCCATCCCTGGAGGGAATTAAAAGACATGTAGATGTGGCACTTGAGGACATGGGTTAATGCCGGACCTGGCAGTGCTGGGGGAATGGTTGGACTTGATGGTTTCAGAGGACTTTTCCAACTTTAATGGTCCTGTGATTCCAATTAGAACCTCTGTGCTTGCCCAGGAGCTGCTGAGAGGGCATCCCAACCATCCTGCTGCCCAGAGGCTCTGGGACCTCAGTGAGCGCAAGGACCCCACACACCACAATCGGCTCCATCCCTGGTGTTGGTCATCCTGTCCCCAACCCACTGTTCCCACGTGTCCTGGCACCTGCCCTGTGCAGATGGACACAGCTCTCTTGGGTTTCTCCTGCCCCTTTCCAGAACTCTCTTCAGTTGTCATTGTGTCATAAGTCTATAACAGATTTGGAAATTTTAATACCTCCAAAATCCTGTGTGCTTGCATGCTTTAAAGTTTGCAAAGTTCATATTTTTTCTTCCTCTTTCTAGATTTTCTCCTTTCATTTGGTTGGAGGTGGATGGTATGAATTTCTTTATTCCTGGCAGCAGTGCCCCACACAGACAGTAGTGCTGGTTTCACTGGATTGTCATTGTCCTTCCACTGCCAGATCTGTACACAACCTCTCCTCTCCCTCCAGTGCACCCACATTTGAGCAAGACTTCTGGTTTTATTTTCCTGTTTCCAGTGTGTCAGCTTGGAGAACAATGACATGATACCAGGAACCCCCAAACTGCCACTCTGAAAAGGAAAAAGCATTTTGATGGTTCAGAGTTGTGCCAGTGGGAACCAGGACCAGAGTTGTACAAGTGAGAACCAGGACCAGAGTTGTGCCAGTGAGAACCAGGACCAGAGTTGTGCCAGTGGGAACCAGGACCAGAGTTGTGCCAATGGGAACCAGGACTTTGCAGCTTTGCCATCGCAATATATGATACATTTGCACACCTAAGCAAGGCTTAACATTTTCCAGCCTTAATAAGCTCCACAGGGTTGTGAACTGCTCAGAGGAGCATCAGGAGAAGAGGGAATGGCTCAAGGACATGACAGCAGGGACACCCCTCCATGGATGTGCTGACTCTGCCCTTCCACAGCACAAAGTCCCCCCTGCTTTGCTCTCTGCAGCTCCATTCACGGTGACGATGCAGCTCTTTCCTAAGCTGATATTATTCCACATTCAGGAAAAAAAAAAGAAGTAAACCATTAACCAAAAGACCCCTAAATAATTGATAAAATAAAGGCTGGCTGTTATTTTATTCAAACACAGGCTTTTATTTCACTGCTGGCTCTGCCTGTGGACATAACTCACAGGTTGGGTGGGTGCCATTGAGACCTTGGCTCGTGAGCCCCACATGGCCCCGGCGGCCTCTTGAGAGGAACGTGAACAATGAACCATCTGCAGATCACACAGAACTACTGAGGTCAGGCAAGACCTCAGAAGAACAGGAAAAACTTCAGGTGGACCTGCCAAGGGCGGGGAAAGGAGGAGGTTGGCGTGGAATGAAAGGTAAGATGTTAAACCACAATCTTTGTGGCTGGGCAAGGAAAAGCCACACATGGTCAATGACAAGACACTTGGTGGTGGCAGAAGAGAAGGAATGAAGGTGGTGATGGGCTGTATAAAGGATGAGACTGAGAATGAGACTGAAAATGTGCCAACATTCTTAGATCACTCAGTGCTGCTCTCCCTGGCAATCCCCTGTGCAGTTTGTCACCTCATTTAAGGGAGAAAGGAGTAGTTATTTCAGAGAGAAGTGATGAGGACAAGTGACCTGCAGCAATTTGTGCAAGAGGAAATGTTGAACAGCCCCTTCCCCACCTCTCTGATGTGTGCCACAGTCTCCATTTATCTTTCCCTTTTGCCTCCAAGTCATTTTGTTCTCCTTCTGCTTTCCATTGTTTTGATTAAGCACTTTTGGGGGCTCTGATGTATGAAAGGCTCCATGTGAAGTGCACTGGACCAGTGTTGCCCCTTCAGTTCCTGCTTTGCCTTAATTGTGCTCTTAGCCCTTTGTTTGGGCATCCACTTATTTCATTTGTCAGGATGTTGGAAAGTGGCCTTTTCTTTGAAAATTTTTTTTTCCAGCTAATTTTAGTTTGTTTTATTACATGCACATTGTCTAAGAAAGTGATTAATTATCCTGCAGTGCCTTCATGGCTTGCTGAAAAACTTTGGCTGAATTTTTTTTTTTTGACAAAATAATGAGTCTTTGAGTTTATGAAGTTTTTCCAGAAGGAGAAGTTTTCTTCAAAACTTTGTTTATGTTTTTTTTAATTAAAAACAAAGTGTCCAAAACCTGCAAATTTTCTGTTCTTTTGGAAATACTGTTGTTTTGATACTTTAAAGAAATTGTAGCTTGGTCTTTTCATGTCTTCTGTGGAAGATTCCACTGATGGGTTTTTGCATCCCATGAAATTACAACTCATCACTTGGTGTTCAACCCCAACCTTTTGCAGGTGCCTCAGTCAGTGCAGCCACACAGTGGTGGGTCTTCAGCACCTGCTGTGTCCTGTGTCCCTCTGGATGGATTCCACATGCCATAGTAACCATCCTCTTCCATCATCTTGCCTGTGAACCTTCCTTGCCTCCAGGGTAGTGTCCAAGATGCCCCAATGAGCTTCTCTGGGGCGTTCCTGCCCTGCTCAACTCATTTAGATGTGTCAATTAAAAGACAGGAAGAACTTCAAGGATTCACAGTGTTTTCAGTGTAAGAAGATAAAACCCATCTAGTTCTGAGCAAAACATCTCACAGGACCTCTTTTTGTAGTCCCTTCATCAAAAGCCACAGACTGAATATCTGCAGGGTCTCTATGAAGGTGTCACCTGGAATGTCTTAGGGAAGGTGAATCCCAGAATCCAGAATGTGCTGAGCTGGAATGGACCCACAAGGACCAGCCAGTCCATCCCTCAGCCCTGCACAGGAACAGCCCCAAGAGTCACCCCCTGTGCCCCAGAGCATCATCCAAACCCTCCTGCAGCTCTGGCAGCCTTGGGGCCGTGCCCACTGCCCTGGGGAGCCTGGGCAGTGCCCACCACCCTCTGGGGGAAGAACCTTTTGCTGAGATCCAACCTGAGCCTGCCCTGGCCCAGCTCCAGCCATTCCCTGGGTGCTGTCCCTGCCCTGGCACAGCTTCAGCCATTGCCTGGGTGTTGTCCCTGGTCCCCACAGAGCAGAGCTCAGTGCCTGCCCCTCCTCTGCCCCTCCAAAAGGAAGCTGGAACTGCACTGAGGTCTCCCCTCAATCTCCTCTTCTGCAGCTGAACACCCCAAGTGCCCTCAGTGCCCTCACTTGCTGCCCCTCCAGGCTCTGCTGATGTAGAAGAGGTGGGGTAGGTCAGAGTTCTGCCTGGCTGGAGCAGCAGCTCAAAGCCAGGTGTGGCAGTGCCATGTGCCTCAAGGGGTGCAGGACGCTGTCTGGGGACAGAAAGGGTCTTTGCAGTGGGATCCAGGTTGCACATTAAAATAAAAGAGCCTCTGTGTGAGCCGATCATCTCCATTCCCTCCACAGCCAGTACAGAGCAGACCAGTATAGATGGTGGGAGCTGGAGAACAATCCCACCCAGCCCATGCAGGGTCTGCTGAGGGTGGGCTGAGCCCCTTTCTAGGTCTCCTCTGATTGATCAGATATTCAGTGACTGGAATGGGAACCAAGATACTCCCAAACAGACACCAATACGAACCTTTCTTAACCTGTACCTGAGACATCTTTTCATCTTCATTTAATGAAGCAGAATTTACATTCTCTGGGTCATTAGGTCAGGTAGCTGTTGGATCTGATGTGTGTTCTGATGTACTGGTGAGGCCAAACTGTGACTGCTGTGTCCAGCTCTGGGCTCTTCACTTCAAGGACATTTGAGGGGCTGAAGCATGTCCAGGGAAGGGAGTGGAGCTGGGGAAGGAGCTGGAGGAGGCTGAAGGGGCTCAGCCTGGAGAAAAGGAGGCTCAGGGGGGACCTTCTGGCTCTGCAATCCCTGCCAGGAGAGGGGAGCTGGGACAGGGGGTCGGGCTTTGCTCCAGGGCAAAGGGACAGGAGGAGAGGGCACGGCCTCAGGCTGGGCCAGGGCAGGGGCAGGTGGGACAGCAGGAAGAATTTCTTCATTGAAATGGTGGTCAGGCACTGGCAGGAGCTGCCCAGGGAGGGTTGGAGTGCCCAGCCCTGGAGGTGCCCAAGGCAGGACTGGCCGTGGCACTCAGAGCTCTGGGCTGGGGGACAAGGTGGGCATCGGGCACAGGGTGGGCTCCATGGGCTGGGAGGGCTTTGCCAAGGTGGGCATCGGGCACAGGGTGGGCTCCAGGGGCTGGGAGGGCTTTTCCAACCCAAAGAATTCTGGGATTCTGTGTTTTCTCCTACATCACAATGAATATTTTTCTTTGGTTGTTTGCATATTTAGCTGGAGGATAACATTGCCCTCTCTGTGGTGAATAACATATGACAGTGAGAGAAAAATGTCCGGTTCCAGTTGGTTTCTAAACTTTCTACTCGAAGCAGTTCTTCATGTGCTTCTGAAGAATTGATTTGTCCTTGCAATGATAAGTCTTTTCACTTTCCCATCCTTGAGTAGCCCAAGCTCATGGAGGGTCAGTAGTGAGAACAGCACCCTTGATGCATCCATTAATTGATAACCTTTTCCTTTAAATCTGCAAAAAGAGATCAACATTTGGGACCAAACTCCCAAAATGAGTTACTTGTGGTGTTACTTCCCCAGGGAGAACCAAAGGAAGAGAATGGAGAATGAGGCTGGTCTGTGGTGGGCAGAACGAGGGGCTGTGTTTGTGTGCCACTTAATCCCAGTTCAGATCTCTTCCTGTCAGTGTTTCCAGTTTGCTTTTCTCTATAAATGCAAAGGATGATGACAGTGTCCTGTCAGTGTTTCCAGTTTGCTTTTCTCTATAAATGCAAAGGATGATGACAGTGAGGAAATCAATTGCATCAGAAAAGCTGACCTGCCTCAGTCAAAGCAAAAATGGGGACAGAGTTCATATCTTATTTCCTCTGAGGGCAATGGTGATCTTCAGTGATGTTCATTGCCATGGGTCTCGAGCCAACCCTCCTGGTCTGGTTTCAGTCCTGCCCACCCTCAGCTTTTCCTCTGGCCTTGGCTATTCCTGTGGAAGTGTCCCAGACCCACCTTGACCTTGCCTGAGCCTTTCCCACTGCCCATGGGCTGTGCTGCAGCTGGTTCCTGGCTCAGGGAATGCAAAGTATGTCTGATTTGTCCCTTGGGCTCAGCCTGCCCTGGGGTTTGTTCCCTTCCCACCTGCCCCAGCTCTGGCCTCTTCAGGTCTTTAACTCAAGGCATGGAGTGAATGGGAGGGAAGATCAGCACCCAGCTCTTGTAGGCAAGAGGAAACCACCCAGGAGAAATCACTGAATAATGTGGAGGTCCTTCAGGAGGCATCAGATCCACAACCCCTTCCTGGTCCCACTGCTCTCCCTCAGACTGTAATGGGAACATCCTGAGGTCCATGTCACCCACAGCTCTGACAGCAACAGGCCAAAAGGTCCAAGAACTGCTCTGAGGAGGATGATCCGCTCCCTTTGTCCCCGTATCCATATGGTTGGTACAAACATCTGAACCTCACAGCAGATTTTGGCCTTGCATGAGCTACCAGGAGAACCTCCCTCCTAATCAACCCCTACCCCAACAGGAGGAATCTGCAGTCAATGCAAAACCAGTTTGGCCAGCAGTGAGGGGTCTGTGACCCTGGCTCTGTGCAAGCCTTGGCCTAGCCTGGTTGGAGAGGTCACCTGCACGTCCCTTCTGATGGAAGGGGACTGTAATGTCACCTCATCACACATTCCTTTCTGGGGATCTCCTGCCTTGCAAAGTGTCCCTCTGCTGACTCCATCATCCCTGGGATGGAACCAGTCCATGCCTAGACCTGGCCCTGGCCCTGGCCCAGCACAGTCAGCAGCTTCAGAATGATCCAAACTGGTGTCAGGTCCCAGGTGTCCCACCGAGCTTGGATTCATTGTCTCAGAACAGGGAATGCTAATCCAAATTTCAGAGCTTCACCCAGACCTGCCTCTAATACCAGACACGCTTAAGGGTGAAAACAAGTTTATTCTGGCAAAACAAGAGTTTCAATTCCTAATTGTGAACACTGAAAGAAGATTACAAAAGAGAAAATAGAACAGGGCTGTAGATCACACTCAACGGCAGGATTCCTCCTCAGCCCTGGTATCTCCCACCTGGAATCTCCTGGGCATGTTGGAGCTGCTTGCACGAGGGGAGGAGCTGCACATGGCACAGTGGCTTTGGCTTTGGGACAGGGATTGGCAGAGATGTGGGTCTAGATAGGACTGACAGCAACAGCTCCAGGAGTTGTTTGAGAAGTGTGGCAGTTTCTCTGGCAGGCTGCACCTCACAGGGAAATTTCAGCAGGAACTCTCGAGAGGCAAGAGGAGGTTCAGTACACGAAACAGTGAAATCCAGGTTTGTGCAGTGGGATGGGAGGAAGGAGGATAAACACGAGGGACTTGAAATCACAGCCAACACAGTGACTGATTTGACCCCAAAGACACTGACAGCCCACAGGGACCTCACCTCAAGTCCTGGGGGCAGTTTTGAGCACCACAATATAGGAAGGCTTTTGAGCTGTTAGAGAGTAGCCAAAGGAGGGACAGAGAGATGGTGAAGGGTCTGCAGGGACCATGAGGAGCTGCTGAGATCACTACAGCTGGAGCAGAGCAGGCTGAAGGCAGAGCTCAGTGGGAGCAGCTCCATCTCTGCTCCCTGTGAGCAGGGACAGCACCCAGGGAATGGCTGGAGCTGGGCCAGGGCAGGCTCACGTTGGATCTCAGCAAAAGGTTCTTCCCCCAGAGGGTGGTGGGCACTGACCAGGCTCCCCAGGGCAGTGGGCACGGCCCCAAGGCTGCCAGAGCTGCAGGAGGGTTTGGACAACACTCTGAGGGACAGGGGGGATTGTTTGGGTGTCTGTGCAGGGCCAGGAGTTGGACTGGATGGTCCTTGTGGGTCTCTTCCAACTCAAGACATTCTGTGGTTCTGTGATGGTTTGGGAAGGGCAGACGAGGGGACAGAAACACTCTTTGGAAGAGGAATAACCCACAGACTTGTTCAAAACCCAACAGAATCAAAGACTGGTTTGAATAATGTGTTTGCACGGAAATAAAAGACAGATAACAAATGTGGGGTCATGGAGCCACTTTGCAGGAACACAAGCTAACAAGGATTTTGGGAATGCCTGAGCAGCCAAGAGAAAGGAAAATCTGCCTTAGAGACAAAGGGAAAATTCCTATCACAGAAGAACCTTGGGAATATCTTGGAGAGTGGATACGCAGGGCACTCAGATGTGAGAGGTAGCACAGAGTTCTAAGGAACTGGCGCATGGCAATCCCTGAAACCAATTCTCTTCAAGCAGTGGTGGAGGATGCTTGAGGTCCAAGAGGACTGAAAAGTGACAAACATGAAAGTACAACCTGTAAAAGCAGAGAAGGAGCACCTTGAGCTGCACATGAAGATAATGAAACTTGGGCAGCAGAAGGATGCAAGACCAGATTATTAAATAATCAGTTTAGAGGTGCCAAGAGGATAATAAGATGATAAAAAACATGGATATGAAGTTATGAAGAATGAATCTTGTCTAAATAATATAATGTATTTCTTCCATTTAGTGGTTCTGGGAAGAGCAATAAGTAAAATAAATCTTTGGTAAAGCCTTTGAGAATTTTCTCTGTCAGGAACAGAAGCTTGAGAACCGTTGTGCAGCTCACAGGTCTCGTGTGGAGAAGGCAATGATGGGCTGGTTTTCATTACCCTTTGGGAAAGAAAAATAAAATCTGATTAATTTCAACAAAGAAGATTCAGGTTGGAGGCCAAGGTGAAAAATCCTTGCAAAAAAAGGATGTGGAGTACCAGGAGAGGCCACACAGGGAAGGTCTGGACCCTCCATCATAGGAAATTCAGGCAACTTCTAATGGCCAGGTCTTGGAATTCCCCAGGTGAGGCATTGGTGGGACTTCTTGGCATCTCTCCCCCTTTCCAATGCCATGGTGCCACATGGTAAGGACGTGCAGGTGGCATTCCAGGTGTATTCCACTTTGGACCTCCACATGCCTGTGGCCTGGCAGTGGCTCTGGTGCAGCTGAACACACACCTCCTGTGTGCTCTGCAGCTGGTTTGAAGACAATGCAGACACTCCTCATCGTGGGTATGAGGGCTTGTTGCCCTCCTGCTGCTCTGGTTCCTGGAAGTTCTTCTCTGGGTGTGCTCCCTCAGCTGGGTTTGGGAGGTTGGTCTGTGTGTTAAGAGCTGACTGTTGAGGCTTGTGGGTGGGACAGAGGACTGGAGATGATCTGTCACATACACCTGGTAATGAACATTGTCTTGGTCTCATCCATGGAAGCAGCAGAAAGGCTGAAACAGAGCAGGAGCCAACCTCAGTTTGGGAATCACCTCTTCTGAGGCCTTTGTTGGCAATGCAGGCAGTGGTGGGGGCAGCAGCTTCCACAGGTACATCTTCCATGTCCCGTGGGGGTTCATGAGCCTTCCTGGCATTCAGAACATCTAAAAGATGGATGAAAGAGTTCCTTGGCCAACCCAACCACTCCCACTGGTGCTCTGTGTGTTACAGTTCCTTGACCAACCCAACCAGTCCCACTGGTGCTCTGTGTGTTACAGTTCCTTGGCCAACCCAGCCACTCCCATTGGTGCTCTGTGTGTTACAATTCCTTGGCCAACCCAACCAGTGCCACCGGTGCTCTGTGTGTTACAGTTCCTTGGCCAACCCAACCAGTGCCACTGGTGCTCTGTGTGTTACAGTTCCTTGACCAACCCAATCACTCCCACTGGTGCTCTGTGTGTTACAGTTCCTTGACCAACCCAACCACTCCCATTGGTGCTCTATCTGTTCCTGCTAACACTGTGACAGGAACTAACCATGCCCCTGCACTTGCCTGGTAGAGCTGTACAGCAACAGAGAATAAAAAGCTGTGCCCCAGAAGCTCTGCAGGGGCTCTGTGGCTTGGCCAGGTTTTCATGCCAGTGTAACATTCTCTGTGCACAGCAGTACCCATGAGCACAGCTGGCAAAGCCCAGCAGGATCAACCTCCTGTACCCAAACTCAGAGCTCTCCCAGTGATGGAGTTACTTTGGTGCAGATGTTCCTGTTCAGAGGAAGAGCTGATCAGAGCAACTGAGGGGACCAGCTGTCTTAGGTCTTTGGAACTTGTCCTGAGTTACCCCTAAAGGGAGCCCGACACTTTGGAAGGACTCCCAGGGAGGCTGCTCTGGTCCCAGAGAACCTGCCAGTGTGTGCTCAGGTCACCCCTCTGGCATCCATCACCAAACTGTGCAAATGAGGCCAAAATTCCCTTTCCAAGCAAAGGGGAGGACAAGTGTGGGCCTCAGCCCAGCCCTCACTGTTAGACTCACCTTTAAAGGTCACCTGGTCATTTCTTCATGGAGGAGCTTTGCAAACATCTGGATGTGGCCAAAGCTTTCAGACATGGTGTGGTTGGCACAGCAGTTGCCATCCACATTGCTTTGTGCGGCACCTCCAGCCTCTGGAAAACTCTCCCATTGGAATGTCCAGACATGGCCTGGATGTTGGAACACAACAAAAATCCTGCCACTTGCCTCTACATTTCATTGTCCCTAGAACAGGAAACAGGCCATTAAACCAGTGTCTTTTGAAATGTGGGATGGATGGTGTCAAGCTGAGCTGTTCATATAATAATTCTGGTGAGATCTGGATGAAATATTCTGCCTGACTCAGCTGTCAGGGGTTTGCAGGTGCTCAGTTTGTTTGTCACATTCACCACCAGCTCTCACCACTGCGCATTGAGCTGTTTAGCAAAACAGATTCTTTCCCGTGTGCTGCATATTTAGACCCCTGACTGCAGGAACAGAAGTGCAGAGCAGCCAATCCCAGCTGACCCCAGGGCTATTTGTTGTGCAGGACATGCACCCTGTGCACTCTCTCCCTGGGAGGCTTCATTGTCTTGCATGTTTGTTCCTTTGCTTTGAAGCAGAGCCTGGAGGTTACAGGTCCTGCCTCAGTCCATGTGTGGTGTGTCTGTGCTTTCCTTCTCTACCAGCCTGGCCCAGGGAAAGGCTGGACCTCCCTCCTGTGCTTTGTGGATTGTTTTAACCAAAGAGAGAGGCTGTTTTTCTTCCACAAATGCCAACCTTTGTATTTGTGCTGGTTTAAAGGTAAACCAGCAGGAGAAACCAAACCAACACATAAAGGGATTATGAGTCTGAGTTACAATTTAATAACAATATTACAATAAATGCAATGACACAAAGAGAAATTGGTTTCAATCCCACAAACCCCAGCAGTGTAAACCAGCCCCCTGGGGCACAAACACAGGGGGGTTTGGTGGCCCCTGTGCTGAGCCCCACGGGGTTCCCCCCAGTCCAAAGGAAAAGGAAGGGACAAACCTGTTGGTGCAGATGATGGCACAGTCTGGTGGAGAGTGGTGGGCTCCTCCTGGCCAGGTTCTGATCCTCCTCTCGATTTCACAAGTGGTCCCAGAAGTCCCCAAAGCCCAAGATTCTCTCCCCTGAGGTGCAGGTGGGAGCCCCCAGTGGGTCCCCCAGGGCAGGGAGTTCCAGACTGGGGGATCTGACTCTGGCAGTCAGGGGGGATTTTGGAATCCTTGCTGGCCCCTGAGCAGAGCTGAGCCCTCAGGTGGGTGTGGAGGTGCCAAGGACTCCCTGCAGGGGAGTTCTCCCAGCTCCTCTGCCAGGCTTCTTTCCCAGCCAGCTGCCAGGCTGAGGGCTCAGCTGTGCCCTGGGCAGCTGCTGCCAATGGGCCATTGGGAAGAGTTGCTGGGCAATGAATGGAGGGTTTAGAATGCACAGCTTTGGTCACACCCACACAGGGAGAAACTGCTCCCACCTGCTGAACCAGGACAGTGTTCCACACCAAGTATGTGCCCCAGCTCAGCCCTCACTGCTGGACTCACATTTAGAGGTCACCTGGTTATGTCTTTATGGATGAGCTTTGCAGACATCTGGACGTGGCCAGAGCAGACAGAACTCCCACTGTCACAATGCTTTGCTGAGTGTACCCACTGTGGCTCTGTCTGTGCTGATCAGTGCCCAGCCCAGCCCCAGCAAGGACTGTTGGCTCAGGCAGATACTGATTTCTCATGATGGTCTTACCAAGTCCTGGTCCTGGCTGTGGACAGCCCAAGCAGGCACTGCCAGGAGGAGCTGCACTACAGAGCTGCAAGTGCCTCCCTAATCCTGCAAATAAATCCAACCTTTTCTTCCAAAGGACTGGAAGAAGATCCCACTTAAGTCCTGCTTTATCCATGCCTCACCTTCCTCTAATTACCTTCTTAGATATATATATTCTTTTTCTGAAAACTGTGAGGCTGAATTATTGTAGGTTCTGTTGAAATTGCCACAGGAATGCCAAGCAAAGATCAGGAAAAAATTTCTCTTGGGTTTCTGTGCTGAAATATTCTTGTTCATGTCTTTCCACCATGCCAATAACACAGATTTCTGGCCTCTTCCTGGAAACCCTCCATGATTATACTGCATTTTGCATGAATACTTTATAAAAGGCTGTTTAATGACATCTTGTATCCAGGGCACAGGAGAGGTGGCCATCAGCTGAAATTCCACCAGCAGACTCTGAGAGGACCCTCTGAACTCAGGCTTTGTGTTGAAATGGGGTCTGTTTTAACCATCACTTGGGGTCTGTTGGCACAACCAGCTCCACCCCAGCTCCAGCTCCTCCCTGCTCTGGCAGGGGTAAAGCAGCATCTCCAGGGGAGGATGCTCCATTGTGAACATGCACGTCTGGTCTGGGAACAGGAGGGATCTCTGAAGGGACAGGAGACTCCTAAATAAAGGAATCTACTTATTTTGACCCTAAACTCTTCCAGGCACGCCTCAGTCACAGAGGGACAGAATCATCAAGGTTTAAAGAGACTTTTAAAGTCATCCAGTCCAACCACCGACCCAGCACCACCACAAGCACCCCTAAACCATGTCCCCAAGTGCCACACCCAGACACCTGAACACTTCCAGAGATGGTGACTCCAACACCTCCCTGGGCAATTCATTTCAATGCCTGACCTCTACATCAGTGAAATCCTTTTCTAACAGTGATTTTTTTTCTAATATCTAATTTGAACCTCTCCTGGTGCAACTTAAGGCTGCTCCCTCTTGTCCTTTCCCTTGAGACATGACAAAAGGGACCAACCCCACCTCAGTACAACCTCCTTGCAAGGACTTGTGGAGAGCACCAGGGTTCTCCCTGAGTCCCCACTCACTGCAGAGCTGTTCCAGCTCTTCCCATGACCTTTCCTTCCCCTGGGATGGTGGGGGAAGGCAGCAGGGCTGGACCTGTACAGCTGTGCTGCCTGTCCTGGACACCCTGCTGGCCACAGGTGTTCCCCTCTCTTCCCTACGTGACATTCCACGTCCCCTTTTCCATCAGATCCCCTGTGTGTACACACCACATCCCTAAAGAATGTCAAGAGCACAAGTTATTTCCCTGGCTGGCAGGGAGCACAAAGGATTGTTCCCTATATCTGTTGGCTACTTGAAAACAGGAAATGTTCTTTCCTCAGCTCGGCTGTCTAGCAGAGCTGTTCCCCCTGCGCTGTGCCTGTGCTCAGGAGGATTTTGGTCATGGCTCACACTGTCTCATTTGCATGGGATCTGCATCCAGCATGTCCTGAGGTAACAGCTGGAAGCTCAGTGTGGAGATCAGCAGGGTGGTTTTACCTCAGCTGCTGGAAACACCCGAGATCAACCCCAGCAAAACACAAGCAGTGAGTTGGTTGTTATTTTTTAAGGTCCCACTGCCACTGAGCATCCCTCAGTTTGCAGTTTGGAGCTTTATCTGCAGGGGAAAGCAGAAGAAACACTCTCTGGGGTCTCTTAACTTCCTTTTGCTGCTGGCCTTTGCTTTCCACCTCTGGACACGTCTGCACAAACGGATGAGCGTTTTCTCTTTGATCACATGTGTGTGTCTGACTCTTGCCATGCAGGAGATTTGAAAAGAGCACTTGCAGGGATAGGGCTGGATTGGAAGCCAGACAAGGGAGGCATTTCATCAACAAGCAATAGCTTTTCTGGGAGCAGGAGGAGAGCAATCAATGCCTAAAGTTTCTTGTTTTCTTAATCACACTCCTGTTCTATCTTTGCTGGGAGATTTATGAGCCTCCAAAAGTTGGACAAAGACCAATAATAGTTGAACATTTTTAGCATCTGAATGCTTTGCTTTGCCTGGCTTCATATGGAAAGACAAGTCCAGACAAGGTGGTCCTGCAGCAAATGGTTTATTGGGACAAGGTTCTGGCCTGCAGCCACGGCACCTTGGGCAGTGATCTTATCAGACCTCCTGAACAGAGCAGGGTTGGGCCTGTTTGTTGCTCCATGGAGGACCTCCGAGGAGAACCTGGGTGTTGCAAGACCCTGGTATCAATTGTTCCCTGGAGAGGAATGAACCCAGTGCAGACTCTGTGCTGAAATGGTACCAGCTCAGGGAGGTGCAAGCACAGCTGAACTGGGGCTGAGGAGCAGCAGGAACAACCAAAGCAGGTCTGTGTTCTCAGGGGTGCTCAGAGATGGGAAGGAACAGGCTGGTGACTTCCAGGGGGTCTGGGCAGCTGAATACTGCAGGTTCCTTTGGGAATCCCAGACCAGTGGTGTGTCTTTGAAGAGTTCAGCTGATTTGGCTGAGATACCAGCAAGGGTTTGCTTGTCTCTCCTTTTGGCCAGCTTTGATATGTGGGCTGAGCCTCACCTTGACTTCCAACCCTCTGGAAGGGCTCTCATTCCATTTCCCATTGAGTGCTGACTTGCAGGTTCAGTGTGATTTCAGAAACCTTCAGGTGAAAACAGCCCCATCCATAGCAGGGACACATTTGGCCTTGACATGACTGGACATTTGAGCTTGACTAAGATGGCAAATCACAGAGTTCCAGTGACCTTTGAGACACCTTAGGGTGTCTGAGACACTTGCACGGGGTGATAGGTAGGCTGGGTCTGCAGCTGGCAGCTGTTGGGTGGTTGGGCTGCCCCTGCCCTCCTGGGGGGGCCTGGATTCCCATGTGGAGGTCACTGCACTGAAGTGCCCCTGCCCATGGTTTTTAGGGCCAGAGTGGACTGACTTGTCTTCAGGATGACACTCAACTCTTAGTTAAGAGAGGCCCACACATGAGATGCTCAGCCCATGGAGAGCTGGGCAGTCACTCAGCTGAGATGTCCCAGATGCAACCCCAGGAGACCTTCTGGGCCCCTCCTTGGGCCCGTCTTGAGGCCCCACTGCCCAGGGCTCAGCTCACTGACTCACACAAGAGCAGCCAGAGACATTTCAAACTGCCTGTTCAGCCCAGGCTCCAGCTCCCACTGCAGCAAATAAGTTACCCAGGGCTTCTATGGCATGTTTGCTCCTTGTGGACTTCTGAGATACCTTAAGTTGCCTCAAACTACAGCTGATAGAGGAGAGAGGGCAGAGTTATAGAGGAAAGCCAAGAGCACTCCACGTGTCCATCACCCTCAATACAAGCTCAGAGCTGCAGTCCCACAGAGGCACTGGATTGGAGGTGTCTCAAAAGCAGAGTGAACCCTCCCTTCTGACCTCTGAATGCTCCAGAACAGACACTTTCCTGGTGAATACTGCATTGGATTTTATCACTTTTGAAGAAAGAACTTTTATTCTTTTGGTGTTATTCTCAACAGGCTCTTCCATTAGTGCACCCCAATCTATTTCCATTAATGCCCCTGGACAGACCATTCCTGGGGTAAAGCAGCAGAAAAACAAACCAGCAGGAAATGCAGCTTATTAGAATGATGTCTGATGGAAATGATCCTGTCAGAAGTGCTGGCATTGCTTTTTTTCTTCCCTTTTTCCTGTTCTGAATGCACAGATTCTGGGGGAAGGGCACACACAGATTTCAGTGCTTGGCCTCAGTTGTGCTGTTGTACAAGTGACAAACACTAAACTTTGCTGTGTGTCTTCCAGCTCATTACAGAAAAGACTCAATTGTTGGTTCTTTCTGCCACTTCCCTTAGGAGACTGTTGCATATTCTATTTGCTCTCATTTGATGTATAATTCTGGCTGATTATCCTTGATGGATTGCTGGTTAATTACCAGCATCAGAACTGGTTTTTGAGCATCCTGACATTTTTTCTACTTCTTTTTTTTTTACATCTGATGACAAGCCTTTATCACACCAAGAACTCATTCTGTCATTAGAGTATGACCAGGCCCAGGGTGGGATTGTTGGGGTGTCTGTGCAGGGCCAGGAGTTGGACTGGATGATCCTTGGGGGTCCCTCCCAGCTCAGGATATTCCATGATTCTGTGATTATATTCAAGGACGTCTTTCAGGATACAGCTCTCATCTCTACTTTTCTTTTGCTTTTTGAGTTTTCTCTTTGCATAAAGACAATTAGACAAATACTTTCCCATCCCCTGCATTTGCTAAAAACTTTCACAACTGCCTAATGCTGCTCAGATCTCCCCATGCACAGCTGGTTGTCTTGGATGACTTTCCCTCCTTCTCCTTGGATTGATCCCCACAAAAAGAGAGATGATGAGGCCACTGATCTAACTTGATCTTTCATTGGCAACATCAGAGCCATCTCCTGGCCCAACAGGGTGTAAATATGAAAATAAATGAGTTAATTTTCAGTGAAATCTCAGCTGTGATCACTGTTGCTCGAGCCTCTTCCATCAGGCCTCCTGCTGAGAGTCGTTGAGGTAACACTAAACCTCAAAGACAGGTAAGAAATATCCTCTGGAAGTTCAGCAGGGGAGATAGCAGGAGACCCTGGGCGGAGAGGGAATTCTTTATGTCTTTATATCAAGACAGATATGAGCAGCTCTTGTGTTGTCCTTAAAATAACCCTTTATCATGAAGATGTAGCTGGACTAATCATTGTGAAAAATGGGGCTGCCCTGGGCAGACACGTGCACTGCTGGCTGTGTGTGGTGAAGGGACATTCATCTGCTTTATTGCAAGGTCACAGGAGAGTTCAGAACATTTCCCTGATGAAGTGGAGAGCCTTGGTGAGAGCAACGTGATGATTTTCCTTTCAGCTCAGCAGAGCCTGGTTGTGTGGTCTGTGTGGCCACTTCCCTTTCTCCAGCCCCTTCTTGGTGCCCAGTGTTCTGGGGGGGTGGGCAGCTGTACAAATCCTCCTCCAGGAGGGAGTCCTGGGTACTAATAAATCCTTGGAAATGTCTGGTCACCAAAGAACGGTGTCATCCCTGGAGGCACCACCTGCCTTTCACCATCTTCGTGGTTCTTTTCTCCAGGTTTCAGTCACTTTTCAATGCTCTTTGACCTCAAGCTCCTCTATCACTGCCTGGAGAGAACTGGTCTTGCTGATGCCCACAGCTGTCCCCCCCAACCTTGCTCAGATATTCCATGAAGGATTAGATTTTAATAAGACATCTAATGAACAAAAGAATACGACCTGTGTGTGGATTTGGTTTTTATTCCCTAAACCATCTTAAGAATATGGCATTTCCCAGAGCTGAGAACATTATTTGGAATCCTTTGAGCTTTGTTCTTTGACTCATCCCTGGGGTTTCTGAGCTGAAAAAGGAGTCCCTCACTGTGGTCCCAAGAGCTGTTGGGTCCCTCTGGAGCAGACACAGGAAGGTGGTGACTGTGAGAACAGAAGGGATTGCTGATGGATAACACTGAGTTGTGACAGTGCCAGAGAAAGGTGTGCCAGAAATGCCCAGGAATGCCCAGTTTGGGCCCCCCTGATAAAGTCTGGGTCTCTGAACAGTGAGGCAGAGGGAGGTGGTGCTCTGTGTGTCCAAACAGTGCTGGTAACTAAAAAGGAACGTTTCCTATCTTATCAGGGATTAGGCTGAGGAATTTCCATATCCCCAAGCTAAGGAGTGCTCTCCCACCCGTACCTTGCTCTGCTCTGGGCTTACAGAAAGGGACTCACACACTGTTTGGGGTGGGAGGCACCTTAAAGACCATCTTGTTCCAGGGAACCAAATTTCATTTGGGTTGGAGGGTCTCTGGGGGAACACAGGGCACAGGAGTGGATATTTTACAGTTGTGGTTGGAGTTTGCTGGTTTGGCTTGTCCTGAGTGAGTCTAAAATCCACAGGGCCCAACTGAGCAGGGTGGGGGTGAGGCTGGCACAGGACTGGAGAGACCTCCAGCAGAAGGTCTGGTAGGGAAGGGTGGACCCAGATCTTGGAGCCAGGCTCTATGGAGTCATAGAATCATAGAATCACAGAACACCCTGAGCTGGGAGGTTCCCACAAGGATCATCGAGGTCCAAGTCCTTCCTGCAAGTCCTGTCCTTCCCACGGATCTGACTGCTCCAGCCAGCCAGGTGATGTCTATGCTGGTGTCCCTGGGCCTGGGGATGGATGGGAAGGTACAGACTGTGGCTGGAGCAGTTCCCCACCCTTTGGATGCCCCACTGTCCCAGCTGAGCCATTGGGAGGAGCATCCAGACCTCCCTCTCTTGGTTCTTCCTGCATTCTCCCATTCCCTTCCACCTGGAGAAGGTGGATAATAAAATATGGCTCTTTCCCTAGAGAGGGAATTTTAGGAGCTTCACCACAGCTGGGACACAGAGCAGGGAGCTCAGTATTAGGGAGTCTTCCCCCTTTTGTTTCCTTCCTTGAGGGATATTCAACATATAAAAAGTGCTGCCAGGCTTTGGGTATTTTTTTTTTGACTTTTCTTCTACCAAGGCTTTGAACTAGCCAAACAGGAGAGATTAGTGTGGGAAAAGAGGTGATAATTAGTGGAGGTAGGAGGGCAGGGACAAAGCTGAATGGATGGATGCATTTGCAGGCTGCAGAAAGCAAACAAAACATGAGGGAATTGCAGCCTCTCAAGATCAAAAATATGCTGATAGGAAAGTTGGTTAGTACTTCTAAAAAGCCATGGCTAGGAAATTAATGAATTACTGGAGGTTTAACTGGGTCAGTGGGGGGAAGTGGGGCTGATAAGGAGCTCCTCATCCAGGAGGGTTTGGGTGTTTGGATACATCTGTTTATTTGCAGCAGCAGCACAGATAAGAGAACTCCAGGCTGTGTTGTAGAGCAGGTTCAAAGAGTTTAGTAAACATATTTATATGCATGAACATGTTGCATAGAACATGCATATGGTAACACATGCATTAGCATACCTTCAGCTCAAGAGATTCTTCAATCATGATTATGGTCTTTCTCATTAGAGAGGTCTTTTATCACAGAAAGCCAAATTTTCCAGACAAATCACTGTAATTAAACCTGTCAGATAAAATAGTGGGTTTTGGCCAAAGCAGCTCCCTCAGCCTCTGTTTCCTTGCTGTGAGAGAGTCCAGCCAAAGTGCTGAGGCAGCCAGAGGGCTAAAAAGGGCTTGGATGGAAACCAGCTGACTCATGTGAGGGCTGGACAGACCCTGAGCAGGTAGAGAATCCCAGGATGAGCAGAGATGCAGCTCAGGGAGGGAGAAGGGAGCCAAAGCTGCAGTGAGGAGCCCTGTGCAGGGACAGCAAGTGGAGCAGGGAGGAAATCACCCAGTCCTCCCAGGAACACACTGCTGTGTCCAGGCAGGGTGTGAAAATGGGAGAGAGACTGAAAAAGGAGAAACAGAAATGGATGGTCAAGTGTTCAGGTCCCTTCAATGCACAAGGAGAATGAGGGAGGGAAAGCTGTTCTATGTGGGCACTGCCCACATGGCCTGGGGAGACTGAAGCCCACAGGGCAGGGCCTCTGGTGCCCTATGGAGAGGGCTCAGGCTGCAGATGGGGCTGGAGGATATGGCATCAGCCTGGCATGGAGGAGGAGGGTGGCAGAGGAACCTCCCAGACAAAGGCTGCAATGGGTAAAGGAACAATTTATTATCTGTGACACTTTCCCACATGGGGAGCCGCTGCTCTGATCCTTGGTATCCCAGGGCTGAGGGCACTGTGCTGTGCCAAGGGCACTGGGCTGTGCCAAGGAGCACTCGGGGCTTCACCACTGACCCTTGGGAGCTCTGTGGCTGCAGAAGGGGCAATACCCCTGAGCCTGGCAATGCTGAGCAGCTGTACCCCCACCCTCTGCCACTCTGCCCCAGGCAGAGCACACATCCCACCCTGGACCCCTCCCCAGCCCATGGGCACTGCACAGTTCCCCTTCCAGGAGATGCTTCACCACCTGCTCAGGTTAAACTTTGAGTGTCGTGGCCTTTCTCAGAAGGCCAGGAAATACCCTCCGAAACTGCAGCCTCACTGCCCTTCCACAGCTGTCCTCTTGCTGGGGCAAAGTTGCCATTCAGGGTCCTGGAACCACAGAGTCACAGAATGGTTTGGGTTGGAATGGACATTAAAGTCCATCTCATCCCACCCCCTGCCACGGGCAGGGACACCTCCCACCAGCCCAGGTTGCTCCAAGCCCTGTCCAACCTGGCCTTGGACACTCCCAGGGATGGGGCAGCCAGAGTTTCTCTGCCCGACCTGTGCCAGGGCCCTCACAGTACCTCAACAGATTTGCAGAGCACTTCTATCCCTTTGGAACTGTAGGGAGGGGTGAAGGCTGAAAGAACCCAGCAGCTCAGGACAGCTGTGCTCTCCCTTTCTCTGATGTGTCCCACGGGGCTGGCTCACCATCTGCTTGGTCTCTGGCCCTGCAGCAACATGCCAAGGCAGAAGGGAGAGGAAAAACTTCCAGCAGTATCTCCTGGCACAGCTGAACAGTGTTGGGGAGCAACAGCCTGAACTGCTGGGCAGGTCGTGGAAGGTGATTTAAAGTCTGCAGCCTTGGGGTCTGCAGGACAGTTGGGGGTCCCAGAGAAAGCCCCAGAGCTTCAGCAGCAGAGACTGCCCCAGTTCATCAGCGAGGGTGGGACAGAGGAGGTGGCTGTGTCTGAGGATGGGGGAGGAAAGGGACACAGTCAGGAATGCAGATCCAACCATGCTGAAGGCTCGGTGCCTCCAGAGCCAAGTCCTGCTGCTCTGCACATGCCTGAATTCCCCAGAGGAATGTGTTTGCTGGGTGCCTGTGGAGTGGAGGGAAACAGCAGGTTTACACCTGAACTGAGCTCAGGCAGAAGCTGAAGTTCCCTGTGCCACCAGCCACAGGCAGAGAGGTGGGCGAGTCCAGGGCCATCCATGGCATCAAATACCTGCGAAACAGCCAGTCACTGATATGAATACCCTGGATACTCCCCAAGAAAAACAGGAGCTTCTACCTAAACCATCCTTGACTCCAGAGATGTCCCCAGTGTTCATCTCAGCTTGCAAGAGCAGCAGCTCCAGCTCTTACCTGTGCCCCATGCCAGGGCATCACCTGAACTGAGGCGCATTCCAGACTCTACAGGGACAATCATTAATATGTACAAACCTGGGCATTTCCCCTAATTTTTCTTCAGACTGAAGACTTGTCAAGCTCTGGAATCTTTGTGCCTGCATTTCTCAGGATACACCTGGTTCTCTTGTTTTCCTGTGTCAAATAACCCAGAATAAATCACGGGTGGTTTTCAAAGAGTTCTGCCTGAAATCTGTGCTGTGCCTGGAACTGAAACCCACAGCAAGTGAGGAAGAGGGTTTGGAGGAAGAGGTGAATTGACATTAACAGATGTCATAGGCACAATCTTAAATGTGTCATTTCTAACTTGGTGACCTACTTGCTTGGCTGGTTGTGAGCTGCTCTGAAGTTCTGCATGTTTGCATGTTGACTTACTGTTTGACTTCAGCACTGCTGGTGTAATCTCAGCCTGTTGTTTTCCTGTATGTGTTTCACTGACACCTTCTACAGGAAATATTTTCCATCTGAAAAATTATTCCCATCTCCACTGAAAGAAGGAGAATCAGTTAACACAGAGCCCTTGATCTTGCAACCACTCTTGAGGTGGAGAGAGGGACTTGCCAGTAGACCCCAACCTGACAGTAGGTCATGAACTTAAAAGGAGGTCTTAAAAGAAAAGCACATCGGGTTTGTCCCCAGCCATGGATGTTGAACTGTCAGCTCTGTGTCCCCAGTGTAAAGGAGCAGGGAGCTGCAGGTGCAGCTCCTGGAGGACAGGTAGAAAGCCAGAAGTGTCTCCAGGTATGGCAGATGTACATGATGGGGGTGTGGATTGGGGATGGGATGTGTAAGCGCCCCGTGCCCTGCAGGGTGTCACCTCCTCTGGGTCACATGAGCTCTTATGAAGCTGGGGGCCCATGGCCAGGCTGCCCTGCACTCCCTGACCTTGGCATGTCCCTGCTGGTTCCTGTAGCCAGGGCCATGCCCTATGTCGGGGTGAGTGTCCTCTGTCAGTGCCCTGTGGGACTGTGTGTGCTGCCCTGAGTGTGTGTGTGCCCTGAGTG
>VWZD01005491.1:816790-826959 GCA_013396695.1 Sakesphorus luctuosus | reverse complement strand
ACTGCTGGGTTTGGGGGTTAAACCCAATTTCTCTTTGTGCCATTGCATTTATGGTAATATTTTTTATTAAGTTCTAGCTCTGATTCATAATCTCTTTTGTGTTGGGTTCATTTCTCCTGGCAGTTTACCTTTAAACCAGCACACCTGGTCAAACATCCCCTCCCCAGATCTGACATGGCTCGATCACAGAATCATCGAGTCACTAAGGTTGGGAATGACCTCCAAGATGATGAAGTCTGACCTTTGATTGAATCCCACCAAACCACCACAAGAAGTGCCACATCTGCCTGATTTTTGCAGACCTGCAGAGATGGTGACTCCAGCCCTGCCCTGGGCAGCTGTGCCAGTGTCTGACCACTCTGGCAGTGGAGAAATGTTCCCAATATCCAACATGTCCCTGTCCTGGCCCAGCCTGAGGCCATGCCCTCTCCTCCTGTCCCTGTGCCCTGGAGCAGAGCCCAACCCTCCCCGGCTCCCCCCTCCTGGCAGGGATTGCAGAGCCAGAAGGTCCCCCTTGAGCCTCCTTTGCTCCAGGCTGAGCCCCCCCAGCTCCCTCAGCCCCTCCTGCTGCTCCAGCCCCTTCCCAGCTCCGTTCCCTTCCCTGCACACTCGGGCTGTAACAAATGCAGGCTGTCTATACAAAGGTTTCAGCCATTTTATGGAAGGAATTTTCTCTCTTTTAAAAAAAAAATTAAAACTCTTTTTTATGAAGTCAAATTATGATATTTATATTTTTAAAACCACTGCCTGGGAGAAGTGCTTTCCCCTCTGGTGACTCAGGGAAAATATTGAGCAAATCCATTGCAGGTCTGACTTTTGGTGCCCTCCAAATATATCTCTGCCTTTAGCTCTGCATGTTCTGTCCCTGAGGTCCCAAAATGCTAAAGCAATGTCCCTCCCTAAAATAATCTCACTGGATTAAGGCCTGAAATCTTATTCTAGTTCACAAAATAAGAGCTCATTAAACAGTGTGAAAGTAACATTGAAAAAGGGGATTTCAAAATGTGCCCTGAGACGTCCTGAGGTTTGAATGCTGAGAAATCTGGTCAGGTTAGTTCATATTCCTTGGTGATGTTTAGCTCTGTCATCCTCAATAATTACCATTTGGGAATCTCACTGCAGGAGGGACCTGATGGTACCAGGAAAAATGGGAAGGGCTGGGAGGAAATCATTTGCATATTGTCTTCTGTGGGGATGACTCAGGCAAGAAATAAACTGTGCTATCTCTAAGAATATCTGCAAGGTCTTGAGGCAGGGCTGGAATCTCAGGAACACTCCTCAGGTCCACAAAATCCCCCAAAACGTGGATCCTCCTGAGCACTGGCACACCACAAACCACAGGTTTGGCCAACAGCAAACCCACAGAACATCTGGGAGTCACAAGGGAGTTGGAGAGAGGGAAAACTCATCTGGAAATGGGGTTGGAGCGGGGGAAAGCTCACCTGGAAATGGGATTGGAGAGGGGGAAATCTCACCTGGAAATGGGATTGGAGAGGAAGAAATCTCAGCTGGAAATGGGGTTGGAGAGAGGAAAAGCTCACCTGGAAATGGGGTTGGAGAGGGGGAAATCTCACCTGGAAAGGGGATTGGAGAGGAAGAAATCTCAGCTGGAAATGGGGTTGGAGAGAGGAAAAGCTCACCTGGAAATGGGGTTGGGGAGGGAGAAAATTCACCTGGAAATGAGGTTGGAGAGAGAGAAATCTCACCTGGAAATGAGGTTGGAGAGGGGGAAATCTCACCTGGAAATGGGGTTGGAGAGAGGAAAAGCTCACCTGGAAATGGGGTTGGAGAGAGGAAAAGCTCACCTGGAAATGGGGTTGGAGAGAGGAAAAGCTCACCTGGAAATGGGGTTGGAGAGAGGAAAAGCTCACCTGGAAATGGGGTTGGAGAGGAAGAAATCTCACCTGGAAATGGGGGTGGAGAGGGGGAAATCTCACCAGGAAATGGGGTTGGAGAGGGGGAAATCTCACCTGGAAACTGCAACAACAAAAATCACAAACTTTCTTCCTCCCTCTGCCCTTCCCCCCATTGCTCAACACAACCTGTAAGTCCCAGACTGTGAGTGTGTTGGGAAGGGATAAAAGCTGCAGCAGTGCCTGAGGGACAGCAGAGAGCACGTGCTGTCATGATTAGTATGGGGAGAGAACGCTAATTACATAACACCCCAGGAATTTGGCAGTGCTGAGCGAGAAATAGGGCAAATAATCATGTTTCCCCCATCACCTCCTTCACCAATTCTGTCTGCTTTGGGATTTTGTGATGGAAAATTTAATTTCTGTAGCCTGGCAAAAGTGGGAAACAACTCTCACAAAAGCTTTGCCATACCTCAAACCACATTTTTTTTATACAAAAACTTGCGATAAATAGATGTATTTTGCTCTGGTGCCTAAGAAGTGCTTCCAAGCCATGGCATAAACTGGTAATAATTCTGTTTGGCCCCACTTTGCCTTCAGGCAAAGCCTTGGCCCAGAATAATTTCGCATTCCTGCCATTGTAATAATTCAGCTCTGCAGAAACATGGGAAAGTGCAGAAACAGTTGGTCTGTGGCACTCAGGTTTAGTAGGGAAGCAATTTTCCTACTTGATGGAGGAAAAATGGAGACAGAAGCATTGGCAGTGCTTTCCAAGCTGCTGCAAACAGGTGTCGAGTCCTTCAGGCAGCTCCAAGGCAGTCCCAAACAGTAAATCCTCAGCAGCTCTAAAGCATTTCCATCCCCAGGTGTGGAGAAAGGAAAACAGCCTTCAGTCACTGCCAGTGCAGAGCAGGGGTCCCAGTGCCAGAGAGCCACAGAGTCAGTCACAGAGCCAGAGAGCCAGAGAGGCACAGAGTCAGTCACAGAGCCACTGTCACAGAGTCACAGAGTCAGAGAGTCAGTCACAGAGGCACAGAGGCAGAGAGTCAGTCACAGAGCCACAGAGTCACAGAGTAAGTCACAGAGCCACAGAGTCACAGAGCCACAGAGTCACAGAGCCACAGAGTCACAGAGCCAGAGAGGCACAGTCAGTCACAGAGCCGCTGTCACAGAGTCACGGAGGCAGTCACAGAGCAACAGTGTCACAGAGTAAGTCACAAAGCCACAGAGCCACAGAGTCACAGAGTCACAGTGTCACAGAGTCAGTCACAGAGTCAGAGAGTCACAAAGCCACAGAGCCACAGAGCCAGTCACAGAGTCACAGAGTCACAGAGTCAGTCACAGAGTCACAGAGGCAGAGAGTCACAGAGTCAGTCACAGACCCACAGAGTCACAGAGTCACATAGTCAGTCACAGAGACAGTCACAAAGCCACAGAGTCAGTCACAAAGCCACAGAGTCACAGAGCCACAGAGTCAGTCCCAAAGCCAGAGATCCACAGAGCCACAGAGTCACAGATTCACAGAGCCACAGAGTCAGTCACAGAGCCTCAGAATCACAGGGTCACAGAGCCACAGAGTCACAGTGACAGTGTTATAGAGCCACAGAACCACAGAGTTAAAGAGCCAGATTCACAGGGCCACAGAGTTATAGAGACACAGAGCACCAGTGCCACAGAGCCACAGAGCCAGTCACAAAGTCACAGTATTTTTTTCGGTTGGAAAAGCCCTCCCAGCCCATGGAGCCCTCCCTGTGCCCGATGCCCACCTTGTCCCCCAGCCCAGCCCACTGTATGCCATGGCCAGCCCTGCCTTGAGCACCTCCAGGGCTGGGCACTCCAAACCTCCCTGGGCAGCCCCTGCCAGTGCCTTGCCCACCCTTTCAGTGATGGGAGTGGGACCTCCAGAGCACCTCCAGAGCTCTCTGACTGTCGGTGATCATCTGGCAGCAAGGCTGCTTTGATGTCCAACACAGAGTGAAGAGACTCACAGAATGGTTTGATATGAAAGGGACTTTCATCTCCTTCCACCCCCTGCCATTGGCAGGGACACTTCCCACCAGCCCAGGTTGCTCCAAGCCCTGTCCAACCTGGCCTTGGACACTCCCAGGGGTGGGGCAGCCACAGCTTCTCTGCCCAACCTGTGCCAGGGCCTGCCCACCCTCAGAGGGAGGAATTCCTTCCCAACATCCCATCTATCCCTGCGCTCTGGCAGTGGGAAGCCATTCCCCTTGTCCTGTCCCTCCATGCCTTGTCCCCAGTCCCTCTCCAGCTCTCCCGGAGCCCCTTTAGGCACTGGAAGGGGTTCTCAGGTGTCCCTGGAGCCTTCCCTTATCCAGGTCAGCCCCCTCAGCTCTCCCAGCCTGGCTCCAGAGCAGAGGCTCTCTCAGCCCTTACCACCCCACCTCTGCTCCTCAGCCCCTCTGCAGTCATACCTGGCTTGTATTTCCCTACTTTAGCACATGGTCTGAGATCCACAAACTTTTCCTTCTGCCTGGAGTAAGTGCTTGTCAGTGAATGTTGTAAGAACCCTCTGATTGTAGCACACAGACAACAAAAATAAAAACCAGTAGCCATAGACATCTGTCTGTGAGTTAAACAGATGTCACAGCAAATCCTGGTGAAATAAAGGTCCAAAATGGTCAGGAAAAAGCTCAGCTGGAGCAACCCCAACCAGCCTCAGCCCCGAGGTCCTGCAGACTCAGTACAAAGGAATATTGAGTAGAGTTCAGACAACCAGCACTGGTGACTGACGCTTTGCCTCTGCTGATGGAGGTTCAGGGAGCATCCCAGAGAGGGCTCAGAGGAGACCTCCCCACGTGGGGACCAAATAGACAGGAGGGTGTCTGTGGACATCCCCCAGGAGATGTGATACTGCAGAGGTACCAGATGCCTTCAACTGCCAGTGGAGGTGAAGGGGAGGGTGAGACCCTGCAGCTTCACATGAGCCAGAAGGGATGGGCTGAGCACAAGGAGGGAATCTGTTCCTTGGGTTGGCTTGCAGAAGGTCTGCATTTCTGGCTTCTCCAACACTGGCACTTTTTAAATAAGATGACATTTTGTTTCAACATCATCTCTGCCTCACTCAGGAATGAATTCCCCACAGCTGAGGCCTTCATCACTCAGGAAGGCAGATAAGATGCCCCATCACCTCCTCCTTTGCAATCTATGAATCTCTAGGCAGAATCCAATGCTTCAAACAGGTGTCAAAGGGGTTGTAGAGAGAACATTGGCAGCTTCTCCAGTGCTCAAACACCCCTTGGTCCAGCCTATTGGCACAGCACAGGGAGCTCCTCCAGCACGGAGCAAAGACATCTCCTCTGCTCTTCCCAAGCCAAGGGCTGGGCTGTGTGAAGAGGACAGGAGTGCTCAGAGGGGCTCATCAATGGGGGTTGGTGTGAAGAATCCCAGGAGGTCCCCAGTCCCTGTCCCAGCCACCCAGCTGGGCCACAGTACCTGGTGCTCCATAGCCCTTAACGTGGGTGTTGGAGTGCCAGGTAAACTGAGACCTGCAATTCTTATTTAAAGTGGAACAGAGAATGTGTGCAGACCTTTTGTGCTGGTTTAAAGGTAAATTGGCAGGAGAAATGAACCCAACACAAAAGAGATTATGAATCAGAGCTAGAACTTAATAAAAAATATTACCATAAATGCAATGGCACAAAGAGAAATTGGGTTTAACCCCCAAACCCAGCAGTCTAACCCAGCCCCCTGGGGCACAAACACAGTGGGTTTGGTGGCCCCTGTGCTGAGCCCCACGGGGTTCCCCCGAGTCCAAAGGAAAAGGAAGGGACAAACCTGTTAGTGCAGATGATGGCACAGTCTGGTGGAGAGTGGTGGGCTCCTCCTGTCCGGGGTCTGCTCCTCCTCTGGATACAATGAGTGGTCCCAGAGGTTCCCAAAGCCCAAGATTCTCTTCCCTCAGGTGCAGGTGGGAGCCCCCAGTGGGTCCCCCAGGGCAGGGAGTTCCAGAGTGGGGGATGTGACTCTGGCAGTCAGGGGGGATTTTGGAATCCTTGCTGGCCCCTGAGCAGAGCTGAGCCCTCAGGTGGCTGTGGAGGTGCCAAGGACTCCCTGCAGGGGAGTTCTCCCAGCTCCTCTGCCAGGCTTCTTTCCCAGCCAGCTGCCAGGCTGAGGGCTCAGCTGTGCCCTGGGCAGCTGCTGCCAATGGGCCATTGGGAAGAGTTGCTGGGCAATGAATGGAGGGTTTAGAATGCACAGCTTTGGTCACACCCACACAGTGGTTTCGGTTGCTGAACCAGGACACCTTTAGATAAGGGAACTCCCCTGTGGTGAAGCATTTCTGGGGCACTCTGTCAGCTTGGCAGGATTTGTCCCAAAGGAAGGACAAACCTTGACACCAAAATTTATTAGAAAAATAAAAGCTAAACTAAAACAACATTTTAAAGGGGGGAAATAAGTTTTCTGTTGTGAAAATAGGTGACAGTAAGCACAGGTAGTGAGGACAGTGAGGATGCCCTTACAGTAACACTCAGACACCAGGATTGCCCCCCATGCACCAGCTGTGTGACCACCACAGATCCCTTGGTGTCACCTGAGCCTCTGTCTGCTCTCAGGGTGGGACATCTGGCCACACTCTGTGTATGCTCAGGGCTGATGTGATGGAACAACTGCTCGTGTTTGGGTAGATTTGGATCCACACATGGTTTTCTCCAGAGGCAGAGCCCAAAAAACTGTTGAAGTATTTAGTCTGCTCCATCAAACTGCAGGAGTGAGGGGTCCCTCTGGGAGCAGGGGAAGACTTGGAGAGCTCTTCTCCCAACAGACAGCACAGGAGAGCACAGAGCCCCTGGAATGAGAGGCAATTACAGAACTGCGTTCTCCAACACAACCTCTTCTTCAGTAGGCTTTGGTTCAAGCTCTCCAGCATCTCTGGATGAGAGACAAGAAAAGCAAGGCCCATGGGGCTTTTTGCAGCCATGTAACTGCCAGCTGGTGATGGCACTGGTGTCTCTCCAGAATAGGTTTCATCTTCCCTCAGCCTCCTAAAGAGCACCTTGTCAGGCTTGGTACCCCCATGGAAAAATATCTGCTGCTCTCAAAGCTTGGGCTCAGTGTGGCCCCCAGGAATACTGAGCTCCTGACAGGAGCTCTGGCACCCCCAGGCAGGCCATGCAGAGCTAAACCTGAACCAGGAGCCAAATCTTGTACAGAAGCATCACTCAGCCACTGCTCCTGCCAGGGCCAGGAACAAGCACATGCAGATCAGCTGCAGCCCCAAATCCACTTGTTCAATGCACACACTAACTCTACTGCATTCCCAAGGGATTTTCATCTGGCTTCTCTTTCTTTTCTGTCTGGCCATCACTAACATGCCATCTGCAGACTCTGCCAGTCCTGCTTGCCCAGAGAGGCACTGCAGAGTGAGAACAGCCTCTCCCAGCCTGACAGAGAACAGCTCATTTCTCTTCATATTCCTGTCGTGTCAGTCAGATCCATATTTTTCCATAGATCTACAGGATGTATCATCAACTTTGCTACTCTGTGTAACAAAGGTTTCAGACCAATGCCACAACCTTCTGCCATGTCCAAGGTTATTCCTGGCTGTGTCCAAAGTTTTTCCTGGAGTTACTTGATTGTTCCAAGCTGCAGTTCTGAGTTTGCTGCCCTTCAATGCAGTTTGGATGAGTCTGTTCAGCATCCAGAAGAACAATTGCTTTCCCAACACTGGGCCACTGAGATCAGAGCTGTTGTCCCTGGCCACTGCCCCCACTGTCCCCCTGTGCCTGCTCAGTGCAGGAGTCACCAAGGGGCTCCCACCCATGCACCGTAAACTGGATGTCAGTATTTACCAAACCCTGGAATACTCCAGGAGTTCCCTTGGCATCTGGGTGGCAGAGGAGCAGAGCTGCTCAGTGCTGGGCACAGGCTGGCACTGCAGCCCCCTTGCCCTGCACATGATCCCATTGCCCACACTGCAGACTCAGAAACACCCCCAGGGATTTACCCTGAACTGTCATCTTGGGGATGGGCCCAAACAGGTCCAGTAGCTGCAGGGCTGCCTGACACTGCCAAAAGGAAGTGCTTTGTCACCTCCATCTGGTCCCACAAACACTGTTCCTTATCACAGCAAATCCTTTACAGACGATGTTACAAACCACCATTGTTGGAACCCCACCAGGCACATTTCCCTGCCCTGGAGAACCCAGAGCCTCCTCACCCACTTCAGCAGTCACTGCTTTAATATGAAACCTGCTGGTGAGTGGCTTCTGAGACCTGCAGCAAACACATCTCAGGGACTTCCAGGTGGGACCTGGCCAACACTGGCTGGGGACACTGGAACAGAGTCTGCTGGTTCTTGGCTGTGTAGGGTAAAACCCCTCATTTCACCCAGCATTCAAGGGCAGGAGGGACTCCCGGTGCCTTTGCCAGCAGCATTCAGGGAGTGGGATGGAAAGAACTGAGGTGCAGAAGGAGGAAGGTGAGAATTGGCCATGGAGGTTCCTGCAGAGCAGCTGGAGCCCAGCAAGGAGAGAGGACAGCAGCAGTGCTGGATCCTGAGTGCCCTGTGGGCAGCACAGGGGAGGAGCTGTGCAATAACATGGGGCACTTCACTGCTCACTTTCTGGTGGTGTCAAAGTTCTACTTGGGAAGGCCACAGATTTCACCACCCATCTTTAAGAACACAACTGATAAAGAACCTGGACAGGGTTTGGCAGTAACTAAACTGTAAAAATGGAACAGGGAACACCCTTGTGGGAGAAGAAAACAGGATTGCAAAGAACAGTAAATTTATGCATAAACAGATAAAGTGACTGAGGCACAGAAAAACAGCAATAATTGGCCTGCACTGAATTTAGAACATTAAATATGCTGAGCTGGAAGGGACCCCAGAGGACTATTCAGTCCAACCCTCAGCCCTGCACAGGAACAGCCCCAGGAGTCACACCCTGTGCCCCAGAGCATCATCCAAACCCTCCTGCAGCTCTGGCAGCCTTGGGGCCGTGCCCACTGCCCTGGGAAGCCTGGTCAGTGCCCACCACCCTCTGGGGGAAGAACCTTTTGCTGAGATCCAACGTGAGCGTGCCCTGGCCCAGCTCCAGCCATTCCCTGGGTGCTGTCCCTGCCCTGGCCCAGCTCCAGCCATTCCCTGGGTGCTGTCCCTGCTCACAGAGATCAGAGATCGGAGCTGCCCCCACTGAGCTCTGCCCTCAGCCTGCTCTGCCCCAGCTGAAACACACCAAGCAGAATCTCCCGCAGAGAGACAACTCCTAGTGCAGACCCCAAAGTCGCCCCTGCCACCTGCAACTTCACTTCTGTGGCTGGGGAGGAGGAGGAAGAGGAGGAAGGCTGAACTCTTCCAGCAGCCCAAGCCCTTTGCACTACTCCTCCAGAGGACAGGCTGAGAGGGAGCAGAGCTGGGATCATTCCCCCACTGGGCCGTTGGAGTGCAGGGGAGAGGCTGCGATCGCTATCTGGGCGTGAAGGCATCTCGAGACAGATTCCACAGGAGACTTCCTGCTAAATTGCAGCATCGGGGAGGATTCTGCAGCTACTTGTACCCAGCCATCATCGGAGCACAGAACTCCTGGCTGGGACCTGAGCTGATAATTGCTCAGAAAAATTAAGGGTTGGGTAATTCCTCCCGAAATTAATTGCCTTGCTGAGGTGCCTCAGGGCAGTTACCACAAGAAGGTTTGGAGCAGATGATAGAACCATGTCCCTCTTCAGGATTAAAACCAGGAAACAGGTCCCCAAATCTCACCTTTGTCACAAGGAGCTCCTGTCTTTGGGGATTTCTCTTCTCTGAAGAATTTTTGAGCTTTTCAGGTGTTTCTGAAACAGTGCTGAGTGTCCTGAGGAGCTGCAGGAATGTATGGACACTCCTATTTTCTGCCTCATCTGACACTACAATTCAGTTCTCCTCAGCAGCTTCCTTTGCTCATTTTACCACTTTTATAAGCAGTCACTTCTCCTTGAAAAATGTTTATTAACAGAGACAGGAAATTAGAAGAGACTCAGAATATTCACAGTGATTTTCAATCTTCAGTTATTATAAAACCAGTCTTTCTTCCCCTTCACATGGTGTGCTCTGAGTCACCTCCTTATTCTCAGATGGTGCAGATGATTTTGGGTAAAATCCTTTATTTCCCCTTCATGTGTCTTGCCCTTTGCAAAAATTTCTCATCCAACCTTGTTGTGTCTTGGATTTGTAGAGAAAAATTCCTCTGAGGAAAGTGTTGCTCTGCCTGAGCATGTGGGTTACCTGCTTCCTTCACCCCTTTCCTTCACCCCCTTCCTTCACCCCTTTCCTTCACCCCCTTCCTTCACCCACTTCCTTCACCCCCTTCCTTCACC
>VWZD01005491.1:797456-809542 GCA_013396695.1 Sakesphorus luctuosus | reverse complement strand
AGGTTTGCAGGGCAGAGAGCAGCGGAAGAAAAAGAAAAGAGATAAATGCATTTTATCACCTCAGAATTATGTAATGAACAGCTGTGCTGCTACCTTTGCCTCCTGTGCACCCTGCCCTTCTCTGGGATTCATATCTTCCCACAGCTTTCACAACTCCAAAGAGTGGCCAGTTTTACAAAACAGCTCAAATTCCAAGGGATTTTCTATTTTCCTTCACACAGAATTTATGCAGAGCATTCACCCACTGACCCAGGTGGGCACTGTGACCCCAGTTTTGCAACACAGCTTGAATTCCAAGTGTTTCTCTATTTTCCTTCACACAGAATTCATGCAGAGTGTTCAGTCCACTGTCCCAGGTGTGCACTGTGCCCCCAGTTTTGCAAAACAGATGAAATTCCAAGTGTTTCCCAGTTTTCCTTCACACAGAGTTTATGCAGAGCATTCACCCACTGTCCCAGGTGGGCACGGAGACTCCAGCTTTGCAAAACAGCTCAGATTCCAAAGACAAAGGACCTGTAAGGACCAAGTGTTTCCCAGTTTTCCTTCACACAGAGTTTATACAGAGCATTCACCCACTGTCCCAGGTGGGCAGGTGTGCATTGTGACCCCTGCTCTGGATTTCCAGGCTCTTTGGCTCTTTGGCTCCAGGACCTGTGCAATTCCCAAGGATCCATGTGGCCAGTGTGTCTCCTCTCTCTCTTGTTCTGTGCTCCTGGGCTGTGATTCTTTCTGGCAGCAGGTGGGTCACCCTGGGCTGGGACAGCCCCTCAGAGCTGGGACAGCTCAGTGAGTCCTCCTGGAGAGGTTCTGCACTTCCTGTGGGAATGACACCTGGGCAAGAGCTATCCTAACCTTGAGGGATGTCCAACAGATGGTGTCCCAAGCCAGCAGGGGTGGCCTGGTCCCTGCCTCACCATGTCCTGCTGTTTTATGTGAGTATGACAAGGTGTCCCCCATGGCTGATCAAGGGAAGCCAGTTGATGTGCCCTGTGTGGATTTCAGTAAACCTTTCCATCCTGTCCCAGGATCCTTCTGGCCAAACTGTCCAGCCCACAGCTGGATAAACATCACGTGGTGGGAGAGCTGATGGCTCACAGGTTGAGCACAGAGGGTGACAGTGACTGGGGTGACATCAGGCAGGTGACCTGTCCTGATGGGGTTCCACAGGGAACTTGTGACCTTCAACACCTTCATCAGTGACTTGAATGCAGGACTGGAAGGAAGACTGAGCAAGTTCTCAGGTGACCCAAAACTGGGAGGAGCTGTTGAGTCTCTCAAACGCAGGGAGGCCCCACAGAGAGACATGGACAGATCAGAGAGCTGGGAATGACCAACCATAGGAAGTTCAACCAGGGGAAGTGCCAGATCCTGCCCCTGGGATGGGCAACCCCATATGAATGGATGGACAGGCTGGGAATCAGAGGCTGGAGACCAGAGCTGGGAAAGGCCCTGGGGGTCCTGGTCAGTGACCAGTTGGCCACGAGTCAGCAGTGCCATGGAGCAAGGAGGGCCAACCCTGCCCTGGGGGGCATCAGGCCCAGCATGGCCGGGACAGGGAGGGATTGTGCCCCCCTGCTCTGCACTGGGGCAGCCTTACCTGCCATGGGGGGCACTTTGGGGGCACACAATGGAAGGAAGGGCTGAAGCCACTGGAGAGTGTCCAAAGGAGGGCAAAGAGATGGTTCAGGGCCTGGAGGGGCAGCGTGTGAGGGCACTGAGGGCACTTGGGGTGTTCAGCTGGAGAAGAGGAGACTGAGGGGAGACCTCAGTGCAGTTCCAGCTTCCTGGGGAGGGGCAGAGGAGAGGCAGGCACTGATCTCTGCTCTGTGGGGACCAGGGACAGCACTCAGGGAATGGCTGGAGCTGTGCCAGGGCAGGGACAGCACCCAGGGAATGGCTGGAGCTGGGCCAGGGCAGGCTCAGGTTGGATCTCAGCCAAAGGTTCTTCCCCCAGAGGGTGGTGGGCACTGACCAGGCTCCCCAGGGCAGTGGGCACGGCCCCAAGGCTGCCAGAGCTGCAGGAGGGTTTGGATGATGCTCTGGGGCACAGGGGGTGACTCTTGGGGCTGTTCCTGTGCAGGGCTGAGGGTTGGACTGGATGGTCCTTGGGGGTCCCTTCCAGCTCAGCACATTCTGGGATTCTGTGATAAACCTGGAATGCCTTGAGATGACAGCCAGCGAGATGGAAAGACAGGTGGGTGGAATTCCCTGCCTGAATGCACACTGTGCTGGGAAAGGCTGGTGTCCACATGGTCAGGAGCCACCAGTGGAGATGGTGCTGCAGAGGGGGACACTGGGGCCAGGTGGTGACTGACAGGGAGCTGTATCTTACTTCTCTCTTTTTCACCCCAAAGCAGCAGTCTGGAGGAGGGAATGGCATGAGGCCATCAGAGGTGGTGCTTCACACCAGGATCACTGTGGACACAAGAAGCTGGACTCGAGTGAAGTACCGAAACTGCAGGTACATGAGGAAGGCTCCACAGTCACACAGGACATCTGGCCAGAGCAGCCCCACAGACACCAGTGGGAGATTTTCTGCTGCTCCAACCACGTTGTGTCAGCTCCCATGAACTATCCAGGAGAGCCAGGCCCACGTGGGAGACCACCAAGGGGAGCTGTGATGCTGCAGGGCGAGGTGCTTTGTCCTGGCATGTTGGGCTGTGAGTCAGAATGAATTCCATGGATTTTGGATATGGAAAGAGGCTGGGACAGGTTACACTCTCTGAAGACCCCTGGCTATATGTTTTATAAGAAGGCACCCAATTAATGTTATCCTGAATTCCAGCAGAGGTGACTGCATCTGTCTGACAATTCTGCCCCAAGGCTCCACTGGGAGCCAGGGCCAGGCTGCACCTTTGGAATGACAGAATGAAGTAGTGGAGCAGGGAAAGATCTTCTGCCTTTTGATATCTGTGGGGGATCTGGCTCCAAGTTTATTTGTCTTTCCCTGAACTCTCGATTATCTGTGCCTTTATCAATCCTGAAGGAGATAAATCAGTAACTTATGCATTGGAAACCTAGAAAATTATTCCAGAAACATTTTACTGTCATTATTGCCTCCTGCAGCCTCAGTGCCACCAGGTCTCACCCACAGCTCTCAACATCAGCCAGCTGGAGGAGGCAGCACAAGCAGCATCTTGGGGTCAGCAAGAGCTCGAGGTCCAAGGGGGCTGAAGCCAATGACAAAGATGCTGCAGAAGGGATCAGTTACTGGAAGAAACCCCTGTGATATTTTTCCTTGTCATCATTTGTCTTGTTTGGGGCACTGGGAGGAGAGTCTGGGCCAGTTTAATTCCTGGAAGCTCCATTTCTTATGGTAGTTTGGAAAAGCAGTAAATTAGGTGTAATCATTCCTTGTGTGCCAAAGGGGTGTGAGCTGCACTCTGAGAAACGGCTTAATTAGGGTGCCCTTGGCAGAGGCAGGTCCTGGGGATATTCTGAAAGGTAATTATAATTAACTGTTGGCTTCTAAGGGTGGGAGAACTGGTGTGTCAGTCTGGGCCTGGAGTTCACTGCACACCAGAGAGTAAAGAAACTTCACACAGGATAAGGGAGAATAAACAGAGACAGATGTTTCCATGTCTGGGAACCAGGCAGGTGGGAAGGAGACAGAGGGTTCCTTTTCAGCTCCCAGAGTGGGAAATGAAATGGCAAAGTGGCCTTTTGGAAAAGGTTGAGCTTCTTCCCAGGCAGGCAGGAGAAACCCCAGACTGAGCAGGAGCTCAGCTGTGCCATCATAGAGTTACAGAATCGTTAAAGTTGGAAAAGTCCTCTGAGATCATCAAATCCAACCACCACCACCACGTGGTCATCATTAAACCACATCCAAGTGTTTTGTGAGCACTTCCAGGGATGGGAACTGCACAGTCAGCACAGGGTACCCCAGACCTGGCCCAGACAGGGAGCAGAACTGCAGAGGTTTTGAGGAAACAGTGCCTGAACCCACCCTCAGATGGGCTCTTCCCTAAGCCACCAAGGAGCAGCACTTGCCTTCACTGGGACTTGCTCTCCTACTGTTTGTTCAAATGTATTGATGTGTGGGAGGCATATTTGGAGCCTTTTCCCAGCCTGCTCCAGATGTGTTTGTGAGCTGGAACGATGATTCCTAATCAGTCAATCAATCAATCAAGAAATAAATAAATGGGCTCTTACCTGTAAAGTCCCAAAAGAAAATAACTTAGACAAAATAATTATCAGAAAGTCTAGATTTAGATGGGATAATAGGAAGAATTTCTTTCCTGAGAGTGAGGAGGCCCTGGCACAGGTTGGCCAGAGAAGCTGTGGCTGCCCCATCCCTGGGAGTGTCCAAGGCCAGGCTGGACAGGGCTTGGAGCAACCTGGGCTGGTGGGAGGTGTCCCTGCCATGGCAGGGGTTGGAATGAGATAAACTTTGGGGTTTCTTCCAACCCAAGCCATCCTGAGATTCTGTGATTCTTTCAGAGGACTAACAGAAATTTTTGTTACAGAAATTGAGCCTGAGATCTGGTGTGAGAAAAACTGTTTGTGACCACATAGGAAAGATGAGCTCATGACACCTCTGCCCAGTGACTCAGCTGGGCCTGTGCAGGAACCCACAAGATTTGTCAAATGTTTTGAATTGGCAGCCTTGATGTTCCTCCAAAATACTTTGACAGCCTGTGAGTCCTGCCCTGTGACATGTTAACCCTCCATCCAGCATTGCCAGGCTCAGGTCTCTGATCTGCCCAGGGAGGAGGACAAGAGAAGAAGAAACAGCCCACCTGGGCAGAGATGTGAGCAGTGATTTAGGATTTACAGATCTTTGCTGAGTGAGGGTGTTGGGAAACGACATGAGGATGAAGATTTCATAAAGTGGCAAAAATACTACAAGCGCTGGGTGGATGAAGATGCGGAAGTTCGAGACCCATCTGTCCTCGACGGGAGAGCCCTGCATCACCTAAACAAGGACTTTAATAATTTTCAGAGTTATATAGATGTTTCTCCTGTTTAACGTTGTACACCTAGTTTTATGTTTGATCCCCAAGATGTCTGCCCTATTCATTTTCCCTTAGTCATCCCTGTCCAAGTTTCTTCTTCCCATAATCCCTTAGGGTACTTTCCCGCCAAGCCTTCCCTGATTAGTTCCCCAACCCCTGCAATGCACCAGCTTCCTTATATGGTAGCATGCTCTCATTGGCCTTCTCCCATGCTCCTCCCTTACTCCTCCCTCTCATTGTTATTCCCTCCAATGGGATGCTTCGCTCCGCCCTTGTTCCCTCCTTGTTCGGGACCCTTTATAAGCTGGTGCACGCCTAATAAAGAGGCTTCTCCTCGTTGACTCTCCAACTGTGTGGACTCTCTCTTCAGGGACCGTCGCCGGTGGGGAGAGGGAGGAGCCGTCCCTTGCTCAAAGGAGGCTTGGCCTTAAGCCACTATGCCTGGTGTGCCTTGCCTCCTAGGGCTGAGCTAGCTGCCCACTGCATCAGTGGACTTAAATCCGCTGACATGAGGGGAGTTGAGTGTGAGAAGACTCAAGTGAATTCTCCTGTATTTCTCTGCTGATCCTATAACAGACAGTTATGGTTTGGACTGGCATGTTCTAGTGAAGCTTCACCAGAAACATCTCAAGGGACAGCAAGACTTGAGAGATTTCATTAGTCTGAAATTCAAGGATGAAAGGAAAATCATTCTTCTGATCTGAACTTCAGTCTTTGCATCTTGTGTACACTGGGGGAGTTGTCAATCAGAAATTCCTTTCAATCCCTTTTACTGCCAAAGTTTTTTCTGTGTTGTTTTCCCACAGTCTCCTTGAATGGACTTGGTGGTCCCTGTTTTGGATGATAAGAATGGGAAAACTAAGAATTGTAATTAAAGGTTGAGGTGGTGGCAACAGCATCTCACTCAAGATATAATTTGGGAAACGTCAGCCTTGCAGTCCAGAGAAGAGTGTTCATAAAAACACCCATAAAAACAGGATGGAGGGAGAACTAAACAGAGGAGGAAGGCAGAGATGGACAAAGCAGGACTGCAGAAAGGTTAATGGGTTTGGTAGTATGAGAGGGGAAATAATTAACTAACTACTTAGAGGATTAGGGAGAAAACAGAGTTTTGCTATGAAATGTGATAAGAACTATTTCAGTTCTGTTAAACTTCTGTGGCACTGAAGTTGGATTAATGTGTTGACCCCTGCCAGCAGCATCCCCCAGGCCCTGGGGAGCTGAGGACCAGCAGAGCAGTGACTGGGCTGGGGCTCATGGCCCTGCACTGCAGAGACACCAAAGTCACTGCACTGGCGTGACAGTGCCCAGAGGTGACAGCGAGGAGGAGCTGCCAGACCCTGCTGAAAGCAGTCCAGCAGGGCAGGGCTGGAGCAGGTGGATGGAGAGGTTTAGGGTAAGATGGGACATTGGAATGGCCTGTCCAGGGAGGTGGTGGATTCTCCGACCCTGGAGGTTTTTAAGGTGAGACTGGACGTGGCACTGAGTGCCATGATCTGGTGATCACAGTGGGGTTGGGTTAGGGTTTGCCCCTGAGCTNGACTTGTTGGTCTCAGAGGTCTCTTCCAACCCAACTGATTCTATGATTCTGTCAGAGAGCAGCAGCTGGGAAGGAGGGTGTGACATCACCCTGCAGTGTGACATCAGTCCTTCCTCAGCAGTTCCCTGAAACCTTCAGCCCATTGCAAAGGGCTGGACATTGGCAGAGCTGCAGCCTGGGAAGGATCTGCAGGTGGAAGAGCTGAGACCATGGTGAAGGTGAGGGAATGTGCCCTGCTCTGGGGAGCAGCCCAGCAGTGCAGCATCAGGACAGAGGGACCCCTTTCCATGGCACTGCTGCCCATTCACTCTATGATCCCTTGGGCAGGGCCAGAGCTCAGGGGCTGGCACAGGGTGCTGAGCTGTGCTCAGCTCAGAGCTGCAGCCTGAGCTTGGCACCCAGAGCAAAATGGGCAGTTTGCCCCTGAGCCAGACACAGGGAGACAAAGTTTAATGAGAAATCCCTCAGTGGCAGCTCGTGAGGATGCACTGTCAGCCTGAGAGGCTGCAGAGCTTTAAATGGAGCTATAAAATGAGTCCAGGCTTGAGAGAGAGCCCTGCCAGGCAAACTCTGTGCAAGGGGAGAACAAGGAGACCTCCTGCTTTCTTGTTCCAACCTGTGGGGACCTAAATATAGAGAGCTCTGACAGGCCTGTGCTGCTCCCACCTCCCTCAGCTGCACTTCCCAAACCTGCCACACTCCCAGAGCTCAGCCAGGGCCACTGGCAGGGCAGTGCTGGGAATTGCTGCCATTCACTTGGAATCACTGAATCATTAGGGTTGGGAAAGCCCTCTGAGATCGAGTCCAGTCATCTCCCAGCACTGCCAAGGCCCCCACTAACCCATGTCCCCAGGTGCCACATCCACATGGCTTTTAAATCCCACCAGGGATGGAGACTCCACCACTGCCCTGGGCAACCTTTCAGTGAAGAAATTTTTCCTAATGTCCAACCTTGACCTCCCCTGGTGTTCCAGCATTTGGAGTTCCACCCTCTGGACCTTTCCTGGCCCCACCTTTGGTGCTCAGTGCAGTTGCCCAGCAGCACAGGATCAGTGTGATGCTTCAGAGGAAGGCAGGAATCCCTGAAGCAGGGACAGCAGCTCTTTGAAAGGGTCAGAGTGTGGGACTGCCACAGTTTGGTGACAGATTTTATAGGTGTTGGACAGGGAATAGAAAGACTTTCATCAAAGACCCAAGGCAAAATAAATCCTTGCTTTGATTGATTCCTCAAATGAATTTGGTGCTGCTGCCTGGTTAAAATCTGAATTCACTGGGGTACAGGAGGAGCTGAGGGCCATGTGTATCCCATGAAGGGACAAACTTTGCTTGAACACTTCAACAGGGAAAACCTCTGTAAGGTTGCAGTTGGCTGGAGATGTTGAGAGCATCTCTGAAACTCCTCCTACACCAGTAAAAGGTAAAACAGCAGCAAATTCCTTGCCAAATGTCTCATGTGTTTCCTGTAGAGGCTGCAGGAGCTGCAGACTGCTGGACCTTTGGTGCTGCAGAGCTGTGACCCTGAGCTGAGGCCACACGGGTTGAAGTGCCCCTTGGGAAGGTGCTGATGTTCTTTACATGCTGCCTGCAGGTCAGACCCTGAATCAGGGATCTCTCTTCCATAGATTTGATTTTTTTTCTCCATGGTTGTGGAAGCAAATCAAACCACACTGTCTGTAGGTATCAGGTGGGGTATCAGCAGCCCCTGTAATGTCCACAGGACACAAATGCACATTCAGCCCATGTGCAGCTGCTCCACAGCCAGCACTGGGGGTACCAACAGGGCTGTGAACCACCTTGCCCTATGGCAATGCATTTTAAAGACTGGGGACCTCTAAGAGGTTCTGAGTGTTTCAATAAGTATTGGCCACAGTCACTTCTCCTGTCGTTCTTCATATGCAGCATGTGAGGGTTGAGCTCCATCCTGATACTGCCCCTGGGGTGAAGATGCAAGGCCATGGAGCTGTTTGCTTGAGGTGAGGAGTCTGAAAGTTTGCCAGGTACCTTTTGCTATTTTAGCTGCTCTGTCCATCTCTGTCAGCCCTTTGTACCAAGTCAGTCCCTAATTCTCACATGTCACCTTTCCAGGACCTGGATACCCAGTAGAGAAGGACTTGATGTTTTGCTCCTGACCAATCATTCAGGTGTAAACTGAGCTGGGAAGGAGCAGTTCTGCAAAACGGGAGTTTGTCTCCCCTGACTTTAGATGTTTACTCTGCAGACATCTGTGTCTGCACCAGGGATTGCACTGAGAGAGCAGAAATTGGCTTTTTCAAGCCTTGGTCCACCTAATCTCTTTTATGTCTCTGCTGCAGGATGTGTCATGCCCTCAGTGCTTCTGGTTCTTGCCTTTGTCTCCTAAAATAAGGACTTGAGACATAACTCTACTGGCTCTCATACTATGGCACAAATATTGTCAATCCCACCCTATCCCTCAGAGTGTTAACCAAACCCTCCTGGAGCTCCACACATAAAAAAAGGGACAAACCACCTCTGTCATGTCCATATCCCATCCCAGCCAACCTGCAGGGCCCACAAGTCAGAGACTGTGTTGATAATAAATCAAAAAGGATCCAGGTTTGCCCAGGAAGGATCCATGTGCCTGGAAATGCAGTTATTTAATTACCACAGTCAATTAATTAACACAATCAATTAATTCATGGTCAGGGCACTGGGCAGCAGGTTGGTGGCTGCTCCTGGATAGATGGGGCAGAGAAAGAAGCACAGCCAATGTGCTCTTTCACAGGGTTTTGCTACATTTTTAAACCCAGGGTTGGTGTTGGTTAAAATGCTCTTCAGGTCAAATCTAAGCTGAATTTACCCTCTGACTCTCCCCATGGGTGCTCATAGACCAATAGATGAGATGCTGCTTTCCAAACTCAGTTCTGCAGCTCTAAAATTCCCTTTATTACTGCACCCAGCACAGCAGGATGGAGTAACCAAAGCTACACTGGGGTATCCCTGGGAGGCCTTGAACCACAAGGGAATGCTGCCACTTTTCCTGGCTCTCCTCAGCTTCATTGGAGCGGGGTTTTATATCTTGTCCTGATGGAATTGAACTTCTGCTTTTAGAAATCCTCCTGAACTTTGCTTCTTGGCATGTCCTGCCTTCTCTGAAATACAGAACTGTGGAGTCACCCTGCTGGCTGCAGAGGTGCAGGTAGACCAGGAGTGGTCCTGGTTTATGGCTCCAAGAGAGGACATCTTCTGACTGGCATCTTTCAAGAAGAAGCCCAAAAAATCAGGCCTCACTGGTGCTCCTCTTGGGGATGTCTCATCTGTTTCAGTCAGGAATTAATTCCAGGGGATATGAGACCCGGGTGTTCTTGGGTAGTGTGCTGGTTTAGAGATAAACCAGCAGGAGAAATGAGCTCAACACGAGAGAGATTATAAATCAGAGCTACAATATAATAATAACAATACAGTAAATACACTGACACAAAGGGAAATTGCTTTCAACTCCCAAAACCCAGCAGTATAACCCAGTGCCCTGGGGTACAAACCCAAAGGGGTTTGTTAGCCCTTNAACGACTCCCTGGGAAGCTGCTGCAAATGGGCCATTGACCTTGGGAATGAATAGAGGGGGTAGAATACATAGCTTTGATCACCCCCCCCACAGTGACAACTGGTCCCACCTGCTGAACTAGGACAGGTAGAAAGACCTCCATTTATTGAGCTTCTCCCATCCTCTCAGCCTTCCTTAGTGACTCAACAGCATTATGGGCTCCACAGAAATGTCCATTCCTCAGTGCTTACCTGTCTGATGGTTGTTGATCATGCCCTTGTTTATCAATAAATCCTTCCAGCACTTGCTCTGCTGTTTCTTCTGATGCTTCCAAATAAATACTTTTATTTGTGCTCCATTCCAAAAAGTTGAAACTCTCATGACATAATCAGGAAATTTAGTGTGACTTTTGATAGAAATGCAAAATGACAAACCCCATTTTATGGTTCTCCCAGCAGCAGGTGAGTGATTCATTGGTCTCCTTCCTGGAACCAAGAGCTCTACGCCATTGTTTGGCATCAAGACTACAAAAGAGATGGTCAGGGAGTCTCAGAGCTTCTCATGTTAAGCTGGTTTTTTCCATTGTGCAGTCACAGCAAATGTGGGGGCTGTGGCATCACCTTCCCCAAGAAACAACCTGTCCAGCTCCTGCTGGAATGGGGATAAGACTGGAAGAGGGAGGGAAGTTCTCAGAGGGGAAAGTCAGATCTGTGAGGATCAAGATGCACCAGCAAAGCATCCCTGGAAGTGTCCAAGGCCAGGTTGGACAGGGCTTGGAGCAACCTGGGCTGGTGGAAGGTGTCTCTGCCCATGGCAGGAGGTGGAACAAGATGAGCTTTAAGGTCCCTTTCAACCCAAACCATTCTGTGGCTCTTTGAGAGCTGATCAATGTACATTTGCAGGGTACAAGCACGTCCTTCTGCACTATCAGCCCCAGTTCTTAAACTATCACTGAACAAACACCTCAGTATCAACAGCTTTTGTGTGGCTGGGCTTGTTCTTGTGCCACAGTGCCCCACTGTGCCAGGCCTGACCTCCAGAGAGTGCAACCTGGCTCTGTAGTGCTGCTGCAGGGGCAAGGGGTTCCCTCTGCCCTTCTATGCTTTCTCAGGTCCCTGCAGTCCTGCACAGGTCTGTGGTGCTGGGGCAGGGCCCCACCTGGAGATAGCAGGGACTGAAAGGGCCCAGCAGGGGTGGAGAGCAGATACTGCACAGGGTGGGCACTGCCAGAGAGCTGGACTGGGAGCACTGGTGCTACTGGGGCAGGCTGTGCCCTGGGGCAGCTGAACTTGCCAAGCAGAGCCCAGGACAGCCCTGACTTGTTTGTGTCACCATCAGATCCAGGCTTGGTGCAGGCAGAGACTGACTCTGCAGGAGGAATTCCAAAGTTTCTTCCTGGGACTGCCAGCTGAGTGAGCCCACTCCTTGGAGCCAGAGCTCCATCTCCATGGGGCACCCTGTGCCAGGTGCTCCTGAGGGGATACCCTGCCCTGCAGAAATCCAGGGTCCTGGAGCTGAACATGCCACACCTCCTGCTGCCAAGTGCCAAGAGCCAGTGACTGTCCCCTCCTGGCAGGTGCTGAAGGTGCCACTGCCTCCCTGCCCTGCAGATTCCCTGGAGATGTTTGGGAGCCCACCTGCTGGGTCAGGGGCTGATTTCCACAGGTGCTCCTGGGAAACACAAGCAAAGGTGCATCACTGAGGGCAGCCTTCCGGAAGTTCCTCCAAGGAGGTAGGACATAGGAAAAGAGAGTTGAGGATAAATATGGTAATCAAAATACACCTCTGGGAGGTTTTTGCCTGAGCCTACAGTACTGCTGGGCATCCCTTCCTGGGTGCAAGGATTGAGGGGAAGTTCAGGATTAGGAAATTAAGCAGCAGATATTTCCTCTGAGGATTGAGACAGACTGTCCAGTGTGACTGATCTGCATCACCAGATTTGCTACCTGAAGGGAAGTTCTGGCCAGGTGGGGGTTGGTCTCTTCTCCCAGGCACTCAGCAATAGGACAAGGGGGCACGGGGGGCTCAAGCTCTGCCAGGGGAAAGTGAAGTTGGAGAGCAGAAAAAACTTCTTTGCAGAGAGAGTGCT
>VWZD01005491.1:785057-797382 GCA_013396695.1 Sakesphorus luctuosus | reverse complement strand
TCCCTCTCCCTCTCCCTCTCCCTCTCCCTTTCCCTCTCCCTCTCTTTCTATCTCCAGCCTCTGTCCAGAACTTTGGCCACTTTTACAGACAAGCTGACATACAAGTGTTATTAAGGACATTGTTTCATTTTATATGCAAATGTAATCATGTGTTTTATTGTTTTATATTTCTGTAACTTTGTTCCATTATTGCAAAGAGATGCTTTCCGGTAAACTTGTTCTTCTGCCTTTAAATCTCTTCTAAGCCGTAAAGCTGGCAGGGCCTCCCTTTCTGAAAGCCAGCACTGCCCTGCTGAGGGTGTGGTGCTGCAGAAACCCCACACCAGAGCACTCCAGTCACTGCCAGGCTCTCAGACATCTCTCATGGAAAGCTGAACATCAGCAGAGATCCCACCATTGTTCCTGGGCCACCTTGGAGCTGCTCTGATGGTGGGAGCAGCACTGCAAGCCAAGAAAGCTCCTTTTCAGGCTTGGAGCCCAAAGGTGCTGAGGTGGATTTGTCTCCCTGCTCCTGGTCTGTGTAGGGACACAGAAAGGTACTGCCATGACAGGTCTCCCCTTGGAGATTAATTGTCCTCCTCACCACTCAGTGGGTTGTGTTTTTTCAGCGTTTTTCCCTAATTTCAAGGAAACTGTGTGCAGTGCACAGGGAAGGTGCTCTGTGGGTCTGGGAGTAGCTGGATATGCCCACACTCACCAAGGTGGTGCCATCCTTTCTCCAGCTCAGAACCAGCTGCTGTCAAAATGAAAAAATTAAAATATGCAAGAACATGAGAAAATGGTTCTGCAGATGTTATGCCTCTTGTGGGGTCTGGAGCTGACTCCTCCAGAGAGGTGCAGCAAGGAGTTGGTTTGAGGAGAAAAAAATGAAGGATAGACCATAGGAACATGTCCCATTGACAGTGGAGATCAACAGTCTGGTCTGGTCAGAGCAGCTTGTGAGAACAAACACACAGAGTCAACACCTCCTTGGAGGTGTCCCAGCTACTCCCCATCACCCACTCACCAGCTTGGGGGAACCAGGTCATGGCTTGGCCTCAGAGGGGTTGGTCATCAGCAGGTGGGAATGGCAATGATTTGGTTTGGTTTGGGAATGACTTGGGAGTGGTTTCTGCTGAGGTTGAACCTCCAGCCATGAGCTGGAAAGGTTTGAGGAGCTGCTGGCTGACCCCTGTGGATGACCTGGCACATAGCCCATGGCAGGACTGAGCCTGGGGGAGGGTCCAAAGCCCAGGAGACTGTAACCCAGCTGGTCCCTGTCATGGGTGAGCTGCAGGAACCCAGCCTTGGCACTGTCAGTGCCAGCTCACATTAGATACTCACCAATGCCATTTGATCCGAGCCCTCTGGCTCACATACTGCCCCAGGGGCTGTGCCAGGGCAGGGGATGTTCTCATTTCATTTAACTCCCCCAAATTCCATGATGCAGCTGCCCCCTCCTCATTGGCTGTAGCCTCGTCCTGCCTTAAAGTGAGACATCCACAGTCACACATCAAACACTGAGGTTAAAATCTGATTATTTAGTGCCCAAACCAAACAGAAAAATCTGGAATAGATAAGGTTTGATTAATTAGCTTATGCAAATCCCATCACTCGTGAGATACGCAATAACAGCTCAGACAGGCTCAGAAGCTCCATTACTGCCATCACCAGGAAGATCTCAGCCTTCCTACAGCTCAAACTCCCCCTCTGCAGCACCAAGGTTTCCTGAGGACTGGGAGCAGGTTGCAGGTACAGTGGAGAGCAGGAGGAGCTCTCTGGCTCCTCTTTCCCTGTCACATCACTGGTGTAAATCTCTCACACCAGGCAAGTAGATATATAACCTAATTTGTTATCTGCAGTTGGAATTAATTTGCTGTCTGCACTTTTGGGAAGTCCCAACCTATTTTTCTCTTCTGACATTTTTCCTGCTATTCTGTTTTCTGTTATTTGGCCTAATTTAAGTCAAGACACAGCCCATGCTGTTGGCAGAGGTAATGCTGCTGCAGTCTGGAGCATCTGTCCTATAGATTGAATTTACATTTAACCTCCCCCACTGCAAGGTTTAAAGTGCAAAGGGCACAGTCATTACCCAGAGAAAGCCCATTTATAGGTGATGGGAACAATTGGGCAGTTTGTGCCTCAGGCTGCCACAGTCCTGTTCGTGTAACAGAGGAATCAGCTCTGGGAATGAAAAGGTTGGAGGGGCAGACACATCTCCAGCACCATCATCGGCCTAAGCAGAAGCATCACAGTAAGAGTGAAACCCCATTTATTCACTGGCAGGTTTTCAAACACATTTCTGATGCTCAGTGAATTTGTGTGAGGGTAAACAGAGAGTGTTGCAGTGGAAATGGTTTGGTGTGGATTGTGCAGAAAGGTGTCCTGCCTTGTACCCACAATCTCCATGTGGTGGAGAATGCCAAGCTGTGCCAGTGGCTCATTAACCCTGTCCCAGCTTCCAGGAGCTGTTGGGTCAGTCTGCCTGCCATCCCCAGAGCTCTGCTGCTCCTCTCTGGCTAATTATAGACTGCAAGCAAGTCACTTCTCAGCTACTTTGTCCCCATTTTGAGCACACTCCCAGTGCCCAAATTCCCCCTATGCCTTCAAACTGGAAGCATTGCTCACTGTTCTTCCAATGCTGCCACCCAGGGAGGGCTGGGCACCACCAGTGGGTACAGCACCTCTGGGGCAGTGAGGGTGGGTGTAGCCAAATGAAGGGGCTGCCTGGCCTCAGAACAGCAATAAATAATAACAGGTAACAGACACTGCAGTTATTCAGCATTTCAGCAAAGAAGTGATGGAGAAGAAACGCTGTTGTTGTTTACCATGGGCAGGAAATACATCTAGAGGACTTACTTGGCTTCCTGAGAAGTTTTCCCGTGGATCCTTTGGCTGTGGACATGTGGCAAACAGAGAGGACAATCAGCTTCCTTTGGAGGTTCATCCAGGAGCAGAATGTCACAGAATGACAGGGTGGTTTGGGTAGGAAGGGATCTTGAAGCTCATCTTGTTCCAACCCCTGCTGTGGGCAGGGACACCTCCCACCAGACCAGGTTGTTCAGAGACCTGATGTCACTTCATTGCAGTGTATTTGTGGTGGTTTGGCACATCTGTTGAGTCTTCTGTTGAGCAGCAGAGATGGTGAGTGATGGCCTGGTGAGTACTTTGGGGTCTGAGCTGGCATCAGGCTCCAGCCAGCAGGATGCACCCAAGGAGGACGCAAGACTTGGCACCTCATTGGTGTATAACTGAATGTACAAGGTAAGAGTGTTAACAGAGAGGGAAACCCACTTGTTAAATGTTTATAACCTGAAGTGTCACCATGACATCCAGATACTGAAATCAGAATTGATTTCCTTTACCTTCTGTGCTGGTTTAAAGGTAAAGTGGCAGCAGAAACAAACCCAACACAAGAGAGATTATAAGTCAGAGTTACAATTTAATAACAATATTACAATAAATGCAATGACACAAAGAGAAATTGGGTTTAACCCCCAAACCCAGCAGTCTAACCCAGCCCCCTGGGGCACAAACACAGTGGGGTTTGGTGGCCCCTGTGCTGAGCCCCACGGGGTTCCCCCGAGTGCAAAGGAAAAGGAAGGGACAAACCTGTTGGTGCAGATGATGGCACAGTCTGGTGGAGAGTGGGGGGCTCCTCCTGCCCAGGGTCTGGTCCTCCTCTGGATGTGACAAGTGGTCAGATCCAGAGGAGGACAGGAGAGGAGACAGGACAGGACAGGACAGGAGAGATGGGCATTCCTATGTCATATTTGTCATTATCTGTGTAACACTTTTCCATATTAGATATTATGAGCCTCCTGATAAATGTGGAGAAGTTCTCAGCAGTTAAACTGTGGCTTTTCTTCCAAACCCAAGCAGGGGGTGCCCAGCATGAGCCTGCCTGGGAGCTTGGGCCCGGCACTGGTGCTGGAGCAGAGAGGGGCATTATTTCAAGAGACTGTGTAATCTCCTCACAGCTCCACAGCTGTGGCAAGGGGGACCAGCCAGAAACTCCCTCTCTGTGAATTAGTGTTGCCTCATGGATTTCTGGCCCCTAGAGCAGCTCCAAAGCTTCAGCTTTCAGGAGAGATTAATCTGAGGTGCAGGGATGAGCTAACAGCCTGCTGACGTGTGTGTTGGGAGCTCCTGCAGCCTTGGAAAGGGCTGCCCTTTGCTGGGGGCACAAAGCATGGCATGCAAATGAGTCAAGAGCTTGGAGAGCCTCAGAGAGGGTAAGAAAAATAAAGGTGTGATTAAATGAGACCACAAGAGTGATGACACGGTTCAAACTGTGAGTGGAGAGACAAATCACTCAGAGAACAGCCCCAAAGCTGTGGGGCTGGTGGACAAGTGTCCTGAGCCATGAACCCAGCAGAGAACTGTTGAGGTGGGGAAAGACCTTTAAAGTCATTGAGTACAGCCATAAAATGGCACAAAGCAGCATGGACTGACCTTGTGCTGAGGGCAGGGATGTTGTCCAGGCTCTGATGTGAGCCAAGGAAGAGGGGTCAGACTGGGCAGGTCCCAGTTGGAGAGCATCAGAGAGCTCTGAGGGGTTCATTGCCAGCAAGGGCTGAGACGATGAAGTTGGGAAATATGAGTCTTGTTTCCAGAGAATGCTGGTTTTTTCTAGATTTTCAGGAAACAAAGTAAGACCTTTGTGAATTTTGGCAAAAAGCACAAGAATGAGACACTCAGCTTGCCTCTTTTTTTTTAATATACTCCTTGTTTGCAAGAGAAAGAATGAATTCTTTTGAAAGGTTTCCAACAGCTTTCCTCAATATCTAATCCCTCAAACATCCTACTCAGCAGTTGTTCCTGTTGTCATGATGGGTGCTGGGGGAACCAATCCTTGTGTCCCAAAGGGTGGTTGTCCTTCCCAAATCCATTTCCCACACAGGAAGACGAGACCTTTGATAAAACACTTTATTTCTTTCCATGGGCAAGTGGAAATTCCTCACTAAGGCTGTTCCAGGGACTCTGCTATCATCTTTCCTATTGTCAAGACTGTTTTATTTGCATGTATGTGGCTTCTGAACCACCATTTGGGCTTGGAGCCAACCAACTCACACATGAAACTCTTCTCTGAGGGGTCACACCAGGGCCAGCAGGACTCAGGAGCAAGTCCCTGTCCCAGAGGGGCTCCAGAAGAGCTGGAAAGGGCCCTTGGCCAAGGTGAATGGTTTCCCACTGCCAGAGGGCAGGGCTAGGTGGGGCACTGGGGAGAAATATTTCCCTGTGAGAGTCATGGGGCCCTGGCACAGGGTGCCCAGAGAAGCTGTGGCTGCCCCATCCCTAGATGGGGCCAGGGATGGACAAGACGTGGAGCAACCTGGGCTGGTGGAAGGTGTCCCTGCCCATGGCAGGGGATGGATTGAGATGAACTTTAAGGTGCCTTCCAACCCAAACCATTCTGGGATTCCAGGATTTATTCCACAAGATCTTCCACCCCAGCTCAAGCTGCCACCATGGACCTTAAAACACACAGAAGGTGAGTTCAGACCTCTTCAGGATTCAAACACCACGAATTCCAAGGGTCTTGCCCTGCAGCTGGTGCAAAGGGCACCACCAACACTATCCTGTGGACACGCAGAACAGCAGGGGAGGGAAGGATGAGAATCTCTGGCAAGTGCCAGCACTAGGATTTAAATCATAGAATCACAGAGTCATGGAATGGTTTGGGTTGGAAGGGACCTTAAATGTTATCCAGTGCCACCCCCTGCCATGGGTAGGGTCACCTCCCACCAGCCCAGGTTACTCCAAGCCCTGTCCAACCTGCCCTTGGGCACTTCCAGGGTTGGGGCAGCCACAGCCTCTTCAGAGCAACTTCAGCCACTGGACAAGTACCTGGACAAACATTTCAGCAAGCAATTAGAGAAATTAATTAAAAGCAATTAACATATCCATCATGACAAGCCTTTTATTTCTGTTTAAAGGCAGCAAAGCCCAGACCTCAGTGCTGTGGCTCCATCCTGCAGCCCCCTGAGTGGGACCCACCTAGGGCTGCACAGTTGGGTTGCAGAAGTCAACCTGGGTGTGAATTGGTTGCAGCACCAATTTCTGGGCTCTGCCAAAGGTCCCCAGTTCAGGGGCAGCTCAGCCCCAATGCCAGTGGGGTCCATCCCACTGGGAATTCCAGCCTGGGGTAGGCATCCAGACTCCTCACTGTGGGTGATGTGGTCTGTGCCCCCTGAACTCCAGACACCAGGAGCTCGTGGAATGACAAGTGTCCAAGCTCTGCACCCACAGATGACGTGGTCACTCCTGATTCCCTGTGGTTCCCTTGGCCATGGTCAGGGTGGGACAGCCTTCCCTGGGGACACTTGGCTTGGGAAATGCTGCCTTTGCCTCTGGATGAGGGAGGTGGGGAGGTGTCCCAGAAAACTCGAGCTGCCTGTCTCTGCCCCCAAACTCAGGCTCTGAGATCTGTCTGGGCTCAAAGGAAACTGCAGGAAAACTCTCAGACACAGAAAAATGAGCTAAACCCAAAGAAACCACAGATCCTCTCTGCTCCCAGGACAGGGACATCTCATTCCAGCAGGATGTCTGGAGAGCTCCTTCCTCTATCCCACACCAGTTTCTTACTCTTCCTATGGGAACTGGAATGACAGAGTTTCATCCTCTGAAGGTCATTTAGCATGTGGAATCCTCTGCAGTCCTTGGGTTTGTTCTCTTCTGCTTCTTTTCTTCTGCATCTTGGTTTTGAAGCTCTGGGTCACAGCCTGATGCCTCTTGGCCACATGGCTTAGAACTCAGGAACTCACTGAGGGTGAATGCTGAGAAACAGTTTTGGAGAAGTTGAAATCATTTGATTCTTCATGTACAATTAAAAATGGAATCTGAAAACATAAGGAATCTGACACAGTCTCATTTCTCAAAGTCTCAAAGTCTATTTTAGTTTAAAAAATTTTATTTTAGTTAATGATGATGTCCAAGATATTTTTTTTTGCAGTAAAAATATATAATTTTGGAAAAAAATACTTTATTAAACCTTCTGTGTTGAGGTAATAGAGTCAAATCTGGCTTTTTGCACTCCATGTTTTCCCCTAACTGGTATTTTTTTTTCCTTTACAGTTTGTTTTGAAGGAAAAATTGAAGTGAGCTCATGGACTTCTGGCAGTGGCAGGATAACAGCAACTCCCTTGTGGCCTGGGGACTCCTTGGCTGCATCCATAACATCACTGGGCTCTTCCTTCCAGCAGGCTGAGTCTCAGGCTGATGTTGATGTGCTGTTTGTTCCTTCTCTTGTGCCACAACCCCCTTGGGACTCCACTGTCTCCTCAGTTTTAGTGGCAAATTCCCCCCTGATTCTGAAGGCTGAGGGGTCTCCACTGTCATCAGGGCACTCCACAATGACCCAGTCCGGTTCTCTGATGTGCTGGAGCCTTTCATCTCCTGCTCAGGTCCATGCAACCCCTGGCAATATTGGGCTCCCACCCAACTCTCCATAAACACTTAAGAGTGATCAGCAGATGATTGCAAAGTTCATTTCTAAGTTCTTGTGTTAATCTTGTGTTGACGTTGTCCAGACTGGTTGAGTTTGTCACACAAAGTCAGAGACTCATTTAGGTTGGAAAGAGCCTTTAAGATCATCGAGTTCAACCCTTCCCCCAGCACTGCAAAGATCCCACTGACCAGGTCCCCAAGTGTCACATCTACACAGCTTTTAAACTCCTTTAGGAACTGAGATTCCACCACTGCCCTGGGCAGCTGTGCCAGTGCCTGACCACTCTGGCAGTGAAATTTCCCCCAATATCCAAACTAAACCTACCCTGGCCCAGCCCGAGGCCATGCCCTCTCCTCCTGTCCCTGTGCCCTGGAGCAGAGCCCAACCACCCCAGTTCCCCCCTCCTGCCAGGGATTGCAGAGCCAGAAGGTCGCCCCTGAGCCTCCTTTTCTCCAGACTGAGCCCCCTCAGCTCCCTCAGCTGCCCCTGCTGCTCCAGCCCCTTCCCTGGTCCATTCCTTTCTTTGGGCATGCTCCAGCCTCTCAATGTCTCTCTTGTAACAAGGGGCACAAAACTAAACCAAGTATTGGAAATGGAGCCTCACCAGTGCCCAGCACTGTCCTCACCAGCACCAGTGTGCACTCCCACAGGTCCTGGGACTACTGGCACCAGTACAGGATTTGGCCCTTTACTGCTGCTCCTTTAATAAAGGTGACACCTGAACTCCCCAGGGCTCAAAAGCAGACCCGGGGCCAAGCTCCTGACTGGGGTAAAATAAAGCCCCTCCTTCAATCCCCACTCACAGCCATGAGCCACTGCCAGGGCAAGGTCTGGGGGCAGGAGAGCAACCAGCCTGTGCAGGCAAGTGGAGTGTGGGGGCTCCACTTTGGGACTTGATGGTTTAATGAATGAAGAAGTGATTGCCTTATAATAGGAAAGGACTTGCACTGCCTGTTCTCCCCCTTTGACACTTTTCCCATTTTTTCTCAGTCTGTTTGAGACCATGTCTCACACCCCCCTGGGGTGTGCCAGGAGCTGCTCAGTGACTGACCAGGTGCTGTCACATTTAGTTGTCCTCAGCAGAGTAAAAATGAGAAGCAAAGGTGACTCCCTTCCCTTCCATCTCCTGCTGGGGCTGCTGGAGGTCAGAGGGGCCCCAGCCCAGCCCAGGAGGTGTCTGCAGTCAGGTCTCAGCTCTGCAGCTACACTTTGCACCTCTGTGGCCCTTCTACCTCTGTTTTAAACCCACATGCCTCCAGGTTTGCAGAACTGAAATGACAGAGGTTCTTCCCCCTGCAGTGACTTCAACCAACAGTGTGAACTTCTCAGAGCAGCCTCCCCTGAGCTGCAGCCCAGGAGGGGCAGGGGCAGAGGGCAGTGAGCAGCTGGTCTGGCTGGACATCATCCCTGCCAGCCTGCAGGTCCTGGCTGCTCTCTCCTGCCAGACAGGCTGGCTCTGGAGGGTGACACAGGCACCAGGAGCACTGCAGCTCTCACTTGCCCATGGCACCTGCCCAAAAGAATTAATCAGAGTCACTCGGCAGCTGCCTTGGAGGAGTCCCTGCTGTGCCCCTGCCAGGATCGTGTCAGACAAAGGGACACTGTCTGGGTAATTTGCTGATGCCAAATGTGTTCATTATTTGTCTCTCAGCATCAGAGAAGTGTCTGGCAGAGCCGGTCAGCAGCCATGGGGATGGTGCTTCCTGGCAGTGTCTGATGTCCTGACAAGGGCAGAGAAAGCCCTGGGGAGCTGCTGCACAGTGAAGAGCAGAAGCACATGGAGTGCAAGGCCAAGGCTGTGCCAGGACTGCTGCAATGACAGCCCACAGTCTCTGAGCCCCTCTTGCTGCCTGGCAGCAGGAGACTCAGCAGCTGGTGTGTCCTGCCCTGTGGGATGTCCCCTGCCCTGTGGGATGTCCCCTGTTTCAAGGTGAAGAAACACCAGGCCCTCTCCACCTTCCCTCCCTGCACAGAACTTCTGCACGAAAAGCACCTTTGGAGCAAGAAAAGGGGCATGCAGAGCAATGCACAGTCCTGACCTGCAGCTTTTTACAACAGTTTTCTTATCAGCCCTGGGTTTCACAGAGAGCTGCAGCCAGACAATGGAGTTCTGGGAGTTCTGGAGCCAATAAAAGAAAATAAATACAAGGATTCTCCCAAAGTGCTCATTGCATACAATTAGAAAGCAGGGTGTGAAAGCATCTCATGAATGCTCAGCATCAGCAGTTGGGCTTTGAAGCCTTCCCGTCTTCTGCATGAATGGTTGTCTAGTGGTTGAGGAACTGGTTAAGCATCTGGAGACCAGGACTCCCACCTCTGCTCTGGCCACAGCTCTTTGTCCTCTCTGTCAAATGAGGTCGCATTTCCTTTGTCTGCTCAGTCATTTGGGTGGGGACTGGAAGCAACTGCAATTCTTCACACAAGAAACTGTTGCTTTTGAAGCGTTTGCTTGCCAGAAAAGGTCCAAAAAAGGTGTCTCTGGTAGGGTGTGCAGTGGGATAGGGCATTAGTCACCCCCAAATAACCCAGAGCTTTGGGTCTTAGCAAAGGCACCTCCAGTTCAAGTCACAGCTGAGCTTCATTTGGAGCAGGAACTGGAATTTGTTCTTCTACATGTGATGAACATCCCAACCACAGGCTATTCCAGGAAGGAAACATTCCAGAGATCTCAGTTATACTAAGTACACATTAAAAACCAACCCCCAACTGTTTCAAGGCTTCTTCTTTCCCCTAAATAAAACTGCTGATTGCTGTCTTGTGCTGACTCTCCTCTGCTGTGGGCACAGGAGCCCCAGGCACTGTGATGTCCCTTCAGCTGAGCAACCTTCCAGTGCCAGATACCAGCAGGTGTGTGATGTCAGGCCAGGTGAGCTCCTCCCTCCTGTTACATGACTGCTTGATGCTCTCTGGTACCAAATCTGGTACTTACTCAATCCTCCTGATGGTCAAAGAGTGAAGGAGTTGAACTGGGAATAATTTGCTATTTCTGTAAAGTGGAATTGATGCTGATATTCAGTTCTCTATGGAGCAAATTCCCACTTTCACACAGAACTTGATGCTTTCCCATCTTTGAGAGTGTTTTGTCTGGTGATTCCACTTCAGTTTTTGCCCCTGCTGCACACCATGGTTCCCACCACTCATTGTCCCTTGTGCCTTGGTTCTCAGACCTGAGAAGTTCTGACACTGATTCTGCCCCTCGTTTACCAGAGGTTGTGCCTCAGTGCAGCCACCTGTGCCTGTAGGGGAGCTCTGGCAACACAAAGGCCTCCAGCAGGTCCACCATGGCCTGTCTAACATCAGGGAGCTGGGTGGGCACCATGACCAATAAACCACCCCAGGTCCCAGGCAGAGCTCTGGTCACAGGGGCAGGACACCAACTCTGGTGACTGAACCCTCAGCTGGGTGAAGGACCCAAGGACTGCACATTTCTAAGACAGGACCACCTGAGATTGCTGAGAGAGGTCTTTCCTTCTGCACCCATCTCCTTTTTCAGGGGTCACTTGTTTGCTGATGATTTTATCTTGGTCACCACTGACCTGATGCCTCCTTTGAGTCAGACTCATGAGCCAGAGGGACCTCCTGATAGATCCAGCCATTTAAAATGGGGTTGTCTCTGGGATTGCACTGCCAGGCTTTGTAAAAAGTTCTGGAGTTTCCCCCTCAGCCTCCAGAAATCCTTCCAGTGGAGTTCTGCTGCCAGTGGAGTCCTCCTGCTGGTGGAGTCCTCCTACCAGTGGAGTTCTCCTACCAGTGGAGTTCTCTTGCCTCCTGAGCAATGATGCATCAGGAGCTCAGTCACTGCACCCACAGCACACCTCCAGCAGGAACCTGAGGGAAGAGAGAGGCTTGGGATGTGTCCTTAAGGCAGCACATTCCTGTCTGAACCTCATGTCTGCTCCACTGCCTGGTGGAGGAAGTGAATTCCACAGCTGCTGCCCCAGTGGAAAATGCTCTTCTCCAGCCTCCCACATCTCCAGCCAAGTTCTCCAGACATGAGGGGCTTGAGATGGGTTATTTCTGGGAAGTGCTATCCCTGTGGGAAACTTGCTTGCTCTGAAAAATCTCAGGTTAGGCAACCAAAACTGGACCTTCTGATTGTGCCTGTGGACCTCAGCTGAGCCCTGGGGTTGCTCCCCAGCACTGTCCAGGATGCTCTGAACTGTCAGTGTGGTGCTTGAGCAGGGGCTCCAAAATAGCTCAGCTCACCTCAGATCAGGGGTTGGACTTTGATCATCCTTATGGATCCCTTCCAGCTCAGGATATTCTGTGGCTCTGATTCTGTGCTAGAGGGAGTTTAGTGCTACCTCCTTTAAGACAATGTGCTTTGAGCCTTTTACAGAATATTAATCCTTCCCAATTCAGAATATTCTGTGATCCTGTAAGAAAAGGCTGTTGGTGCCCATGGAAATAAAAACAGACTTATTGAATGAAACCTTTTTCTTGGGGATGATCCTGTGCAGGGTTAGGAGTTGCACCCAATGATCCCTGTGGGTCCCTTCAAACTCAGCATATTCTTGATTCTGTGATAAATCCCACATGCCCTTTAACTACTGACAAATGCAGAGCAAGAGACACACTTGGTATTCACTGCTAGTGAAGATTTCAGTGAGAACAACATTCTCTGGGACTGCAAAAGGAATCACTTGACTGATGTGAATAAACTGACAGATCAGAAGGTGCAGCAAACAGAGGCTGAAAATGCTCATAGGGCTGCAACAGCTCTGCATGTTTTGTCAGTGCAGTCTGTTAACTGGAGGGAAGAATCCAAATTATTCTGAGGCCCAACATGATGAATAAGGATAGGAAAACGGAGAAGTCCTGGAAACACACCGGTCAACTCAAAGACGGCCTTTTGGCATTCAGTAATAAGTGGAAAAGAAAGAAAAAAAAGAAGGG
>VWZD01005491.1:770403-785051 GCA_013396695.1 Sakesphorus luctuosus | reverse complement strand
GAGGGGACGCTGGGCGCGGGGGGGGGGGGAAGGATCAGCTTTGAGAGTGATTTTCTTGTCTCTGTTGAGCAATTTCATTTTACACTGAGAAGCTTGTAAGGCTGGATCTTTTCTTTTTTATTCTTTTCCATCCAGAAAGGTGTCTGTGCTAACAGGAGATGGCCCTGAGTCACCTCATGCAGTGTGGGGGTTTCTGTCTCCTGTATTCTGTGAGCAGTGCCCACCAACATGCACATGATGGATTCAAGATACTTTCCCTTGTGAATCATCAGAAGCTGGACATCTGCTTGATAAAATTTACTGTTTTAAACTCTGTCCTAGATCAGCAGCTGGGACCAGTTTCTCCCTGTGTGGGTGTGACCAAAGCTGTGCATTCTAAACCCTCCATTCATTGCCCAGCAACTCTTCCCAATGGCCCATTGGCAGCAGCTGCCCAGGGCACAGCTGAGCCCTCAGCCTGGCAGCTGGCTGGGAAAGAAGCCTGGCAGAGGAGCTGGGAGAACTCCCCTGCAGGGACTCCTTGGCACCTGCACACCCACCTGAGGGCTCAGCTCTGCTCAGGGGCCAGCAAGGATTCCAAAATCCCCCCTGACTGCCAGAGTCACATCCCCCACTCTGGAACTCCCTGCCCTNGTTTGTCTCTCCTGCTGGTTTACATTTAAATCATCACAAACCGTTAGTGCTTGTTCCCATCAAAGAGGTGGAAGAGAAAAATGTACCTGCTGAGTTTAAACACCACAGCTCTGCTCTGTGCCTGTACTGAGGTGTTTGAGTGAGGGTGTTCGTGCCTTTTCAGGGCTCTGAGAAACAGGGACCTGTTCAAACCCCACGGCTTGCTCCAGAGTATGAATAAGGACCTCACCATCCCCCTGAGCATCACATGGGATTTGTCCCCCACCATGTTCCTAGGAGGGGTCTGACAGTCTCTGTGTGCTCTCTGCTTCTCCCCTGTGAGGGTGGGCAGGCCCTGGCACAGGTTGGGCAGAGAAGCTGTGGCTGCCCCATCCCTGGGAGTGTCCAAGGCCAGGTTGGACAGGGCTTGGAACAACCTGGGCTGGTGGAAGGTGTCCCTGCCCATGGCAGGGGTGTGATGAGATGGTGTTTAAGGTCTCTCCCAACCCAACCCACTCTGTTATTCCATGATCTTGGATTGCATCCTGCAGACAAAGGGAATGGGCTTTCCCAAAAGTCCAAACACCCTTGGTCATTAGGAAGATTTTTTCCTGGGTGCAGACTGACCCTGTGCCTGAGGGTTGGGTCACCAGTGATTGGGATCAGTGTAGAGGTCAGTTTGTTGATGAGGTTAACAGCAAAGGAAGTCCAGAGAGTCCTGAGGCCAAGAGAGAGATCTGGGAGCAGAGATAGATCTGCTGAAAAATGACTTACGAAGAGACAACTACAACTAATCCTGACTCATCAGAGAGAAACATAGAATGGTTTGGTTGGAAGGACCTCAAAGCCCATCCAGTCCCACCCCTGCCATGGGCAGGGACACCTCCCACCAGCCCAGGCTGCTCCAAGCCCTGTCCAACCTGGCCTTGGACACTCCCAGGGTTGGGGCAGCCACAGCTTCTCTGCCCAACCTGTGCCAGGGAACCTAAACACAACGGGAGAGAAAGGAGTGTGGGAGCCAAAAGCCAGAAAGATGTTCAGGCTTTGAAAGCATCTTCAGAATCAAAGAATGGAAAATATTTACATCATTGACACAATTTATAGGAAACAAACAGATTGAAATGACATTTTTTTCTTCTTCTTCAGATAATTCATCAAAGTTTCCAGGTGTAATGTTTGGTCTAACAAGCCAAGCTCTGCTCTGCAAAAGTTATTTTCCCAGGAAACATAAGACCAAGAGAAAGGCCCAGAAAAAGCCAAGGAATTCCTGATCCACTTGGACATCAAGTGTGGAGTCACCATCCCTGGAAGTGTTCAAAAAATGAGTGGATGTGGCTCTTTAGGACATGGTTTGGTGGTGACCATGGTGGTGGTGCTGGGTTGGTGGTTGGATCTCAAGGGTCTTTTCCAACCTTAATGAGTGATTCCAGAGAGAAGTCTGAGAAAGCTCAATTATTCAGCCTTCTGTGAATTAGGACTGATTTGACCACAAAAGGTGAGGCCTTCAACAGCCAGAAGTACGGTGGGGAAACAAATTCCCAAGAAAGGAAGCAGTTTTGAAAGTTAAATTGAGGGAAATGCAAATGTGCAGGAAACAAAGATGGTCAGAGATTGCTGTGCAGATGTGGCTCAGGAGACTCCAGGGGCAATCCTGGCAGCAGGGAGGAAAGGCAATGCAAAGCCACAGGAAGGGCAAGGAGGTGTGATATGATCACAAAGACACTCCATCTAAAGAGAAAAGAATGTGTGTGGGGTGGGGGCAGAGAGGGCTGAGAAAAGCAAGTTCTTCAGGGCAGCTGAGAGAGTTCGTTGTTGGAGACACATCCCAGTGTCACCCGTGTTGTGTGAGCACACACAGCACCACCCACCCTGAAGGCACAGGGGAGTGAGGGACCTCCAGCCTTCCCTGGGCAGGGCAGGGGAAGGTGTGTCCTGTAGGGCTGAGTCAGCTTTGCTTAATTTAGGATCCTCTAATTGCATTCCAATTAATTTCCCACTTATTGACAAACTTCACTGCCAAATTAAGGGAAGTTATCGTGGAATCCCAGACTGGTTTGGGCTGGAAGGGACCTTAAAGCTCATCCAGTCCCACCCCCTGCCATGGGCAGGGACACCTTCCACCAACCCAGGTTGCTCCAAGCCCTGTCCAACCTGGCCTTGAGAAGTTCTGCTCTTTAATGACTGTTGTGTTTCAATCCTTCTGTGTTGGAGAGCTTGGTATGAAGTGGCACAGTTTGGGTGTGGGGGCTACTCTGTGGGTGAAGTGGGCAAGAAAACTCCTCTGAGTGTCCTGTTTGGGGAGGTGTGTGGGGAAATAGGTTTATTTTTAGTAAGGAGCAATGTCTATTTCTGGCTTGAAAGGAATATTTACAGGGAAAACTTGTCAGACAGGTGGCATTTAGACCTCTTGGTTCACACTCCCATAGTCACTCCGAGCAAATCTCAAACAAACAAACAAACAAACAAACAAACCCAGACTGACAAAAAAAGGCAGAATTACTCTCTCTCTAAGAATGGCACTGTCAGGAGCAGGCACCCAGCTCAGGACTTTTGGAAACCCAACCTTATGTGTCTCTGATTGACTCATGGGAACATTTTTGATCAGCTGCATCATTTCATCCCCAGTCACAGAATCACAGAACCTGCTGAGTTCTCTCCACTACTCAACAGGAAGCTGCCCCTGAGTCCCCCTGTTCCCACTCTGACCTGGCATGTCAGTGGGTTTGTGATCCCCTGACTCCCATTCTCACTTGATCAGTAGCTCACTGGGAGAGCTGGAGTGAACGTTGGGAAACCCCACCCTGGTCCTCTGCCCTGGCAAAAAATGCCCCTGGCACTGAGTCATCACAGAACTTCACTGCATAATCAGGGAGAGACAATCACTTGTTGGCAGAGCAATTCCTTTGGTCTGCAAGAGGCAGTGATTTGCCAGCAATATTTAAGGCTTAAGAACTGTGTGTTTGTGCTGTGGGTTTTGTTGCAATGTTATGTACATCACAAATATAAATGGACTGTGGGATAAAAGCAGATAGGGATGAGTGCAGCAGGGAGTGATGAGGGAGTTAAAGCTGGCAGAGCCACTGGAGGCAGACATGGCAGAGTGTCACAGCATCACTGAGGGTGGGAAACACCTCCAAGATCATCAAGTCCAACCTCAGACTGGATCCCACAGCGTCACTAAACAATATCACAAAGTGCCACATCTACTTGTTCTTTGGGTGCTCCCAGGGATGGTGACAACCACTCCTGCCCTGGGCAGCCTGTTCCAAAGCTTAACCACTCTTCCAGTGAACAAATTTTTCCTATTATCCAACCTGAACCTCCCCTGGTGAGCTCAAAGGAGGCTGTCACACGTGGTGGACAAGATAATGTTCTCATTCTCATTTTCTTGTGTGTATTTTATCAGTTATTAAAATCTCCAGCTTTCTTGATCCTATTTGGAGCCCACGCTCTGGAGAATTGTTCTTCTCTCCTGAGCAAACACATTCAGCAGAGCCTGGTCCCAGCCCCATCTCCTGCTGCAGCTGCAGGAGAGGCTGGAGCAGGATGAGCCCTGGCACCTCCCACCAGGTGAGGAGGCACTCGGGGGCTGCAGGCTGGGCCCCTGCCAGGCTGAACTGCCTTCTGGAGGCACCTTCTGCTGAGCTGCCAAGGAAAACCTTGGTGAGACACAGAGATCTGAGGCCAGGAGGGAGCCTTGTCTGCAAGAACAACTCCTCAGGGAATGAGATTTGGGCTCTGCAGGCCTGCTGCCCATCTGTTAGATAGGAACAACTCCCCCAGAGAGCAAGAAGAGGCACCTCCCTGGAGCAGAGGATGAGCAGCTCCGGGCACACCGTTCCTGCAGTAGCACCCAGGGGCTCAGCCCAGTCCTGGTGCAGTCGAGAACTGTGCCCACGTGCCAGGGGCTGGCTGGGAGCAGCACTAATGCCCAGGAATGCTGGCTGCTGTAGCCAGGAGGGAAGGTGCAGTAGCATTAGTTCAGTGAGAAGGTATGATGAAGTCACAGGGTTTTATGAGAAATGAGGAGTTGAGTCATGGCTGGGAATGAAACACACCTGAGCAGGGCAGAGGCAGCAAGGCCTGGCTCTGGAGCCCAGAGCTCTGCAGAGCAGAGAAAGGTCCAATGGAGCTTGAAAGGTGACTGACCTGAAGATGCTGAAAGGTCTGAAGGGGCCACGGGGAGCAGCTGAGGGCACTTGGTGTGTTCAGTTGGAGCAGAGCAGGCTGAGGGCAGAGCTCAGTGGGGGCTGCAAGTCCTCCCCAGGGGCAGCTCCATCTCTGCTCTGAGAGCAGGGAGAGCACCCAGGGAATGGCTGGAGCTGTGCCAGGGCAGGGGCAGGTTGGATCTCAGGCAAAGGCTCTTCCCCCAGAGGGTGGTGGGCACTGACCAGGCTCCCCAGGGCAGTGGGCACGGCCCCAAGGCTGCCAGAGCTGCAGGAGGGTTTGGACAACACTCTGAGGGACAGGATGGAATTGTTAAGGTGTCTGTGCAGGGCCAGAAGTTGGACTGGATGGTCCTTGGGGGCCCTTCTAACTCAGGGTGTGATGTGATTCTGTGATTCTAAGCTCAGATACCAAGAGAAAGCCCAGCTACAGGAGAACAAGAGCTTTGAGGAAACATCTCAGCTCAGCAATGATGTTCACTGTAACTCCAGCCCCACTCTGGCTCTTCTTTAGAAATCACGTGGAAAATAAAACGGGTTTCATAGTCCATCAATAACAACTGTCAAAGGTGGCTCCCCAATGACTTAATGCTCCAGACTGTCCTTCCTTCGTGTCCTGAAGGCACATTCCAGTGCCCCACAAGCCCTGTGCTGCTGCCACACTGACACCATTGTGTGGTTATGGTTCTAATGATTAACCAGAGCCTCAGCCAGAGGTGAGCACAGTTGCCATCCTTGACACAGGATCTCAGCCCTCCCCAGCCCACAGGGGGAAGCTCTGGGCAGGCGCCACGCTGTGGGCCCTGCTGGGTTGGGGTTTTGCTGCCAATCTGGGGTTTAGGTGCTGGCAAATTCGGTGTGTTCATAATCCTGTGGTTATGTGTAAGAGCACAGGATCTTGTGGGCAAGAGCTGGGAAGCTATTAGTTAACTTGAAACCAAGATTAGGAGGTGTTTCTAAAATAGTCTCACTCAGCCAGAAGAAATGGGCTCACCTGTGACAGTTTGTGGTCCTTTGCATTTTTGTGGGAAAGCAAAGAATTTGTGCCAGTGGTTGATCAGCCTCACTGTCCCTCATTCCCAGTATTTCCCACTGTTTCCCAGTGTTTCCCAGCTGTGACTCTCAGCTCCCAGCCACTGGAGATCTGAACTCCACTCATCTGCTCTGATGCATCACCAACCACACCAAATACCATCCTAAAGAGACCCAAGTTCTGGGGTTTGCTGCAGCTGAACCTCCCCAGATGGAAGATGTCACTGCAAAGTGCCTCAGAGTTACTTAAAAAATAAATCTTTCAAAAATCTGCCCCAGCAGTGTAGATTTGAAACAACTGATGTTGGTTGCACTTTCAAAGCCCCATGACATAAGATCTTAATAGCCTTGGGATCCCTCCAGCATTGTTGGGCAACTGAATCAGCATAATCTTATAAAAACTTGGGTAAGGCTGTGTGTGAGAACCTTGGCACGAGAATCACATCCCTGGCCACACTTGGCACAGGCAATTCCCAACAGACCTCAGGGGTGGCACAGTCAGTGCAGGAAGGACCCTGTGTGAGAGACTCCCCAGAGACCTGGAGGTCAAGTGAAATGGAGGAGGAGTGAGGGTAATAGGTGAAAGAAAGAGCTTTAGAGAAGCAAAAGGAAGCATGAACCAGGAGGGGAGCAGCCCACTGAAGACAAGCAAGAACTGGAGGATTTTCCCTGGTTTGTTGGAGTTATTTTCCCTGGAATGACCTCACAGCACTTTGACAAAGAAGAGCCTCCCTGCTGCAGAGGTGACCCCCTGGCTGCCCCTCCCTGCTCTCCTCCCACGTGGATTTTCCATCAGCACTGATGGCCTGGGGGCCTCTTCAATCAGAGAGGCCTCTGAGTTACATAACCCCGTGGGATGGGACATGGTCAGCAGATGATTCCAGGGACAACTCCAAAGGCATCCCAGGCTTGTGTGCTGGGTGACCAAATGGGGAGGACTCATTCTGTGGGCACAGTGATGGCATCTACTCCTTCTGTGCCACTTCCCTCTGGGTCTCAAGGCTTTTTTTAAGGTGATAACAATGTAATTTCTGTAAGACAGAGAACCTGAGGCATCAGCTTGTGTGAAGTCACCCGGAGGGGCCGATGCCAGCAGGGGCTGGGGAGGGTCTCCAATAACCTCAGGCCACAGCACGGAGCAGCTCCAAGGAGCTGAGGTCTCTCTGGGCCTTTCTTGTGGCTGTTCATGCTTAAGGAGAGTGTTTGTGGTTTGCCCTTTGCTCTGTCATGATGGGGGAGGAGGAGGAAGTTCCCTTCCTCGCAGTGAAAAGGTATCTCCCTTCTCCGGAGTCTCTGCAGGACAGAGATGAATCCCCTTGTCTCGCACATCTCAGAGCAAAGATGAAGTCAGTGAAGAGCCCACCTTCCTTTCCTGCCTTTGGGATCATCTCTGGGGGCAGCTGATAGTGCCACAATGTCCCAAAGCTTCCTGGGGGAGGAGAGACAGCAGAGGAAGTCGGGATAAACCCAAGTTGTGCTGTTGTTACTTGAGATATTACCTTTATAAGAACCAGCTTCTTGAGTTGTGAGTTATTTATATGGTGGAAACTGCTTGTAGGAGAGATACAGGATGGGTGAGATGTAGCAGGTGAACTGCTGAGGAGCCAAGTGAACCTCCACACAAAGGGGAGTTGCCCAGTCAGGGTGTTATTTTCTACTTTAAAATACTCCCTGAGTGCTTGGCCTAAATTATTCTTTGGAGCTTCATCTCACTGCAGGCAGTGCATGGAGGTCTCTCTGGAGGGTGTGACGATGTGCCAGGAACCTCAGTGAGTTTTGTGGCAAACAGAATGAGCAGAGTGTCCCCTCTGATGGATCTGTGGGAGTGCAAAGCTCAGACATGTTGGTGAGAGGGAGGATTTCTACACAGAGCCCTCCAGAACCCACTCCAGACTGAAGCATCCCACAAAATTTCATGGATAGTCACCTCCTTTCTCAACGTTCTTTCTTCTCCATTGTTTCAAAGAGATTTCCAGCTCCATTCCAGGCTGTAAAACAAACCACAGAGAGGATCCCATTGCATGTAAATGCTGGGGATCTGCAGCCTCCGAGAGCAGGACTGACTTCACCCTTACTACAGGATTTGTTCCCCCTCCTGCCCACACAGCCCTGCAGGTTTCAGTGGCTCTTTGCTTTCATACGACACTGCCCTCTCATGGAAAAGCAGGGATTTGGCATTCCCAGATTTCCCTCTGAAAGAGGAGTAGGATGGAGGAATAATCCCTATGGTGGGATGTGGGGAGGTTGCTTTGGAAATGGAAGGTTCTTGCCCAGGTATCATCAAAAGAGGTGATCCCTAAGCTGGGGGTCCACCAGTTCCTTCACCTGCTTTTTGTTCTGAGAACAAGGGAGAGCAGGTGAACAGGACCACGAGGGTGGGAGGCACCACTGGGATATGCCTGGGCCTGAGGCAACAGGACAATCATCTGAAAGAGGGAAACCACTGAGGACAAAGGGCCGTATCCTGGAGGACAGAGGTGAAGGTTGACAGGGTGGAGGCTCACTTGCCAGACTGGAAGTTGCTGGAGACATGATGATTCCCCTGTCTCAGGAGACATAGTTCTGAGCCAGGTACCTGGAGATCCCTGACCACAGAACAGACAGGCAGAGACAACAGGGTAGAGGTGGCATGTTACACCTGGGCAGGAGGTTGGTCTAGAGACATCTCAAGGCCCCTTCCCACCTGAAGTATCCCACATTCCCGTGAACTGTGCCCACATTCCCATGAACTGTGCCCACAGTCCCTGAGCTGCTAATGGAATGGCCATGGCAGCTCTGGTGGCCTCACACTGTTGGGGTTATAACTCTTTTCTGTGGACAGGGGTTCATCTGCTGGATGTTTGAGGAGGTGGAACGATCTGCTAGAAATAAGGACCAGGGCCAAGAGGGCTCTTGGACACTTCAGAGACAGCAAGAGCAGGTGCTGCAGGAGGGACAGGAAGGCAAAGCAATTTGGTTTGCAGGTTCCAGCTGATGAACACTTTGCTCTTGTGCAGGTTGGTTCCTCTTGCCAAGGCAAGACAGAGACCTGGCAGAGGAAAAGGGTTTAAAAAGGACTCCCACCCAGGGCATATCAGCACTTTTCCTTTCAATGGGAAGTGTTCAAGAAGCTCAAGATCCTCAGAAACTCTTGCAGCCAACAGCAAAGCAGCCTCTGCCCTCCCAGCTGAGGGCTGGCAGCTCCTTCAGCTCTGTGTGCTGAGGGAGAGGAACAGCAGCTGCTCAAAGGACAGGTTTGGTTGGGGCTTTCAGGCTGGGTGTCTGGGACAGACCCCTCCCCTGGGCTTGGAGTCTGTCCCTGGTGGAATGGGAAAGCTTTTGCCCTTCAGATGCCTCCTGTCTCATTCCACGGAGTCAGAGACATGAGAGCTGGAAAGCCCCTCATGAGGTCATGAGGCTCTGGCGATGCCAAACCAGAGCAGGCAGATCCATCACATTCCTGTCGTGTTTCAGGCCTTGGCCATGAGTTCTGTGTCTGCAGTCAAAGAAAATCACTGATTTGGGCACAAGCCAAAGTATCTTCCCCTCTCATCCAACTCTTCATTCCCAGAGAATTATGAATATTTCCAGCATGAGGAGTTGGTTCCCTTTCCTTATTCAGAGCATCTGGTAACAAGGCAGCAGAACCTCTCCTGGCCTCTCCTGTGCTGTCCCTACTCTGGTTCCCACGTTTGTCACTGTCCCAGGTATTCCCACTGCTGCTCAGCTCTGGAACCAGGTGCTCTTGGAGTAGTTCACCCCCATGTAAATCCTGCCCACACCTCCTTCTGCCCCTCATGGTCATTCCCTTTAGCTCTCCTGGTACACCAGTGGCTCTCCCTCGGAGGAATCCTCCCTTATGTCTTAATCTGCAGCATCATCTTAATAAAGCAGAACAGATGCTGACTGGGTGTTGCCCTCCTAAGTGCTGAGAACATGCAAGGCTTTATGTCTCATTCAGGTTTCATGCTGCCTGATCCATGAGACTCCTGCCTGGAGCAAAGGGAACAGCCAAGGAACAGTGTCTTAGTCAGGGGGATATTCCCAAATGCCCTTATGAGAGCAAGTTCCATGTTCTATGTCTTTGACAAGACTTTCTAAAATGCCTTTTATTCCCATCTTTGTGGCACAAAAGGATAGCAGGTGGCTCCTTTATCACCTTGTATGAGTTTCTCTCCCCGTAGGATGGTGGAACCCGTGGAACCTTCTCATGCTCCATGTCAGGAGTAAATGCACTGGGCTCAGTGTAACCACTGGCACAGGGTGGGGTTGTTGGGGTGTCTGTGTAGGGCCAGCACTTGGACTGGATGGTCCTTGGGGGTCCCTCCCAGCTCAGGATATTCTGTGGTTCTGTGAAACCTCAGCAGTGACAGAAGGAGCACAGAAAGGTGAAGGTCACAGCACCAGAGCACAGGTTGTCACTGCTCTGTGCAAACAAAGTTGATGTGCTTATTCTCAGATAACCAAAAGTAATTCCTGGCTCCATATGGACATTCTGGATAAATTTCTACCCCCTCTTCCCAGGGGACACCTCAGGGGGAGCATGGTGGCAGCTCACCTGTCCAGCAGTGTGACCCATGAAGAAGACAGGGCTCCAGGCCGTGTTGACTCTGCTGGGCTGATGCACAAGACCTGCTGATGTCCCCCCATTTCTGGCCCTGGAGTCCTCAGCAGTGCAGCCAATTGTGCTGCAGCCACAGGGAGCTCTCCTGTCCCCCAGAATGGTGAGGTCCAATGTGTAAGGGCTGATCATCTGAGAAGTTCAGGCCAAAGGAGCTGTGGCTGCCCCATCCCTGGGAGTGTCCAAGGCCAGGTTGGACATGGCTTGGAGCAACCTGGGCTGGTGGGAGGTGTCCCTGCCCATGGCAGGGGGGTGGAACAAAATGAGATTTAAGGTCCCTTCCAACCCAAACCACTCTGTGATTCCATGGTTCTTTAAATGAGCTCCTGTCTATCAGGCACTGGTCAGGATATGAGCACTTCAGGGAGAAAGAAATAAAAATAAGATTAAAACCAACAAATATCTCTATCCCCAAATTTCCTTGTCCATTTTCCCAGTGCAAAGAGTGAAGACAGAGTAACAGTGAGAGCTCTGCAATGGGAGTACATAGAGAATAATTCTGTGGTTTGCTCTATGATTATAAATCTACAGTTACACATATGAGTAGTGCCAGGAGATGTATTTGAAGTCACCTCTCCCACTCTGAGAGGAACAGAGACCTTTAAAGGCATCCCTCAAAGTTCTGTTTCAAACACTGCCCATGGCTTGGGATTCTGCCCCTGCACTCGGGTCTTGGGGCATCTCTAAAAACTGCAGACCTGGTTCCAACCCAAGCCAGTTCTGTGCACACTGTCTCAAGTGCTGAGCTGGTTTCTCTGTTTTCCTTTCACCTGAGAATCTGTCAGAGCCTGAAAGAATTCCACTTTCAGCTTCCCATGGGAGAAGGGGGTGCATGGGAAGCACATCCCTCCATGGGCTCCCTGTCCTGTGTCTGCACTAAGCTGCAGTTGGGGGTTGGTGTAGAAGCCATGGACACAGCAACCAGCCCACAGGGGGCAGAGCTGTGACAGGACTGGATGAAAAGAGGTCTCTGGGTACAAAATGTGGCTGGAAGACAGTATGTTTGGGGAGTATAAAGGCTGTAAAACCCCCTCTGCCTGGCGTGAGCACAAGCACCATCCCTGCCCCCTTAACTCCAACCTACTTTGGTCAGCATCAATGTGGTGTCTTGCACCAACCCTCGGGTAACCAAATGCTGCACCAACCCTTGGGTGACCAAATTCTGCACCAACCCTTGGGTGACCAAATTCTGCACCAACCCCTGGGTGACCAAATGCTGCACCAACCCTTGAGTGACCAAATTCTGCACCAACCCTTGAGTGACCAAATGCTGCACCAACCCCTGAGTGACCAAATGCTGCACCAACCACCAACCCTTGAGTGACCAAATTCTGCACCAACCCTTGGGTGACCAAATGCTGCACCAACCCTTGAGTGACCGAATTCTGCACCAACCCTCGGGTGACCAAATTCTGCACCAACCCTCGGGTGACCAAATGCTGCACCAACCCCTGAGTGACCAAATTCTGCACCAACCCTTGGGTGACCAAATGCTGCATCAACCCTTGAGTGACCAAATGCTGCACCAACCCTTGGGTGACCAAATGCTGCACCATCCCTGACCTTCTAGGAGTGCTACACTAACACTGGGTCTCTGCAGAAAGAAACCTCAGCTTTGTTAGGCAGGGCCCAGCCTTCAGAAACAGCTGAATGACTCAAATTTTACAGGTGAGCTCAAAGGTAAAGTTATAAAGGGAACCTTTGGCCAAGTCAAGACCAGGACACAAGAACCAGGTCTTCTAGGACCACATCCAGACAGGAACTGCCTTCCAGCAACTAGAAATTCTTTTCTGGAAAAGACTTTCAAAGAAAGCATCTGGAAAATGAAAGCCAAAGCAATACAGAGTGGACTCTGCACCCTGTCCCAGCACTGCAGCCTTTGCTGGGGGCACACAGGAAGAAGAATCAGGTTGAAAGATGATAAGGAGGGAATAAATTAATGCACTGTCTGCACTCCCCCCTCCACCCTCAGAGGACCCCTCTGGTCAGCTCAGAGAAAGGCCGTGTGTGCACCTTCAGGACCAACACAGGCATGTCCAGCCTCAATTCCCTGCTGTGCCTCCCTCCACTGGGAGCAGCTCAGGGCTTGATCCTTTTGCAATCTTTGGGAGAAACTGGGATTCTTCTGGAGGGTTTCCCAAGGCCTGAGCAGGTCTCCCATCCTGTGCTGCCCCTGCCCAGACACAGGACCTGAGTGTGCAGTTTGGGTGATGCAACACCCCCCCAGGGCTGGGCCCTGCCCCCTGTGCTCCTTGGATAACGCTCTGAGCAGGTCCCAGCAGAATTCTGGATGCCACACGTGGGAATGAGTAACTAAAAATACCAATGTATTCAAATGGGAGATAATGTCAGATGGCACATCCAACTGGTATTTTAAAACCTGAAGCCAACAGTGCTGAGAGATACACATTTGCCATCAGGAGGGAAGGGGTGGAATCTGCTGCCTGAACTCCCACAGAGCACAGGGAAGGCAAAAAACACTTGAAAATACTTTTCCAAAGACAGTCTTGCCTATTGATGAAGCTACACATTTTCCAAGGCTTGTCCTGAAGCACAAACATGCTGAATGTTGTTTTCAACATGCAAACTACCTTTATCTTCCAGTGTAAATTCAAATATGTCTACTGCTGAAGAAAACATACAAAATGATGTTTAGAGGCCTCAGCAAATAACCCTTCACCACCTGGATGCACAGTTGGACATGTGAACATGGACCTTCCACACAAGTGGCATCAACCTCTGCTCCCTGTGAGCAGGGACAGCACCCAGGGAATGGCTGGAGCTGGGCCAGGGCAGGGACAGCACCCAGGGAATGGCTGGAGCTGGGCCAGGGCAGGGACAGGTGGGATCTCAGGGAAAGGCTCTTCCCCCAGAGGGTGGTGGGCACTGACCAGGCTCCCCAGGGCAGTGGGCACGGCCCCAAGGCTGCCAGAGCTGCAGGAGGGTTTGGATGATGCTCTGAGGGACAGGGTGGGATTGTTAAGGTGTCTGTGCAGGGCCAGGAGCTGGACTGGATGATCTTTGTGGGTCCCTCCCAGCTCAGGATATTCTGTGATTCTGTAATTCTGCATATTCTGCCCCTCACAGCTCAGCCCTGCACACCTGGGCACACAGACACAGCCTCAGTACCTGTCAGGACATGAGGCACCAGAGGAGAGCACTCACACACACCAGGGACTTGTGCTCAGGTGTCTCCTTGCCCTCTCAGAATATGCTGGGCCAAGGCGTTCTCCATGCCAGGCTGCCAGGTTGTCATTCTTTGAATCCCCAACATCACCAGCCATGGCAGAGGCAGTGCTGGGCACATGGCTCTGGGTGCCAGCTGGCTTTGTCACCAGGACCTGTCCCAGGGTGGCACCTGCAGAGTCCAGCACATACTTGTACAGGAACATCTGGAACAACCCCCAGTGATGGGAAGCTGCAGCCCTAAGGCTCTTGGGGGGTGTCTGAATTCCCATGGATGGCACTGGGATTTGGGTGCCTCAGAGGAGCTTTGAGGGGTGTGAGGACAAGATGCCCAGACCCTGCATTTGGAGGCATTTGAGTGTTGACAAGATGTCACCATCCCAGGGGCACACAGGGCACAGAGCCTGCCCAGGAGTAACCCTGTGCCCTGTGTGCACACCCCCAGCCTGGGGGAGGATTGGGAATGTTGGGAACACCCCACAGGGCAGCCTTTCTTCAGCAGGAGGGGCCAAGCTCCCGTTTCACAGCAGATAAGATTGTGCTCATTGGCAGCTGCTGTGCCCTGTTCCCACCCCTGGCACGCCTCGATAACGAGCCTGTGCCCTTTGTATCTCCCATTCCCTCCATTTTCACTGGCAGAAGGACCTTGTTGTCCTTCCTTCCTCACACAAGCAGGGTGCTGAGAGCTTCTGCTCCCCTTGGTGCCCATGCCTTGAGGAGTGCTGGTGCTCAGGCTGGATCTGCACAGCACATCTGCACAGCACACCTGCACAGCACACCTGTACAGCACATCTGCACTGCACACCTGCACATCACACCTGCACGGCACATCTGCACAGCACACCTGTACAGCAACCTGCACAGCACACCTGCACAGCACACCTGCACAGCACACCTGTACGGCACATCTGCACAGCACATCTGCACAGCACACCTGTACAGCAACCTGCACAGCACACCTGCACAGCACACCTGTACGGCACATCTGCACAGCACACCTGTACAGCACACCTGTACAGCAACCTGCACAGCACACCTGCACAGCACACCTG
>VWZD01005491.1:723745-769542 GCA_013396695.1 Sakesphorus luctuosus | reverse complement strand
ACAGCACACCTGTACAGCACACGTGCACAGCACACCTGTACAGCACACCTGCACAGCACACCTGCACAGCACACCTGTACAGCACACCTGCACAGCACATCTGCACCTCAGTGCCCCCTGATGTGCTCTCAGTCCAAGGTGCTCTGAATATTCAACCCTTTTCTCATACCTTCAGAGAGAAATGGAGGTCAGAAATGGAGTCATGGAAACAAATTCTGTGTTCAAAAATGCCATTCTAAGATGAAATATTAAAGTATTGCTCCAGCAAATATTGGGCAAAGCACTTCAGCAATTTAAAGGCTGCTCTCCCTGGGTGTGTCCACCAGCAGTCACAGAATCAGTGCATGCCAGAATGGTTTGGGTGGGAAGGGACCTTAAACTCCATCTCATTCCACCCCCTGCCATTGGCAGGGCCACCTTCCACCAGCCCAGGTTGCTCCAAGCCCTGTCCAGCCTGGCCTTGGACAGCCCCAGGGATGGGGCAGCCACAACTTCTCTGGGCAGGGAACTGTCCCCAAGAACTGTCCCCTGCAGATCCAACGTGATGTTGTTCCATCCCTTCTGAAGAGGACTATCTTGGCCCCTGGGGCACATTTTTAAAATCTCAGCAGCATTTACATACCAACTGAAGACAGAAAGCCCTTCAAGGTTTAGGCCAGGGGGATTTGAAAATGCCTTGTGTGTCGCTGTGTCAGTGCCACTGAAGTCTCTCAGAGCTCTGAACTTGGCACAAGAGCCAGTGGCTCATCTCCAAAGTTTCAAATGACTCCTGAAAATTAAAGTTGTCATAAGAGTGCCATAAATACACTCTGGTTTCTCTTCAGATCACATAAACCTTGCTATGATTCCATGAAATATCGGTGAGCTGGAAGATACCTTGTGGATGTGAACGTGGTTGTGGCTGCCCCATCCCTGAGAGTGTCCAAGGCCAGGTTGGACAGGGCTTGGAGCACCCTGGGCTGGTGGGAGGTGTCCTTGTCCATGGCAGGGGTGGGATGGGATGAGCTTTAAGGTGCCTTCCAACCCAAGCCAGTCTGGGATTCCGTGATCCTGAGGGAAGCAATGCCATTGAATCATGTCCTGTATCCTGAGCTCTCTCCATGCCCATCCCAAGGCATGGCTGGAGCTGAAGGGACCAGACCTACTCCCTACTGCCCGTGACCTGCTGGCTGCTGAGCTGCAGTGGGTCTGCTTTGTTTCCATGGGGTTCTCAGATAAGTAATCTCTCTTGAGAACTGATTTATACGAGAAAAATGAAGGAAGTGATTTAATATCTTTCCTATCATTACAAAGTTCAAAGGGTTTGTGTGGTACTTAAAAGGTACCACTCAGTTTACTTTAATCCAGGAACAGGAACCACCAGAACCATCCCAGGTTTATCATCCTGAGCCTTCCTGTCTCCATCCACTGGCTGCAGAAGGGTTGGAGCACAGAACTAACTTCTCACGAACAAATTGAGGTAGTTGGAGCAAGATTTTGCCACCATTTGGAGCATTTGGTCAAAGAGAAGATGCTTCACAAATGTCTCTCTCCTCTCTGGGTTCTGTTGTCTTGGCAGCTTAGAAAGACACTGAGACATTGGAGAGTGTCCAAAGGAGGGCAAAGAGATGGGGAAGGGCCTGGAGGGGCAGCGTGTGAGGGCACTGAGGGCACTTGGGGTGTTCAGCTGGAGAAGAGGAGACTGAGGGGAGACCTCAGTGCAGTTCCAAACTACTTGGGAGGGGCAGAGGAGGGGCAGGCACTGAGCTCTGCCCTGTGGGGAGCAGGGACAGCACCCAGGGAATGGCTGGAGCTGTGCCAGGGCAGGGACAGCACCCAGGGAATGGCTGGAGTTGGGCCAGGGCAGGCTCACGTTGGATCTCAGCAAAAGGTTCTTCCCCCAGAGGGTGGTGGGCACTGACCAGGCTCCCCAGGGCAGTGGGCACGGCCCCAAGGCTGCCAGAGCTGCAGGAGGGTTGGATGATGCTCTGGGGCACAGGGGGTGACTCTTGGGGCTGTTCCTGTGCAGGGCTGAGGGTTGGACTGGCTGGTCCTTGTGGGTCCCTCCCAGCTCAGCACATTCTGGGATTCTGACTCTGTGACTGTGGTTCTGTTCACTTTGTCCTGCACAGGAGCATCCCTGGCTCCTGCCACTTCCAGAGATCTCACATTCCCTTCTGCTGCACAGACACACAACAGTCAACATTATTAGTACCAAAGATGCCCCAAATGCTCCCTGAGGTGACATTCCAATGAGTCCTGGCCTGGCCTGTCGCCATCCCTTGCTCTCCAACACTTGCTGGCAGATGGTTTGTCCCCAGGGAGCTCATCAGCTCCTCCCTGTCCAGCAGGAGCTGTCAGCAGTGACCACCCCCAGTGATCAGCAGCCCCCTGAAAGCCCCTCTGCCCACTGTGCTGCAGAAGCAGTTGGAGGTGCCACACTCTGGCTGGTGCCAGGGGTGTCTGCAGCAGGGGGAGTTTAGAGCAGGGCTGGGGGTCGTGTTGCACATCCAAACCAGCCCCTGTGAACAGTGCACTGGGATCCCCCTGAAGTGGTGGGGGCTTGTTGAGGTGGGCAGATTGGTGGGTCCCTGTCATGGATGGGAGTGGGAGCTTCAGACAAAGCTTGTTAGAGAAGCTCCTGTTGAGCCATGAGGTGCAGAAAGGACCCCATTGCTTTGTAAACTCCTGAGAGAGGTGTCTGGGGGAGTTGGGTCGAACCTCAGGCCCAGATTTGTCAGGAGTTTAAGCCTAAGGAATTACAGAGGTGTGACTGAACCTTTGTATAATTCTGTCCTGCAAAGGATGGCAAACAGGATATATTTATATAGAAATACATAATCTGTTTTATGTTGGTTTTAATCTAATAATGTTTACAGGTGGATCTTCCTGTGACAGATGAAATTAAAGTGGCTGAGAAACCAAGGCCAAAACATGAGAAGCAAATTCTGTCAGGGAATTCTGAACACATGATCTGTATTGTCTGTGGGTACCTGTTATCTTTGCTTAGGGCAGTGGGTGCAGGAAATACAATTTCTCAAGTGTATTTTGAGTCTCCCTCAGCAGATTCTGCTCTGAATTTATAGCATCGTGGAATCCCAGACTGGTTTGGATTGGAAAGGACCTTAAAAAGCATCTTGGTCCACCCCCTGCCATGGGCAGGGACACCTCCCACCAGCCCAGGGTGCTCCAAGCCCTGTCCAACCTGGCCTTGGACACTCCCAGGGATGGGGCAGCCACAGCTTCTCTGCCCAACCTGTGCCCACCCTCACAGGACAGAATTTTTACTTAATAACTAATCAAAGACAACACTCTTGCAGTTTGAAGCCATTCTCCCTTGTCCTGTCACCCAGGTCTCGTCTTGCTGACAGTCTCTCTCCATATTCCTTGCAGTCTCCCTTCAGGTACTGGAAGGCACAATCAGAGAACAGGACACAGATTTTTAACCTCCCCAGGACTCAAATCTGCCGCTCTCCTCAGTCCCAGCAGTTTCCCTGCTCAGACCTGTGTGTGCAAGGAAAGGGCACAGTGCAGCATCCCAGAGGAGCTTCCCTGGCACAAGGAGGCTTGGACCTCCTCTTTGTGTGCCCACCTCACCCTCAGGTCACCAGTGGCACAGCAGGACCTTGGGGGCTGTTTTTTGCTACCACCTCCCTTTGAAAAAGGTTTTGTCAGTAAGTTCAAAGCAAAATGGGAAATGCAGCTCAGAGCAGTGATTTCTCTCTGCCCAGGGCACCTTTAATCTGTCATTCTTGTCTTTAAACTGTTTCTTGCAGCTACCTGAAGGGATATGAAGAATTTTCTGGTATTTCTGTAACCTTCCTCTGACCCTCTTGTTTTTAGCTGAGTGTTCATCCCCCTTGGAGGATGAGGGTTACCAAGGCTGGAGTTGCCATGGGCTGGCAGTTTGTTAACCAGGGGCTGTCCTGTCATGCTGACACAGGGGCAAAGCAGGAGATTTTCCTTGTTTGCTCTGCAAGTGGGAAAAATCTCAGCACATCCCTGATGGTGGTTTTATGTGGTGTCCCACTGGGCAGCCTTTCTCCCTGCCCAGTTCCACCACTCCTGTCCCACATGGAGTGGAAATCTGGGCTGCTGTGACTTGAGGTGGCCACACTTTGTGTGTTTGGAGCATCATTTCATGCATCTTCCCTGTCCTTGCCAGCACTGTGGGGGCAGTGGAGACATTGTGTTCCAAGGGGAGATTCTGTTCCAAGGGGAGATTCTGTTCCAAGGAGAGATTCTGTTCCAAAGTGCTGCTGTCACAAACCTTGTGGCCACTTGCAGCCCACTGGTGTGGGAATGTGCTGTTTCCTGGGCTTGGGGTTGTGGTTTTACAGCTGAGTTAGGACAGCAGAGCAGCTGGAGAGAGACCTGGGTATCAAGCTGTGCTGGAAGCAGCAACTGAGTGTTTTCCTGAGGACTTGCCTCATCAGGATAAATTCAGAGATTGATTCCTGCCCTCCTGAGCTGGGAGCAGACACATGGGCCATGTCCCATTCAGCAGAGGGAAGGTCTGAATCCACTTCAGGATGAAGCCAAACCCCTGAGTTGTTCAGGCACTCCAAAAATGAAGGATAAATCCACTGCAATTTCATGGCAGTAGAAACATTGAATCACAGAATAGTTAAGGCTGGAAAATACCTTTAAGACCATCAAGTCCAACCATCAGCAGCACCACCACATTCACCACTAAGCCACATCCTCAGGTGACACATCCATGTGTTTTAGGAACACTTCCAGGAATGGTGACTCCACCATTCCTCTGAGAATCTTGTTCCAAAGCTGAACCCCTCTTTCAGTAAAGAAATGATTCCCAATATCCAAGCTGAGCCTCCCTTGGTGCAACTTGAGATATTCTCTCCTCTCGTCTCCCAGGAGCAGAGCCTGATTCCCACCTGGCTGCACCCTCTTCTCAGGGAGTTGTTGGGAACAAGAAGGTCCCCCTTGAGCCTCCTTCCCTCCAGGGAGGGCCTTGCAGAGCCTGGGGACAGGCTGGTGCTGCTGGCAGAGCAGGAGCTTGAGGGAACAATCTGTTCCATCTGCATCTGTCACAACCAAGAGGTTGGATCATCCTCTGTGGTTCTCAGGAACTGGCTCTGGCCTGGCTGCTCCTCCTGAGCTCTGCAGCCAAAGCCCTGAGCTGCTGCAGTATCCACTGGCACCCACTGCTCCAGCCTGACTTCCAGGAAATCATTTGTTATTCATAACCACTTGGTGATTATTGGGAGTGAAATGATGTTCTCTGGGGAGAGGTGCCAGATTTCGGCGCTGCCAGAAATGTTCTCCTTCCTGTTGGGGTTTGGAACTGTCAGAAATCCAACTGGACTCCGATGTATTGAAGGCAGATCTTCTTACCACATGTTCAGAGGGACCTTTCTCCCAGTAACTGGAGCACTCAATAGCACTGCTCTGGGCCAGTCAAACACACAGATGAAAGTTGGAATCATTTTAGCCCAAGTGCCTTGGCTTTGGCTTTGGCTTTGATAAAAGCTGTGCTATCTGACCCAGAGCCCAGCAAGTAACTCCCACTGGGGATGAAACAAGCCTGCCTTGTTCCTCTCCAGCTTAATCCCCTTTTAATGGGAATTAAACCAAACAAAGCAAGGATTTTTGGGGGGTGTGATATCTTTCCTGTGATAAATGGGCAGAAAAAGCTTGTCAGCCATTGGACACTTGGGCTTCCTTCGTGTCTGCTTCCGTGTCTGAAGGCTGGTCTGAATTTTCTAATGCTGCCTTGGGTCTAACTGAAGATATTATACCCTGACAAACCTTTCCTATCTTGTACTCTTTAGCTTTCTTATCTGTAGAACAACTTGCCTTTCACAAGAACAAGAAACATGGGCATCCATAGCTGGCATTTCGAAGAATAACAATGGCACTTTCTAGACAAATATAATTTTGGATAAAGGACTTTGCTTGGCCAAAGTCTGGTTCTCTAGACAAGACCAGCAAACCTGTGGTGGCTTTGGGAAAACATCATTAATCAGCAGAGATTAGCAGTCAGCAAATTCTTTCTTCAGATATAAAATCTGGCTTGTGAATGTGCCCATTCAGGGAGTGGGAGCTCTGCCTGTGACGTGCCTGCAGGACTGGCCTCAGCAGCTCCTGCTGCAGCTTTCTGGAGCTCAGCAGCTGCTTAAAACATGATTTAAAACCCAATTACAGGCTGTGTAAAATCCCTCTTATTTAACTCAATAATGTGTAATGGGCTCAGCTGGGATTTCTTTTGTTTGTCTGGGCTTTTTTTTTTTTAGTATCATCCTCTTTAAAATCCATTTAAATCTATTTTCAACAAAGCCCCTCTGTCTGAGGAGAGACAGAAGTTGCTGAGGGACAGGCAAGGGCTTTGCTCACCTGCTGAAGCCAGGACGGGTCTCAAAGCTTGCAAAGGTGACAGGAATGGTCAGGCAGGTTGGGTTTGTGCCCTGGTTCACCTACCAGCAGTGTGGAGATGCTCTGCAGAGAGGATGTGCAGAGAGGGGCACCTGCCTTTGGTTTGATCTGGCTTGTCTGGGTGGGACTGGCGAGGTTGTGTCAGCTGAGAACTGACCTGGGAGCTGCCAGAGCTGCAGCCTCTTTGCTGTCTCCAGAGGAGAAGTCCAAAGACTTGACTCATTCAATAGAACAAAGACTAAATCCTCCTGTAAATACACCATGAGAAGAAGATCAGGAAGATTTGCAAATCATTAAGGTTAAGGAGCACAGTGGTGCAAGGAGATGAGCACGAACACACCGTGGGCTTCCTTCCCTTGGGCAGTGGATGTGGGGCAGGAGCTGTGGAACCACCTCATCTTACACCAGAGCTTGGCCAAACTCATTTTAAACCAAAGCTTGACCCATCTCATCTTACACCAGAGCTTGACCCACCTCATCTTAAACCAGAGCTTGACCAAACTCCTTTTAAACCAGAGCTTGACCCATCTCATCTTACACCAGAGCTTGACCCACTTCATCTTACACCAGGGCTTGACCCACCTCATCTTACACCAGAGCTTGACCAAACTCCTTTTAAACCAGAGCTTGACCCATCTCATCTTACACCAGGGCTTGACCAAACTCCTTTTAAACCAGAGCTTGACCCACATCATCTTACAACAGAGCTTGACCCATCTGGTCTTACCAGAGCTTGACCCACCTCATCGTAAACCAGAGCTTGACCCACCTCAGCTTAAACCAGAGTTTGACTGGTTCCTGAAAAGGATCATGCAGTTTAACAGCCTGGAGGGAGAGGACCCAGAGGAGCTGAGGAGGTCTCTTGAGCCTGAAGGTCTCACATGAGAAGGGCTGATGTCCATGTTGGGGGATAATTTGTGCTCCAGGGTGAAGTTCTGCCTGAGTCTCTGTGGCAATCAGGGCTGTGAGAAGTGAGGCACTGGAGGGGTGGTCCAGCACTGGCACAGGGTGCCCAGGGAAGTGGTGGAGTCACCACCCCTGGAAGTGCTGGAAAAGCTGGTAGACATGGCACTACATGATATGGTTTACTGGGCATGGTGGGATTCAGTCAAAGGTTGGTCTTGATGACTTTGGAGGTCTCTTCCAGCCTTAATGAATCTGTGATTCTGTGAATGCCAAATGACCTGGGCTTGGCTATCCCTGTTTTCCCTTCTCCTTCTTTCTTTTAAATCCCCCATCCTGTAATTTTATACATGGAAGCAACAGAGCAGTTCTCACCACTGTAGGTGAAAACTGAAATGCCGAAAATCTGAAGTTGCTTCCAAGTTATTTATCTGGTTTTTCTGCCCATTTTGCCCAGTGCAGAACTGAATCAGGGATTTAACTCAGAAACACAACTCCTGCCCTGTGGGTGGAGAAACCTTCCCCAACACCTCCCAAAGCCATGAGCTGGCTCAGAGATTTCCTTCTCACACCCCCCAATGCCCCCAGAACTGGAGATGTGTCAGGGCCACAGACAGGGCAGGAGGGAGGGGGTTTTAGGGAAATGAAATGCTAAATGCATTACACAGGCTGAGCTGATTTCCTGGAGCTAAACATGGAAAGAGGGAAAAACAAAGTGGTTTTCATGACTTAGCTGAGCAAACATAACAAGAAAGAGATGAAATGTGAGAGAGATAAGACAGAATAAATAAAGGGAGGGACCAGGAGCTTGGTGTGCAAGAGCAGCACTGCTCAGGGAGGAGCCTCTTGCTCACACCGGCAAAGGGTGTGTGGGATGGGGGGCCCTTCATGGAACACTGAGGGGTTTGCTGTGGAGAAATAAAGGGAAAAAAATGTACAAACCTGAATAAAATGTCTGAGGGGAAGTGAACAGGAGTTACTTCTCTTCCCTGTAGAAAGGGGGTTGGGTTGGCATTTCCAATTAGTTGTTTAACTTCACAAATAATATTAAAAAGGACTCTTTCAATAATTATTTGAGGTCCACTGATGGCAGAACTGTGCACAGGGGAGGTTCTCCCTTGGAAACTCAGAGGGCACTGGGCAGAGCACAAACCCCTGGGCACCGCTGGTTCCTCTCCTTGTCACAGGAATGTTCCTCCCTAGTGGGACAGAGATGTCCAGCTCAGCGGGGACTGCTGAGGACTTTCCATCCCAGCGAGATGGAGAACCAGAGGAGCTCCAGAGCCCAGGGATTGCCAAACCCTTCGAAGTCTCTGGGACCCCCAAACCCTTCAAAGTCTCTGGGACCCCCAAACCCTCCAAGGTCTCTGGGACCCCCAAACCCTCCAAGGTCTCTGGGATCCCCAAACCCTCCAAGGTCTCTGGGATCCCCAAACTCTTCAGGGTCTCTGGGATTTCCAAACCTTCCCCCAAACCCTCCAAGGTCTCTGGGACCCCCCAACCCTCCAAGGTCTCTGAGATCCCCAAACCCTCCAAGGTCTCTGTGATCCCCAAACCCTTCAGGGTCTCTGGGATCCCCAAACCCTCCAAGGTCTCTGGGACCCCCCAACCCTCCAGGGTCTCTGTTTTCCAGGTGTGTAAGGCACTCTCTGTGTTGCACAGCTCTGCCACAGAAAATGCCTCCTCTCTGAGTTTGTGGAAGTTCCTGAATGCTTGAAAGTTCCCAAGGCATAGACACATTCCAGCAGAAAGTCATTTAGCTCTTAATTGGATATTCCTACTTCTGTGGGTGAGTCAAGGCAGGAAGGACTCCATACCCAACCAACCACTCATTTCTGGACAACAATAATCTTCTTAACTGTCCTTAGACATTTTGCTTTTCATATTCAAGATAAAACTTTTATAAGACAGGGAAAAGCAGAGGGCAAAAAGGAGGTGCCCATTGCCCAGCATTTTCTGTGGCAGAGGGTGGCACAGCCTCAGCAGAGCTCTGCTCTCCACCTGGCACAGGGCAGAATCTCAGGCTGGCAGGAGTTATGGAGATCTCAGGGTGAAGAAAAAGAGGGTGAGGAAAGGAAGGATAGGAAGGAAAGGAAGGAAAGGAAGGAAAGGGAGGGAGGGAGGAAGGGAGGGAGNGAAGGAAGGAAGGAAGGAAGGAAGGAAGGAAGGAAGGAAGGAAGGAAGGAAGGAAGGAAGGAAGGAAAGGTGTGGGAACTGAGGTGAGAGATGTGCAGGGAGAAGGAGGTGAAGAAGGAGACACAGACAAGTCATGGGAACTCTGGGAAGTTTAAACCCCCTTCTCTAAAGGCTTTCAGCCATGAGGGGTTAACCAGCCCAGGCCAGTGTCTGACGGGAGGAACCTGCTGCCGGGGGATGCAGACCTTGCTCCCAAGCCCCAGGGACGTGGTCAGAAGTTGGAGGTGGCATTTGCAGTGCTCAGACAAGGGAGCTGTTGATACCAAAGGTCCTAAAGGTCTTATCAAGACCCCACTTTAGGTAAAATTTTCTTCACAGCCTCAGTTCCTGCTGCCCGACAAGGGAGTCCTGTCTTAAAAAATGCATTTCAAAGATGCTAAACATTTTTGTGTGTTTCTTCACCACAGACTGATAAAGAAATCCTTCCCCTGAAGAGACTGCTGCTCCCTAAAGCTGCTGCTGTGTAGTCAGGAGCACTACAAACAATGCTGTGCTGCCCCAGGGCCCGTCACAGTCAGCCAGGAATAGCTCCTTCCAAAGCTGCTGTGAACAGCCCCAGGACTGAGAGCTGTGTTAACCTTAGTTTAGGATCACTAGAAACAACTGAGGCAGTGGCTGATCTAAAGTGACCCCTGTGAGAGGGGAAGATGAACTCATCTCTAGGCAGATGCTGCTTCTTGAACCTTTCTGAGTTCTTCCAGCACTCCCAGACTGCAGTTGGAGGGCTGGGGGCAGTGCAGAATATTTAGCCTTCCTAAAGCTCTTTAGTAAGTGCTTGGCCAGATGGTCAGAAGTGTTGGATTGTCACAAATTCAAGGAGGAAGACCCATCCTGGATGCAAATAATTATGTGGCAAAGGGAATTAAAAATAATCATGATTCCTTCACATGCCCCAAAGGCCCTGAGGGAGCTCAGGGTTTGGTTCTTGGCTCTGCCAAGGCACCCAGACTGTCCCACAGAACAGTCATTGCTGTGTTGAGTTCTGCTTCTGGTGAAGTCCTTGTCCATCTGCTCCCATCTCCCTTCCTCACAGGAGCAGGACCAGAGCAGGTCAGGAAGTAAAAGTGATTTAATGAACTTCATTCACAGCTCTCCTTTTACTGAAGATGTTCAGCCTCTGGTTGTGAACAGGTTCAGGAGCATCCTGAGGATGCAGGAACATGGGAACAGACACCCAGCCTGGCTTGTGCTCTCCATGAGCATCCCAAACTGCTGGGGAAGCACAGGAGACACTCTCTGCTGCTCTGTCCACCCCTCTGCAGGCTGGGGATGTCACCACGGACCAGGCCAACTCTTCCCCATGAACTCGAGGCACTTTGATGCTGTCATTAGGAGGAGTTTAATATTTCCCTCTCTCCTGAGAAATAAATCAAATTCCCTGTTGTAGTTGGTTGAAACTTGGTTGAAATAATGCCAGGGTCATGGGTTCAATCCCCTGTGTGGGCCATTGACTTAAGGGTTGGACTCGATGATCCTTGTGGGTCCCTTCCACCTCAGAATAGTTTGTGATTCTGTGATTTGCACAAGGGGATTAAAAGTGGCAGTTTAAGGTGACAACCCAAGGTCTGGGTCATGAGGAGCCTCCTGCCATTCAGTCCCTGGAGAGGAGTCAGAGCTGGGGTGTGTCTGTGGTACCTCTTGGAGGGTAGAGCAGATAAGGAGCAATGATTGGTTTGGACTTGGCTTGAAAGTCCTCCTGAATGTGTGACTGCAAGGAAATCAAAGTGCTTTTCTCTAGAGCAGTAACATCTCCACCTCCCGTGGCTGAGGCCCAGCCAAATCCCTCCCTGCTGAGGCAAAAGGCTGATGGGAGGTTTGTAAAGAGTCAGAGAATTTCTTTAGCATAAGTAGGTCCTTAGTAAGGCTCCTGCAGGCCATGAGTCATTGCTACCACAGTATCATTATTATTAATAATTATTATTATTATCATTATACTATTATTATCACTGCTAGGAATCCACACAGCAGTGATGAGCTGGAAGTCCCAGTGAGGGGTGAGCCTCCTGCTCCTGGGGAAGGCTGAGTTGTCTTCCCTGAGCTCTGTGCTCACTGAGGGGCCTGAGAACAGGCTGGGTCCTCCAGCCCAGTGCTGGCCATGCTATCTACAGAGGCAAATTACACGGTAATTAATCTCAGAATTACTCAGTAATTGGGAAGATCATTACCAGGTGACCTGCTCCAACCTGCCCCAGATCCTGCAGGGACAGTGTTTGCATGCCATTGGCTGTGTAATTACAGAGCAGGTCCTGGATGTGCTCCCTCTGGGAGATAAAGGGATACCTGAGGTGTGAGTAGGAGGAATGCAGAGTTAATGCATTTCAGGAGAATAGCAGATGTGTCATCTCCCCTGACTTCAGGCCAAATCCAAGCCGTTTCCAGCCTGCCTTCTGAGGCTGCCTGAGTGAAAACCACATCTCCATCAACTGCACCTCCAAGAACCAACAATTTCTGTTGATGGCAGCCACTCAGGGATCACCTCAGTGTTACCTGAGTAGGACTTGCCTCCACCTCCACCACTCCAGCTGGAGTCACAGAAGGTGTTCCAGCTCCTGCAGAGTCAGTGCTGCCAGTCCTTGCCTGGAGTGCTTGTGCTGCATCTTGTAAGGCCCGAAAAGGCAGCCATGACTTCACACCTCACCTGGATTGGCACCTTTGGTTCAGCAGAGCTACAGAATCATTAAGGCTGGAAAAGCCATCCCAAAGCAAGCTCAGCCTTCCACAGGATCCCCCCATAAACCTCAAGTACAAAGTGCCACATCCTCTTGTTTTTGGAAGACTTTCAGGGGTGGTGACTCCACAACTACCCTGGGTAGCTGTGCCAGTGCCTGACCTCTCTTTCAATGAAGACTTTGCTGCATGTCAGAGTCTCCAGTAGAGACCCTTGTGAGGGTCCTCAGCCACTGCCTTTCCAAAACCTCCTTAGAATCCCAGAATAGTTTGGATTGGGAGAGACTTTAAACCTTATCTGTTTCCACCTCCTGGCAGGGACAGTTTCCACCAGTCCAGATTGTTCCAAGCCCTGTCCAACCTGGCCTTGGACACTTCCAGGGATGGGGCAGCCACAGCTTTACTGGACAACGCTGGTAAACAGGTAAATAGTCCTGCACAGGTTTGGTGTTGGTGTGACAAGAAATGAAGGAGCACAGGAAGGAGCTGAACTGTCTCCTGGCCACTCTGTGCTCTTTGCCAGCCCAGGTTTGATTGTTGTCTCTCTTTCCTGGGTCAGCTGTAAACAGGTTGAGTTCAGGACCAGCACCATGGTCTGTACCTGTGCAGCACCAGCACAGGGAGGTCCTTTCTCCTGCTAGAGCTGATCTGTGCTCTGACAATAATAAACACCATTTAATCCACAGAAACATATTATCTGAATTTAAGAGCCTGAACTATGAAGACTTAAGGATTTTTTTTTATGAAAGGGAAATCATAGCAACTATTTACTGGAAATAAATCCCAGCAGCCCCTTATCTGGGTGTTGATTCAGGAGGGCACACTTGTGCTTGCTTTAGTCATGAGGAACATTGTCCTGAGTCAGACTCTGACCTGGAGCCACACAGAGCAGCCCACACTTGCCATCATTGTAGAGGTGAACTTCTAAAGAAAACTGTGTTGGTTCATCTCTGCTAAGGTCAGCTGATGTGACAGCAGCTCCTCCACAGAAGGGCAGGGTCTCTTCTGTGTCAGGGCATCCTGGGCTGGTCCCTGAGTCAGGGAGGAGCAGCTGGAGCTGCTGCAGTATCATAGAATCATAGAACAGTTTGGGTTGGAAAAGACCTCCAAGATCATCAAGTCCAACCCTTGGGCCAACTCCAGTCCCTTTACCAGATCATGGCACTCAGTGCCATGGCCACTCTGTGTTTAAAAACCTCCAGGGATGGGGAATCATCCCCTCTCTGGGCAGCCCATTCCAATGCCTGAGCACTCTCTCTGCAAAGAAGTTTTACAGAGATGCTTCCTACAGGGAAGGTTGTGAGGCCCAGGGATCCTGATTCATTGATGTGCCAACAAGATGCTTCCCAGACTTGTGAGAACGTGTGTCCAAGGGGTTTATAACCCACTGAGCCCTTGGAAGGCAAACAGGGGAGCACCAGGGAGGCACAAGGGACACATGAGCATGGTCAGGGGCAGAGGGAACAGGGACAGGCCACTGTCTCTGCTGAGCTCCTGCATCTCTGGGAGGGAGGAGGGAGGTGGTGCCTCCCCCCAGGGCTGCTCTCAGTGTCTGGTGTGGGCTGGAACTCCAGACCTGGCCATGACTGAGATAATACAGGGAAGGAGCCAGGAAGGGACTGAGGAAGGTCATTGCAGAAGGAAAGTCCCCAGGATTGCAGTCCTTCCTCTACTCTGCATGTTGTGCTTGTGCCTCTTCCCTTTGCTTGGGCATTCTCTGCTTTAGTAAATAAAATAGAAATTTATATTTTATATTCATAGCTAAAATCCCCCAAATATCCAGCTGTCATTAGTAGTCACCACACATTATTTCCAGTTTCCCCTAATCCACCAAAGCTGCAAATGCTGCTGTGCCAAACTTTTCCTCAGTGCCCACATGGCAGTTAAAACTCAGAGTCATCACAGCATGATCTTCCAATGACAAACATAAAGATTTATTCAGTGACACTGGAGTAAGTTCTCTGGGGTTCATTGATCAACTGTCATCTTTTTGTTCCAGAATTTTTAGTGTGTTACATTTTCCTCATTCTCATTAGGAATTTTTCTCCCTTAGAATCCCATTACTTGGATAAACAGAGCCAATCAATTGAAGAAGATCAATCTGAAAATAAGTAATGATGAATCCCATTAATTACTGAGGCAAATATATGAATGGAAAAAAAAAACCCAACCAACCCAACAGCAACCAAAAAAAGCATTCTAATTGTTTTATTAACTCAGTTTTTCATGCATCTGACAAAGGGGAAAAATAATCAAGGTTATGATGTTTGGATGTGAAATACTGAATTTTGAAAAAATAATATGCTCAAACTCTATTAAAAATTGTTTAAAGCAAAGAGCTTTAAGTCTTTCCCTCCAAAATGCATCTGCAGATGTGACCAAAGTGAGGTCCTCACGATCCCTCCCAGCTCAGGGTGTTCTGTGGTTCCATTCCCATCTGTGTTTTCTGGTGTTCTTCAGTTCACTGGACAAACACTCCCAGGGCACAGTAGGTGCCTTTGATGAATATTCAGAAGGCTCTCTCAGAAGAAAGGAAGGGACAGCCCTGGCAGAGGCAGCTCCAGGTGAATTTTCCTCCCTTTTTCCATAGCTGAGCTCCTGCTGCCTCACCTGGCACTGCAACACATTTTCACAGAGGGGAAGCAGGAGCTGAGCAAGCTCTGGGGTTTCTCAATTGGGTGTTACCTCAGTGCAGGGGGGGAACAATTCCCAAAGCAGAGCTGGCCAGAATGAGGAATTTTCCACCACTTATTTTCAGTGAATGATTCTGTTTTGTTTTGTTGGAAATCTGTCATGGAATTTCTCTTTATCCAGTGCCCTAATTGGATATTTTCCTGTTATTGTCTCTTATCTCAACCCCAGAAGTATGAAAAGAAATCAAACTATCTGAAACAGAGGGGCTTTTTTTGGTTCTTTACCTTGAAAATGTTTCAGCTTGGCATTTCAGGGAGGCCAGGAGGTGTTCCTGGCAGCTCCTCCTGCTCCTGTGCCAAAGGCATCCTGGGAGGCTCCAAACTGGCAGAGTGGCCTCACCATGTTTGGATGAAGGGAAGCATATTTAGGCACGTGGCACCCCCAGCTCTCTCTCTCTCCCCCTCTCCTTTGCCCTTCACCTTTTCTGTTTTCCCACTCCAGTGCACATTTAGCAAATCCTTGGCAGGGTTGATCTGGAGAGAATTTGCTATTTCTGAAAGTGTCAATGAGGCAGCAAAACCAGAGCACCTTCAGGGAGACCAGGACTTTTCTCTGGAGACAAAGCTCAGAGTCTCTCCCTGTGTCTGCAAAACCTTTGGGCCCTTTCAGAATGTGGCCAACTGGACCTATGGCACAGAGTCAGAGAGCCATGGAATGGCTGGGGTGGAAGGGACCTCAAAACTCATCCAGCCCCACCCCCTGCCATGGGCAGGGACACCTCCCACCAGCCCAGGGTGCTCCAAGCCCTGTCCAACCTGCCCTTGGACACTCCCAGGGATGGGGCAGCCACAGCTTCTCTGGGCACCTGTGCCAGGGCCTGCCCACCCTCACAGCAAAGAACTTCCTCCTTCTCTAATCATAATCTAATCTAATCTAATCTAATCTTCCTCCTCCCATCTAATATCAACCTACTTTCTTTCAGTTTGACTTCATTCCCCCTTGTCCTGTCGTTGCCACCTCCCTCAGCAAACGTTGTCCTGGTATGAATCACTATGACAGCCCTTGCCCCGAGTGTGGCCAAGAGACTTGTGGTACTCATTAATTGACATTTGAGATCAACAAACCTGAAAATATTTGGGAATTCCACCCTCTTGGAGGCAAGGGCTGATGGTGCCCCAGACATGGACCCCACTCTGGTTCTTCCAGATCCCCCTGAAGGAAGCACAGACAGCAAGGGATCAGCACAGAGATACTTTACAGTAAGGGTGCAAAAGGCCCAGGCACAGCATCATCTCCTCAACAGCAATAAAGGGGAGAGATCTACACTGGGACTGCAAGGCCTTTGGCAGAACATGCCTGTGCCTCTTCTGTGCCATCCTCCAAGTGACTTGGCCTTGGCCTGTGTCCTGCTGGTCCCTGCCAGCAAGCCTGGCTTCTCAGGCAGCATCTCAGTGCCCCTGGTGACCAGGTTTTCCTAACCCAGAACAAATTCCTGCATGGTGGGTGGGGGCTTGAGCCTTTCCTCCAGCTCAGCATCTCCCTGGTGGAACATTGTCCCAGTTCTCTCCAGGAAGGGGTATCTGTGTCCCCTGCCTGCAGTGCCACTGCAGCCACAGTGCAGCACCAGGGTGTGCAGATGCCCAGCTCCACCCCAGCTGGTTCCCACCCTGGCCAGGCCAGGCCAGTGCTGAGCAGTGCAGGGGTTGTGCCTCCAGCAGGACACTCTCTGTGGTCACACTGGATGCAGAGATTCCATGTGGATCCCAAGCTTTCTGCAGGGAGAGGTGGGGACACGTTTTAATCTCGAGCCTTTGGCTTTCCAGGAACTTCAGAGATTAAAAAGTGCTGCTTTGTTGCTGCCCCTCCAGGCTGCTCTGTAAGGACAGAGCTGGTCCCTGCTGAGCTGAGCCCAGGAGCTCTGCTGCAGTGCCCCAGGACACACAGGAACACAGACTGACACCACCCCAAACACCTGAGCAGCAGAAAACACACATCTGGTGTGGGCTTGGGTGCCCAATGGAATCCAGCTGTGCCTTGAGCTTAACCCCAAACACAGTCAGAACTTAAAGAGAACAGACACTTCAAAAGACAAATTGTTTGGATATTTTATTACCAGCAACTCTGTAGGAAGAGTCCAGGCTTCAGGCACCAAACCCAGGAGATCCCCTTTCACTGAATGGAAAGGCCCCATTTGACACCTCATTGTGCAAGAGTGAGACACAACACGTGAGCTCTCAAGACAAGGAATATAAACTTAGAAATCCTTCCCTGTGAGGGTGGGCAGGCCCTGGTACAGGTTTCCCAGAGAAGCTGTGGCTGCCCCATCCCTGGAAGTGTCCAAGGACAGGGCTTGGAGCAACCTGGGCTGGTGGGAGGTGTCCCTGCCCATGGCAGGGGTGGAATGAGATGGGCTTTAAGGTCCCTTCCAAACCAAACCAGTTTGAGATGCTGTGAGTTTCCTTGGAGCAAGTGGAAATTTGCTGCTGGTCAGGACCATGGAAATGGGATGCTCAGGGAGACACTGCCCATCCTGAGAGATGAGCCCAGGGCTTCTCTGGACATGGAATTTGCTCTTGTGTTCACTTTCTGCACAGGTGGCACTGCTGGTCCTGCTGCTCCAGACACCTGCTTTGTGCTTTTGTCCTCCTCTGGGAAGGTGTCCCTTCTTCCAGGGAGCCAGAACCTCCACACACATCCTCAGACTGCGAATGTTTCTGTTCACCATGTTCTGAGGCATTTTTTTCAGCTCCATTCAGAGCTGAACAATGCCCAGGGCAGACATTTCTCTCCTCTGTGCCTGCAGATACCAGCAGACATTTTCCTGCATGTGCCCTGAGAGCTGGGGAGCTCTGGTTCCTTATCAGGCATGTCCAGGTGTGGGAAAACAATCCCATCCCTGGTGCAGGTGTCCTTGCTTTAGGAAGAAGACACCTTTGCAAAGTGTGTAGCACCTGGCAAAGAGCCCATCCTGCACCCCAGGGGCCTTTGCAGAGCTGTCCTTGTCACCAAGGAGTATGAACAGCTACAGGAGATGACTTTTAGAATATTTCCCAAAAAAGAAATATCATCCAAGGCATCCTGGCATGGTGCTCACAAGTAGGTTTTCATAATTGCTGGCCAAATCTTCCTTCAGCTCCTCTTCATTTACATGCAGCATTTGATCAAGTAGTTTCTACTAAAGTTAATGATACTTTTGCCTTAATTAAAACCTAAATGAGGACTCCAACTGGTCTTGTTGCAGGCAATCTTTACATGGGGCTGTGACTTTGTGTGATGGTTTACAGCAAAGCTTCAAAATCCCTGCTGGGAGTGAGAGCACGAGCCCAACACAGCAAGGGCAGAGCTGTGAGGACGAGAGGACAGGAGGAAAAAGGGCTGGAAAACACAGCTGGGTGAAAGCTCTCCAGTTTCTGGGGCACCTGCAAGGTCAAGGTGTCAAAGGTTCAAACAAAGAAAGGTGCGTGTGGGGGGTAGGGTTCCTTCAGGGAATTTTTCTCACCCTACCAACACAAAGGTTTTGGGCTTTGAAGTGCCAGGACTGAGAACAAGGGAGTGGTTGATGGCTCCAGATTCCAACTTAATGGAGGGGCAGAGGGGAGAAACAGACTGGATGCACCTGGGAGGGGAAGAGGCTTTTCCTGGGTGCTGCTTCACTTCATTTTGGGGCAGCTGCTGGGGAAAGGCCACTGTTTGCTGAGCTGGTGAGAGCTCCTTCTGGCTCTGCTCTTTGCCTTCCCCCCTCCATCTCTGGGCACCCTGAGCTTCAGAGAGAGAGAGAGGAGAGAGAGGAGAGTCACAGCTGCTTTGGGACACACTGCAGAGCTTTTTTCTGGGGGCTGACTTTGACTGCAAGGAGATTGCTGGGAATTCCCACCATTCCTCATTTCCCAGCGTTTCCTTCTTTTGAACAAAGGACAAGGACAGAGAGAGTCTGCTCTTCCCCCAGGGAAAGGCTCCATCCTGCACCACGTGAGTCCTATACCCCCCTTGTCTCTGCCTCGCTGGGAACAGACTGAGAACTCACCTCGCAGCCACCCGAGGTGTGACACTGACACTGTCCATAAATATATCTGCCCCAGGAGGAACCTACAGTTTTGAGGGTTGTTTGGTTTTGGTGCTGGGGGAGTAGTCTGCTTTGGTCTGTTTATATTTGTATCTATATCTATATCTATATCTATATCTATATCTATAGTAGTTAAGAGCAGTCATTCTTCTTATATACATTTGCTAATTAAAGTTTTTTTTAAATTTAATAAGACGTGATGTGATTCTTGAAGAGGAATCTTCTCCTCTGGTCTTGGTAAATAATTTTGTTTCCCTCAAATTAAGACACAGGGCAAGGTGAATCCTAACCTGCTCCTGAGGGATCCCCACATTCCTCACAGGGAGTGTGTAGGCGCATTTGCTTGGACTCCATCCTGCTGTTGGGTATTCTGCCCCACTACACAGGCACAGAGCTGAGCAGCTCCATGGTTTTCAGGCTTCCAGGTGGCAGCAACAGCAGGTTCCCTCAGCCCCAGGCCTGCCTAGGGGCTGTCCATGGCTTCTCCTGCTCAGAGGACTTCATGTCCATCTGTCTGGGGTTCACAAAGCCAAGGCATGAGATGGGCTGGAAAGGAGAGGGGGGACCTGGCCATGGCCTGGTCAGGGAGCAGAGGGAGAGTCGGGAAGAGCCCAACTGAGCTTATCCCAGGCTGAGCAGAAGCAGGGGCTGGAGATGCCAGATGTGCACATGTGGCTGGTTAAGTGACAAAATAGATTAATGCAGGAGGAAATCAAACTCTGCAGGTCCTCACTGCTGTTCCCAAGGGGCACTGGAGGGTTTCTGGGTGACGACATTGGCCTGGCCTCAGGCAGGAGGGAGCCCAACCAGGAGCAGAGCACTGTTGGTTTGGCCTCAAACTGCCCCTTACACAAGGCAGGGCTCTCTGAGCCAGTGACAGCACATCTGGAGCTCACATCTGCAGCTCAGCATCACACAGAGGTCTCGTGTCTTTGATGTGTTGCACGTGAAATCCAACGTTTACGAGTGTCTCCATCCCAGGGGCAGTGTCAGGGTGCCACACAGAGGGCACCAACAGTCCAGGACACCCAAAATCCCTCTGCACAGAGCAGAGTCCCAACCTGCTGGTTCAGTCTCTGTCATGTGGCAAAGCTGGAGCAATGAAAGAGCAGAGTGGGGATGCTGTTCTGATCTTGACACACAACGTTTCGGACAGCACAAAGACTCAGTGACCCACACTGAGTGTCTCCCATAGAATCATTAAAACTGGAAAAGTCTTTTAATTCACCCAATTTTAGCCCAGCACCACCACTGTGGTCACCACTAAACTATGGCCCCAAGGGCCACATCCACATGTTTTTTGAACACTTCCAAGGATGGTGACTCCACCACTTCCATGACTCGCGCTGGAAACCTCTTGTCTCCCTCCACTGGCACCAGTGAACCCCTGCTGATCTGAGTCCACTAAATGTCCCTGCTCCTGCTGGCTGGTAGCCACCCCCCAGATGAGAAAGCCACCTCAGCAGTCAGGACTTTGTCTCTGAAGAGCATCAGTTCTCAGGCAGCTCAGGGCTGGCAGGAGGCCACCAATGGAGAAGGCATTTGGAAAGGTCAGGAACACCTTAGCAAACAAAAGCCACCAGTGGGAGAAACCAGGAAGAGAAAGCAAATCTCTCTGGATTGTCAGTTGTGTAAATGGTGGCAGTGACATCTGAGATTGGAGACCAGGGAGCAATTCAGGTATGTTACAGGGGAATGCCTCATGCTCCTCATGGGAGTTGTTGTCTGGGCCAAGAAGAGACACCCAGTGCACAGTTCTGATATGACACATTGGCTCAGGATTCGTGCTTTGAGAAATGCTCTGTCAGAGCTGTGGAGCATTCCCAAAACTGGCCACACTCCAGACACCACAAGCACTGGACAACAAGTTTCATGTCCTTTATGCCATAGACGTTGGTCCCACCAGGAACCTCACGGCCCTTGGTGGCCTCCACTCAAAAGCCTGGGGGAGGTTTAGATTAGATATTAGGAACATTTTTTACACAGAAAGGGTTGTCAAGCACTGGCACATCTGCCCAGGGCAGGGGTGGAGTCACCACCCCTGGAGGTGTCCAAAAAACATGTGGGTGTGGCACTTGGAGATGTGGTTTAGTGGTGGCCATGGTGGTGGTGGTGGTGGTTGATGGTTGGACTTTGTGGTCTTAGAGGGCTTTTCCAACCTTAAGGATTCCGTGGTTCTGGGACTCACCATGAGGGATTGATGTTTCCTATTTCCCTGCTGGGCCTTGCTGGGGAGGTCTTTCCCTTTCTGTGCCCCAGTTTCTCCAGCTGTGCACAAGGATGAGCCCTGCAGGTTCCTTGTTTTGCAGAAGTGATCTCTGAGGTCTCCTCTGGGGATTTACTTTGTTCTCTCTTCACCACTGAAGACTGAAGTAATTTGGGATGAATGCAAATAGTTGCTTCATGTGTAGAAACAACCCCAGTTCTTGCTGAAGCACTGCAGGAACAGTCCGGATTCTTCACTTTATTTCTCTTCTGATGTCAAAGAAAGCAGGAAAGGCACAAACACGTGAAAGTTAAAAATGCTGTAAAAGTCAAACAAACAAAATTACTGCCTGCAAAGTTTTTGGTGGAAAAACCTTGACTTGTCCAAATACAGCAGAACCCTGAATCACCTGAATTTTGTGGGTGTCTGGTAAAGGCCAAGATGTGTGTGCAAGGTGTTTGCTCTGCAGGGGGACATCACTGGACTTGGCACCTACAGCAGGTAAGATGGCCAAGAGTAGTTGCACAAAGCCAAACATCTTGAATTCATACCCCCATGCCATCCTTCCTCTGGTCCAGCAAGTTGGGCATCTGTCCCAGTTGAGCAGCTGGGAGCAGTTTCTCCCTGTGTGGGTGTGACCAAAGCTGTGCATTCTAAACCCTCCATTCATTGCCCAGCAACTCTTCCCAATGGCCCATTGGCAGCAGCTGCCCAGGGCACAGCTGAGCCCTCAGCCTGGCAGCTGGCTGGGAAAGAAGCCTGGCAGAGGAACTGGGAGAACTCCCCTGCAGGGACTCCTTGGCACCTCCACACCCACCTGGGGGCTCAGCTCTGCTCAGGGGCCAGCAAGGATTCCAAAATCCCCCCTGACTCCCAGAGTCAGATCCTCCAGTGTGGAACTCCCTGCCCTGGGGGAGGCACTGGGGGCTCCTTTTGGGGTNTTGGGGTTTGGGACTTCTGGAACAATTTTTTGGATCCAGAGGAGGAACAAAACCTGGCCAGGAGGAGCCCACCACTCTCGCCCAGACTGTGCCATCATCTGCACCAACAGGTTTGTCCCTTCCTTTTCCTTTGGACTCGGGGGAACCACGTGGGGCTCAGCACAGGGACCACCAAACCCCACTGTGTTTGTGCCCCAGGGGGCTGGGTTAGACTGCTGGGTTTGGGGGTTAAACCCAATTTCTCTTTGTGCCATTGCATTTATTGTAATAATGTTATTAAATTGTAACTCTGACTTATAATCTCTTTTGTGTTGGATTCGTTTCTCCTGCCAGTTTATCTTTAAACCAGCACAACATCCATGGGAAAACAGGAATGGGCACAGGCAGCAGAACGGTGTGCTGAAATCTGAGAACAGAAACATTCTGCTCCTCACCTCACACAGCCTGGCAGCATCCAGGGAGGTTCAGCCCAGACATCAGAAAAATTCTTTTCACTGAAAGAGTGGTCAGGCAGTGACACAGCTGCCCAGGGCATGTGGGGAGTCACATCCTGGAGGTGTTCAAAGTGTGTGTAGATGTGGCACTTTGTGACACCATTTAATGGCATGGGATTCTTTGGTCAAAGGTCCTGTTTGATCATCTTGGAGGTCTTTTGCAACCTGGGTGATTCTGTGGCTCCTGAGAGAGAGGAACACGGTGCCTCTTCTGTGATCACTGAGCATGACCCCTTCACTCTCCATCTCTGCAGGTCACCCCAAGGCCTGGGCAGTCTCTGCTCAAGGGCTGCTGCTCTGCTGGGCTGTATTCCTGAGCCTCCTTAGAACCCAAAAGTCACTTTTCCTGGGGGTCTTTCATTCTTCCCCTGGAGAGCCAAACCCAGCTGCTCTGAGTGGCTTTTCCCTATCCTAGAAATGCCTGGGAATAAATGATGCCTGCAAGAATGAGCAGAGCTCTCTGCTGTGGCTCAGGAGCCGTGAGGAGACACTGATGGTGATGAGCCTTTTGCAAGGACAAATGACAGCTGAAATGTGATGGATGGGCTGGAGCAGCTTTGTGCTGGTGAGGGGCTGTCTGTGTACATGTGTATGACCTGGGGGTGTTCTGTCATCCCTCTCCTCTGTCACACTGTGCTGTTCTGATCCATGTGGTTAAATGAGTCTGCAGATTGCTGAGGGCATGTTTCAGCAATCGAAGGGAGAGCAAGGGATGGGTATGAAACCCTGCCCTGGGGGCAGAATTACATCCTTGCTTCTGTACAATGTATAATTAACCAGTGAAACTCATTTCAGTGATATATTATTAACGCAAATGTCTGTACTAAGCTTCAAATAATGATCAGACAGAAATGGGGAATGGAAAGTTTCACAGAGCAGGAATGCCTGCAGTTCCTGCTGCTGGGAGTGAGCCAGCCCAGCTCCCTTCACTGGCCCAGCCAGGAAATGGGCAGTGCAATTCATCTCTGCCACAGGTGACCATTGCACAGGTGACTGGACATATGGACCAGCAGCTGAGCCTGCTGCTCCTTGGGAGGGCAGGTTTGGATGGGATATTGGGAAGAAATTCTTCACTGTAAGTGTGGTGATGCCCTGGCACAGCTTGGCTGCCCCATCCCTGGGAGTGTCCAAGGCCAGGTTGGACAAGGCTTGGAGCAGCCTGGGCTGGTGGGAGGTGTCCCTGCCCATGGCAAGGGGCTAATTAAGGTGAGGTTTAAGGTCCCTTCCAACAAAACCATTCTGGGATTCCCCAGACATCAGGAGCTGTGCAAGGAGAAGGAGGGGATGCTCTGGGCAAATAAAGTACAGTAACCAGGGAGCTAAACCAGTGTGCAGCAGAGACTGGACCCTCAGGCTCACTCGGGCATGTGTCCATCCCATCTAATGCTAGGCTCACCCAGGCCTGACCCACAGTCAGCTCGGCAGGGGCTTTGGGTAAGTCTGCAAAAGGAAAGTGTGCAGTGAGTGCTCCACCCCTGCACCACCCCGTGGGGGTATCTCAGCACCCCAGGGCTCCTCAGGGGATACCACAGTGTCACAGGAGTTCACAGAAGATCAACAAGTCCAACCATTAGCTGCCAGGTCCACCCTAAACCACATCCCCAGGGCACAGGTTTGAGCCGAGGCAAATGAATAGACAAGAATGTCTATATATACATATAGAATGTATATATACATACAGAGACAGAGACATGGAGGTGTCTTCACTGAGAACTGCTCCATCCTCGACAGCAGGATATTTAGGGAGTGGAAACAGCCCCTTGGTGCCCATCCTCCTGTACTGTAAGGAACAGTTGAGAGCTGCTGCTGTCTCACTCTTCCCACAGTTCCAACAGTGTAAATCTGCTTCAGTCTGTACAGTTTGTCCTTCTGGGATGCAAATCAGGCACAGGGATTTCAAGCAGCCCCTGTGGCTTCTGCATTGGTGCACCTGAACATTTAGGATTGCAGGTACAGGTGTGAGCTTGTGCACTGACCACAGCTTGAAGAGTGAGTGTGAGAAGAATTAGTTGTTCTTACAAAGCCTGTTCAGTATCTGCCAGAGTTCAAGAGGGGTTTGTCTGTGCAGGGACAGGAGTTGGACCTGATTATCCTTGTGGGTTCCTTCCAACTCAGGATATTCCATAGCTCTATGACTCTACCAGGATGAGCCCTAAATAGTCATTCAGATTTTTGCCCCCTGGTGAAAATCCCCCCATCAATTTGCCTGGGTGAGTGTGTGTGTGTGCACAAGCATTGGCAGTTTATTTCCCCTCTGAAGCAGCTGGGGATTGGTGGTTTGGTGTCTCTGCCCCACTTGGCAGCTCGTGGTGTGTTCTTTGCTTTTTCCCTCCTTTTGAAAATCCTATATCACATTTCCAAGTGAAATCTCTCTCAAGGAAACAATTAAGAATCGAGGCTGTTGTGCCAGAAATCACACAGCCCTTGGAGCTGATGCACAGGTAAGAAATGAGAGTCCTCAATTCAGCCCATGTTCTTGGGCATCACCTCCTGGAGAGGATCCAAACCCTCATCACGAGGGGCCACGGGCAGGAGCAGAGAGAGAAGCTCAGTGTGTTACAAACATCCTCAGGGCAGCAGGAGGGGTGAGAGGAGCTGGCAGAGCTGGGATCCAGCACAGCAGCTCCAGGAGCTCCAAAGATTCTGCTGCTGCTGCTGCTGCTGCAGGAGAGGAGGAAACCAACAGGAAACAGAGGGGAAAGGCCAAAAAATACAACTGTGCTGACTGGGAGGAGGAAGCTGCTCGAGAAGGAGAAATTCAGGTCTGTGAGGAGTGTGCCCAGGAGCCTCCATGACTTCAGAGCTGCACAAATCCCTGGCTTGGCTGAGCACTGAGTCCCTGGAGGATCAAACACACGGCTCCTTTGTGAGCACAGATCTGAGCAAGGGCAAAGAGCAGTTATGGGACATTGAGTTTTCAGAAATCAGAACATCACTGGTGTGTTCGCTTCCATTTTTATTCAAAATTTTTGACCTGAGACACAGGAAGGGACAAAATGTCATGAAGAGAAAGAAAGAAGGGGTAAACCTGGGCTGTTTTTTTATTTTTTCCCCAACTCTCTACATCAGTTGATACCAGCTTCTGAGCTTTGCTTTGGGCTGGTGTTCCCTGCTCTGTGACTGCAAAAAGGGAGAGGAGCTGACTCCTCCAGCTCAAGTTTTACAGTCCTCTTCAACTCCTCTTTGGGATTTTTGCTGTTAGAGGATGGGGGAAAACTTGCCCAAAATCTCTTTGCTTCCTCCCCCAAGAAACCAAGGGAAGGGAAGAGAAGGTTTGGGAAGGTTTGGGAAGGGAAGGTTTGGGAAGAGGAAGGGAAGAGGAAGGGAAGAGGAAGGGAAGAGGAAGGGAAGAGGAAGGGAAGAGGAAGGGAAGAGGAAGGGAAGAGGAAGGGAAGAGGAAGGGAAGAGGAAGGGAAGAGGAAGGGAAGAGGAAGGGAAGAGGAAGGGAAGAGGAAGGGAAGAGGAAGGGAAGAGGAAGGGAAGAGGAAGGGAAGAGGAAGGGAAGAGGAAGGGAAGAGGAAGGGAAGGGAAGGGAAGGGGAAGGACAATGATCATCTAATACAAGTGCCTGCCCACCTGACTCACAGCTAGAGCAGAGATCCATATTTGCTCTCCATCTGCTGCATTTGGCTGGCACATTCTTTGGAAAAAGCCATGGTGTATTGAGTCTCAGCTCCTGCCTGTGGAAAAGCCAGTGCTCAGCACCTGCTTCCTGCTGACCGCACTGTCAAGAGTCTCATCGTGCAGGTGTGACATCTCTAAGAGCTCATTTTCTGGTCTGGTTGCAGCACTGGAGGGACGTGACTGTGCTCAGGTGAGGATTAACAGGACAGTTTTACCTGAGGGTTTCTGGGGCTGAGGCTGCTCCAGGGTCACATCTCCCAGTGACACTGATGGACACCCTGGCACAGCCCCACATGTGGCTTTTCTTGGGAAAGAATCTTTGCCAGGTAAAGTAAAATATGAATCATGACAGCAGCATCCTTCGAGTGTGCTGGTTCCTGAGTGTGTTTTACTGTCAGGGCATTAATGGAACAGCTCATTTGCAGCTGGGCCTGGAAACCCTTCCAGAGCCTCCAGAGTGAATCCTGCCAGGGAATCCCAGCAGTGGGAATTGCTAATTCCTCATCCATGCAGCTGCCAGCCTGGCTCTTGTCACCTCTGCATCCACCCACCTCCCTCCCCACTGCTGTCTGTCCATGCTGGAAGGTGGGGCAGTGACATCTTCCACTGGAGACGAGCAAAGCCAAAGACAGGGTCCTACACCCAGGACTGTCCTATAGGAGGGGAACTCTGTTCTGGGACAAAACCAGAAATCCTTGGGGATTTCAGCTGCTCATGCTGAGCAGGCACCTGGGGCTGCATGAGAAGGGAGCAGAGAGACTCAGGGCCTGTCCCTGTGCCACAGCTGCCACTAGAGTCTTGTGTCCAGTCCTCAGTTCAGAGCAATGTGCTCTGATGAGTTGGGGGCGCTGTCTGGGCAACCCACCAGAGGGGATGGTGTGACCTGTGCAGTGTCTGTGGACCTAATGGGCATTTGCTCACTAAACACTCTGCAACCCATCAGGCACAAGAGGAACAAGACCTAGAGTGGGTGGAACTGGGAACTGGACCAACCTGGAGCAGAGAGGAACTTCATGTCTTGAACTGACAGTTTGGATTTCAGAGGTACATTTTGGAAAACTGCTTTGATTTAAGCCCAGACATTGCCCAGGGAGCAGGAAAGACCTCGGGGCAGTTGGATTACTCAGGAGTTCAGAAATTCTGCCCACACCTTCTGCCTGAGCTCACCATGGAGGAGGAGGCCACAGCCAGGGCAGTATCTGCTCCTGTGGCACTGGGGATGTGGTGGGAGCAGCTCACCCAGGTCCATGTGTGCTCACACAACTGTGCAGGTGGTTTTTTTCCAGCTTAGGTATGGCCATGCTGTGACTCCAGATCCTCAGGACAGGTCATGTCCCTCACCCTGGAGTGCACTGGGTTGTTAATGGTTTGGGAACTGCTGCTGAATCTCTGACTGTGAGAGAGGGAGACAGCAGAGCCCCCCAAACCCACCCTCAGCAGAGCCTGCTGAGCCCCAGCTCCCTGCCCAGTGCAGCCTCTCCCTCACCTTTTGAGGTGGCAGCTCATGATCTTCGGGAGCACATGCTCAGCATCCCTGTGAGAGCATTTCCCTGGGGGTGAGGACAGTGCAGCCCCACCTTCCAGCACAGCAGCCAGACCCCTGCCCCTGCCAGGCACCTTCTGGCTGGTGGCTCCCAGCCCTGCTGCTGGACTCTCTGCTCTGAGAGCTGTTATTTGTCTCTTCTGATGCCAAGGCACTTCAGCCCATGGGTTGCTCTCAGCCATCTTGGTGCTGGTCCATCATTCAGGGAGCTCTGAGGTAGGAAGAGATTAAATCCTGTTCCTTCCTGCAGCTCAGTTGCTGCTGGCAGGGCTGGGAGCAGGGGCAGTCCCAGGGGAGGACCCAGTTCAGGACACAAGGAGTGTGGGCCCTTGGGCAAACCCTGTCCTGGTTCTCCATCTGCAGGAATTTCCTGTCACTGGATCTCAGCAGTGACTGGCTGGGAGGGGGAACCAAACCTGGAGGCTTTGGATCAAAATTTCCCCTCCCTGATCTTGTGGAAAGCCTCCACAGCTCCCAAAGCACTGTCCATGGACAAGGACTTCCACAGCCCCTCCAGATCTTCCTACTCCTCTGCAAGGCATGGAATAGGAATGACTTTGTTTACTTGCCACGTTTGAGCCTCATTCCCCCTTAGCTTCCTGCTTGTTCAGACTGTTCCCTCTTTATCTGCCCAGGCAATCTCCATTGCCTTTGTTTGGCTTCCAGAAAATCCCTGTTGTAACCAGGCAGGAGGAAAAGCAAATTCAATGGTTTCCTCCCACAAAAGAGGAGTTTGGAGAAGGCAAAGCCCGGGGCAAGGAGCATGTTTTGCTCGTGCCACAAGCCCCATGAGTGGGTAATGTTCAAACCTACTTGTGCTGTCATCCAGGTTGTTCCCTGGAGTGGGAAGGGCAATTCAGACCCAGCAGAGACTGTGTACAAACAATGCCTGCTGGGATTTTATTAGAAGAATAATTTCTTTGCTGGTTCTTCTGACTCTGAGCAGCCCCTGACAGATTCAGAATTCACACCAGAAGTTCCCATCTGAAGAGCCTCAACCCCTGCTCGCCCCCCAGCCCTGCTCCCTGCCCCAGACACTCCTTACCCGTGCAGGGGACATCCAGGAGTGCCTGGGCTCACTCCTGCCTGCTGGCACACCGTGTCTTGGGCTGAGCAGTTTGTTAGAGCCGTTTGGCCGTTCCACCCTGGAGCAATGAGGGCTCTCCCAAACTGTTCCTGGGCATGGCTGTGGTACCCAGCCCAGGTGCCACTGCCAGGAGGAGCCTGGATGCTGCCACCTTGGCTTGGGTGAGGACAGGTACCTGTATGGCCTCGCTGCCAGGGGACACTCCCAGTGTGACTCCTCTGCTGTCACTCCATGGTCTCCCTGGCCATGGCCATCCCTTGCCGGAATCTCATTTCTCCTTTAAACCACAGCCTTGCCTTGTCTCTGACTCCCAAACCCACTGCTCTGCTCTTGTCTGAACTGCTCAGGAACAGACTATCCTTTAATCCTCCAGCCCTCCTTGTGGGACCACCTTGTCCCTACAGCACCACCAGCACCCCATCCCACCATCAGTGGCAAGAGCTGAGTCAGTGGTGGGAGGAGATCCTGGTGGGAAGAGCAGAGGTGGGATCTGCAGGGATTGCCTTGCAGGGGGAGGGAAGAGGTGTGGGGGTGTTTGGAGACTGTAATTATTTTTCTATTTTCCTCCTAATTACTGCCACGTGCCCAGTGCTTTCCTGAGACGTTCATTAACACCGTTTTAATGCAAATGAGCCATCAGCTCCTCCTGGACCCCAACATCTCCTTATCCTTGAAGATCAGGAGCAGCACAAACCCTTTGCTCTGGGGGACTGCCCTGTCTGAGGGCAAAGCTCTGCCTTCCCTGCTAGCCCGGAGGAAAGAAATAATGATGGAGTTTAACAGTCAAATGTGTTGAGGGATGTGAAGTGGGATCCTTTGTAACACAGAAGCAAACCGGGGCAAAATTACCATCTTAATTGTATTAATGTTGCCAATTATAGGCAGAGCCCGTGTCGCTCAGCGGGAACGTTCTGGGAGAGAAGGAAAGACAAATTATCTGCAAACTCTTCATTTTGTCTTTGTGAATTACCACCCCAAGGTACTTAATTGAATCTCTAGTCCTGATCAGTGAACATTGTTCAGGGAGTGAATTAAGGGGGGACCTTCAGGCCTGCTCTGTTTTGTCCCAATTAACAGAAACATTACATTTCTTCTTTTTCTTTTTCTTTTTCTTTTTTTTTGGGGGGGGGGAATCGCTATGTAGTGAAGAGTTAAATTAGATTAGAGAAACTGGGTTTAAATAATTCAATTTCTGCCCAGAGCAGGGTTTGTTTGGTGCATGGATGTCAGTCTGAAGGTTGTGCCCCTCTCTGAGCACCACTAAAATGGCACAGAGTAGTGGGAATCCCCCTGGGAGCACAGACCCCCTTGAAACCCATCCTGGCCACTCCCCCATGGTGGCATCCTGCCATCCTGCCCTGTGCCCACGGGGAGTCCAAATTCCAGGGGAGAAGCACCATCCCTTGTGTGGGACAGTGGGGTGCAGGATGGGCCACCCCAGCCAGGGGTGTTACTGTCCCAGAGTTTCCATGAGGGTGGAAATGCTGCCCTTGGCTGAGCCCTGTCAGCCCAGAGGTGGTTGCTGCTGGTGTTTCAAGTATTTCTGCAGTAAAAACTGCATTGTCCCTTCCTGTGTCCCAGCCTCAGGGACAAACACCACCCTGAGCCCCTCTGAGGATGAGCCCCCAATGCCCTGCCTGCCCCTGGGCCTCCTCATGTGTGTTAGTTTTAGGCAGAGTTTAGTTTAGAGTGATATATTTAGAGAAAATTCCCAACAGGACAGCCCAGCTTGATCGGTTTTTTTTTTATTTTATTGCACCAATTATACTTTATGTGTTCCAGAAATACTTTAAAGTCTTTGGGTCTGTCTGTTCTCTCGTTTAGCAAAGAGAGGAAGCAGCCACAGGTGAGTTTTGCTGCATGGTCCAGGATTGGACCTTCAGTCACTGGAATGCTCCAAGTTTATGGAAGTTTTCAAATGCAATACTTTGACTGAGAGAGAGGAGATTTAAGTTAGATACACAAAAGAAATCCTTCCCTGTGAGGGTGGGCAGGCCCTGGCACAGGGTGGGCAGAGAAGCTGTGGCTGCCCCATCCCTGGGAGTGTCCAAGGCCAGGCTGGACAGGGCTTGGAGCACCCTGGGCTGGTGGGAGGTGTCCCTGCCCATGGCAGGGGTGGGACTGAAGGAGTTTTAATGTCCATTCCAACCCAAAGCAGTCTGTGATTCTATGACTACTCCAAACCATATAATTTAGGCAAAGCCCAGTATTGCATTGCTTAAAAATTACAATGTTAGGAGTGAAAAAAACACTTAACCCTCCCCCAGATGTAACTGGTTACATGGAGCCAATTCCCTGTATTTCCCTTTGAAAAGATGAGATGGTTCTGCTGCTGGTTGCACACCCTTGGAAAGTGAAGAGCAGGGATTTGGGATCACAAGGAACTGACTGTTCTCAGCTGGGCTTGTTTTTATGGCGGGGATTTCCTCCCTCAGCATCTCAAGGCTGTCTAGGAAAGAGCTGCCCCTCTGCCAGAGCTGTGGTCAGGACTAAACCTGGCTGTTCCTCTGCACACAGAGCTGTGCTTTGCAGCTGTCCAAGGACCATCCCCTCTCCTCTCTTCATGTTCTCTGTGTCCTCATGTGCCTCCTGCACATCAGAGTCAGTTTGAGGAGCAAGGATTGCTCCTCCAAGCACAGGATCCAGCACGTCACGGCCTCAGCCAGGTCCTGAAGGTTCATTTGTAGTAATTACAGCAAAGTGCTCAGCAGCTTCTCCTTGAGTGCCAAGGCAGGGGTGACCTGCAGTGAACTCTGAAGGGGATTCCTAGAAAGGAAGGGGCTGACCCTGCAGACCTGAACTCCCTGGGCCTGACACTGTGACCTCTGCTGAGGGGGTGCAAACAGGCAACAGGGACCTCACTCAGGGCAAAATAAATGCCATGAAATTCTTTCCATTGTGTCTCACTGAATGCAGAAGTTTGGGTGATGAAGCCATGAATTCCAGAGCAGGGGCACCTGGAACAGAGCCTGTGAGGAAGGGGAAAAAATATTGTAAAACATAATGATCAAACAGTGGGGGAGAGCAAGGCCCATGAAAACATCCACACTCGTGGCAATTGTTTTGGATGAGAATGTTTTTAAGAGTCCCTGTTTATGTTGGACAGGAGAGTTTGCTTTGAACAATGGCTGAACTTTTGCAGAGCAGGCAAAATTCACTCTCCTCACTAAAAGGAGCTGCTTTTCTTGTAAAAAATATATACATGTATTTATAAAAATATTGTTTTTCTGTTTTGCCCAGGCCTTCCCCTCACACTGCTCATGCTGACTGTCAGGGGCAGGACTGGGTGAGATTCACCCTGGAAGTGTCTCTGTGTCACTGGAGTGGGTGAATCCCTTGGGCTCACAGGTCTCCGTGTACAGGCACAGACACATAACCAGGGTCTTTGGCCTGTGCCCCCAGGGTTACCCAGGGCACACTTGGGTAACCCCATCCACCTGGTCCTGAGCTATTAAACTGTATCTGGGTGCTTGAACCCTGATTTTATGCTTATTTTTAATATTATGAAGGTGCCCAGGATACTTCAGATTTGTTTTGTGTATTACATTGTGATTGAAAGAGATTGGCATGCAGAGCTTTGGCCTTGTGGGTCAGGAATGTGGACACTGAAGGCTAAAACAGGGTAGAAGAGGCAGGAATCACCATACCAAGGGTAAGGCTCCTGCTCTGGGTGGCTCTCCAGGGATCATCAGCCCCATTTCCCACTCCATAAGGATGAGTCTGGTGGCACCTGTATCACAGAATCACGGAAAGGGTTGGGTTGGAAGTGGCCTTAAAGCCCATCTCGTTCCATCCCCTGCCATGGGCAGGGACACCTTCCACTACAGAAGGTTTCTCAGGGCCCAGCCAAACAGCCAAACCTTTGGCATCAGTGGCTTCCCAGACAGCTCAGGCTTGGAGGACCTGGGGACTGGGCAGCTGGTTTCAGCAGCAAAACCTTTGACCTTCCAATTTGAGTTTTGCTGGAGCTGTGACTCAGGTGCCAGGAGCTGGAGAGCAACCAGAGATCTCAGAGCAAGCAGGACCAGTCTGGTGATGTCACAAAAGTGCCATGAGTGGCCCAGCAGCAGGTTCCTGTGTAGCAATGCACTCTCAATACATGGCTTGGAGGATGTCATGCCAGAAATGGGCTGATGAAGAAAAGCAGCCATGCACTGAGAATGCCTTAACAACTGATGTTTTTAGTGTGGTTTGAATGTACTGAATGTAAAACTGCACAGTCACTGTCTTCTTCTCAGAAGTCCCCTGCCAGGCCAGGGGGCTGGGACACAGATAGTGATCTGGAACTCTCTCCCATTGAATGTAAATCCCCTTCCTCTTATTGGCTTGAAGCCAGACCTCCCTCTTGTCCCTTACTGGAGCATTTGTATCCCTGCAAGTCCTTTATAAACCTGTTCCCCTGAATAAACCTCTTCTTTGTTCCTGTCCTGACCAGTGGTCCCTGTGTGTCCTTCCGAGGGGGCTCTCAGAGACCACATGGTCGGGCTTAGCATTGAGCACACACTTCTCCTGGGTTAATGGATTGAGAATCCTAGGCCAGGAGAAGCACCATATCGTTGCAGATTCCTTCAGCACACAGCATCAACGAGGCGACAAGAGTCCACCCCCATACTCCTGCAGGCAGAGAGGGCTGGGCAGGACTTTGTGGACACAGATCCAGCCTGACTTCCATGGGAGCTGAGCCCAAGTGCTTCCCTGCTTAGCAGGACTCCCCCTGCCCACACCTGAGCTGCTCAGCACTGAGCATGGACCATGCACAGCACCTTCTGCTTTTCCTTAGGGAAGGAAGAAGCTGGAGGTGCTCCATCAGTTAGAAAGATTTCTCTAGGGGCTGATAAATGTGGGATGGTTGTGGTAGCAAAAAATGACACAGCTCCAAAACAGAGCAGGCAGGGGTTTGGGACTATTCTCTTGCAGAGGTCAAACAGTCACAGCGACACCACCCTGAGCACGTCCAGCCCCTGAACTGGTCCTGGCTGTGAGACGTCCATTGGAAACACCCTCACCCTCACCTCTGCAAGGACCTCCTGACCTCCCACCCCAGTGTCATGGGGCAGCTTGGTGGCCCTGCAGGGCATGGCCTGGGGAAGAGGACTCTCCCCTGTGGCCCCTGGAGAGTGGGGAGCCATTTCTGGAGTGCCCCACACATTCCAGGGTGCATTGGCCTCACAAGTTCAATATTTAGTCTTTCCAGAATCCAAATATTTCCCGAGCTCCTGGTTTTGCTGTTTCCATCCATGGGCTTTGTTTCTCCTGATTGGAGCTGTGGGTTTGCAGATAGGGACTCTATTCCTGGCAGAAAGGGGAGTATTATTAACATTCCTTATCTCGGGACTCAATATCTCTGTGTGGCACTGCACAGGGCAACCTTAAAATAAAAGCCCTGCTGTGCCATTCTGGGCACTGTTTTGGCTGCCAGCCCCCTCCACAGCCCTGTGGGCAGAGACACCATGCCAGGTTATCGGGGCCACTTTGCTTCTGTCCTAAATCTGTGCCACTCACTCACAAAAGGACAACTCATCCAGCACATCCCTGGTGCCAAAGCCCCACAGTGTGACTTGGAGCCTGGTTTCCAGCAGACATGGGGTTAAAGACCTTCTGGCTGCCTCTTCTAGTTGCAGATTTTCTTGGAGAAGGGGCATCAATTCAGGAGTTTGGAGAGAGATAAGCAGTTTGCATATCACAGGATCCCAGAATATACTGAGTTGAGGAGGGACCCCCAAGGACCATCCAGTCCAACCCTCAGCCCTGCACAGAAACATCCCCAAGAGTCACCCCCTGTGCCCCAGAGCATCATCCAAACCCTCCTGCAGCTCTGGCAGCCTTGGGGCCGTGCCCACTGCCCTGGGGAGCCTGGTCAGTGCCCACCACCCTCTGGGGGAAGAACCTTTTGCTGAGACCCAACCTGCCTCTGCCCTGGCACAGCTCCAGCCATTCCCTGGGTGCTGTCCCTGGTCCCCACAGAGCAGAGCTCGGTACCTGCCCCTCCTCTGCCCCTCTGAGGAAGCTGGAACTGCACTGAGGTCTCCCCTCAGTCTCCTCCAGCTGAACACCCCAAGTGCCCTCAGTGCCCTCACACGCTGCCCCTCCAGGCCCTGAACCATCTCTTTGCCCTCCTTTGGACACTCTCCAGTGGCTTCAGCCCTTCCTTCCATTGTGTGCCCCCAAAGTGCCCCCCACTGCAGGTGAGGCTGCCCCAGAGCAGAGCAGGGGGGCACAATCCCCTCCCTGGCCCAGCCATGCTGGGCCTGATGCCCCTCAGGGCAGGGTTGGCCCTCCTGGCCCCCGGGCACTGCTGACTTGTGGCCAACTGGCCATGAAGCAGGAATGTTCACATCCAGAGTGTTCCCTGGATCCCACGGTCACCTTTATGACACTTTTAGCATCTTCCCTGACCAGGGGCTTTGGCAAGGACAGGACATGAGGCTCTCAGGCTTCTCTCAGGACAGTTCGCTGTTGTCTTTACAGAGTCCTCTCTCCATGACCCTCTGTGATGTTCTGCTCCCAGTATCTCCAGTGGAAGGTGTCCCTGCCTGTGGCAGGAGGTTGGAATGAGATGATGGTTACTAAAGTCCCTTCCAACCCAACCCAATCCATTGCAAGGTTCTGTGGTTCTATGAAGCCTCATAGAAACATTCACACAGGAAGGATGGAGCAGCCTTACAGTGTTCAGGTTTCTCTCATGGTTTTTGATACAATCCATAAATTACAAGCCTCATGTAAAAAAAAAAAATAAAAAATGAGAAAGTCTGCCCTTTGCTATGCCAAGGTAACTGTGCTGCCTCCCTGGCACAAAATTATCTCCAAGTGACAAACAGCAGCACAGGCAGCAGGCAGCTCATGCACATTTATCCCATGCCTGATTAAGGCTATTTAAACCCTAACACTATTAAACAAGAGTAATTTCTCTTTCTGTCTCCTTTCTGGGAAAAAAAAAAAGACAAGAAAATGAGATGTCTTAATAGAGGAACTGGGGGTGTGGATGTGCCAGCAGAGGAATTTGTTCAGCCACATTAGGAAGAGGCAGGATTTTCTCTTCCTGTTTTTCTGGGTCAGTGTGCAGCTGATATATTGCTCTTTGTACTGTAAATTGGGTGTCCCAAACTATGCAGAAAGGGCAGCTCAGAGGAGCCAGTGCTGGTGGAGTCCTGTTGTCTGTCCAGCCTCCCCCTGCACTGCAACAGGCTCTGCATTCCATGTGCAGCTGAGCTGGGGACACTCTACCCCAATTCTGTGCTGCCTCACCCTGATGAGTTCACTGCAATTCATGGGCACAAAATATCCCAGTCACACTCTTGTCTCATCAGCCTCAGTCCTGCCTGGAGCCGAGAAACTGGAAAGCTGCCTCTTTTGGGTGGTGGAGAAACAGAGCCAGGAGAACTGAGGGAAGGGAATCTCTGATCACAGATCCAGCCTTTCCCTTGGAATCACAGACTGATTTGGGTTGGAAAGGACCTTAAAGCTCATCCAGTCCCATCCCCTGCCATGGGCAGGGACACCTTCCACCATCCCAGGTTGTTCCAAGCCCTGTCCAACCTGGCCTTGGACACTTCAGAGATGGGGCAGCCACAGCTTCTCTGGACAACTTGTGCCAGGGCCTGCCCACCTTCATAGGGAACAGCTTCTCCTTAATATCTCATCTAAACCTTTTCAATTTGAAGCCATTCCCTTTGTCCTGTCCCTCCATCCCTTGTCCCCAGTCCCTCTCCAGCTCTCCTGGAGCCCCTTTAGGCACTGGAAGGGGCTCTCAGGTGTCCCTGGAGCCTTCTCTTCCCCAGGTGAGCCCCCCCAGCTCTCCCAGAGCATCTCTGGGGCCTCCTCAGGACTCCTCCAGCAGCTCCACATCCTTGTGCTGTTGTTGCCCAGGGCTGGAACAGCTCTGCAGGTGGGGTCTGACCTGGGGGGGCAGAGGGGCAGAATCCCCCCCTGTCCTGCTGTGGGATGAGCCCAGGACATGGGGGGGTTTCTGGGTCCCAGCACACATGGCTGGGGCATGTCCAGCTTTTCATCCTCCTACATGCCAGGTCCTTCTCCCCAGGGCTGCTCTCCATCCCTTCATCCCCCAGCCCATGTGGATGCCACAGACTGCCCTGGCCCAGGTGCTGCTGTTTGTAATGAAGAGTAAGATGCTCTGTGCTGAAGGTGGATTGGATATTAGCAGAATGCTTCTCCAGACCTCAAAGTCAGCCCATGGGAAGGTTTTTCTTTATTTTTTGTTGTTTTCAAAGAAACTGGTAAAAAAATGGATAAACATTAAACCTGTCAGGATGTGTTCTACAGCATTTATGGAAGAAATTTTGACCCTGTTATTGAAAAGTTGCAGATTTTCACAGCCTTTTGGTCAGTTGATCTCTATATACAGTTCTTTTCTTTTTGTTTTCTCTGAACAGGATCACTTGAGTCTGCACTAACTCCAGCCATCCTTTCTGAGATCACCAAGAAAGACATTGAGGAGCTGAAGTGAGTCCAGGGAAGGGAATGGAGCTGGGAAGGGGCTGGAGTGGCTGAGGGAGCTGGGGGAGCTCAGCCTGGAGCAAAGGAGGCTCAGGGGGGACCTTCTGGCTCTGCAATCCCTGCCAGGAGGGGGGAGCCGGGGGGGGGTCGGGCTCTGCTCCAGGGCACAGGGACAGGAGGGGAGGGCATGGCCTCAGGCTTGGCCAGGGCAGGGCAGAGGAGACATCAAGAGGACTTTGTTCCTGGAAAGGGTGGTCAGGCATTGGAAGAGGCTGCCATCCCTGGAGGTGTCCAAGGAATGGACATGGCACTCGGTGCTCTGGGCTGGGTGACAAGGTGGGCATCGGGCACAGGGTGGACTCAATCATCTTGGAGGTCTTTTCCAGCTTTAATAGGTCTGTGACTCTATTCTATGATCCTGAATTGTACTGTCTGTGCAGGTCATTGCCACCAACACCAGGGTGGGTGGGCAGAGGAGCAGGTTGCAGCCTGTGTGCTCTGAGTGTGGCTGAAGTGGCTTACAAAGAGTGAAGATGTTTTGTGTCCAAGCCAAAGTCACTTCCCTGGTGGAGCAGCTGGCACAGCTACTGGCAGGTCTTCACAGTGCCACAGGCTCTTGAGAAACAGCAAAAGGCTTTGAGGCAGCACTACAGACAGTTCTCAAGTGCCTCTGGGATGGGCAGCTCATCCCCAAAGAGACAGTGCAAGCCCCAGCACAGCCCAGGTCCTGCTGAACCATCTCAGTGTGCCCAAGAGCAGCTGTTGGGAGCCACAGCACAGAAACACGTGTTCTGTGAGCACAATCCCTGCTTGGCTCCTGACCCTCATCTCAGAACAGAGAGGTCCACCCTGGCCAGGCTGGAACACAAGGTAGACAACGACACCTGAAGGTCACAGGCTCCACTGCCTTGAGATCTTGGCAAAGCTTTCACTGAGTCATCCCAGGGTGTTTCCAAGTCTCTCCCACTGTTCTGCTCCTGCCAGCAGCTGACAGGCACGTCTGGTTAAACCTAACAGAAGTATGTTTAATAATTAGCAGGGCTCAGGAAGACCTTGCTTGCAGCCCTGTTGTGTGTGGAGGTGTTAATAAGAGCACACGAGGAATGAGAAAGGCTTGGCACTCACAGCAGCTGGAGGAGGCTCCCTCCCCCCTCGCTCTGAGCAGCATCTCCCAGTGCTCCAGGCTGATGTCATCAGTGCCTGGAGGCTCCTCTTGGTCTCTGCTACACCATCTGCCTTTCCATTCCTGGGATTAGGGGCCCTGAGAACAGCAAAACGGGCTCCAGTGTGTGGGGGGACAGTTCCCCTCAGCTCCAGCCCAGCCAAGGATCCTCGTGTCGTCCCCGCTGCTGGCTCAGCCTCTCCTGCTCAGTGCAGGCAGGTGCAGGCAGGTACAGGCAGGCTCCCACCTCATCCTGACATGGATTGCCCACCGTCCTGCTCTTGCTGGAACTTCCCCAGCAGGCACATCCCCTCTGTTGTGTGGAGGACAATTCCTCCCCCTCCCAAGGGTGCTGCTGGCCATGGGAACTCTGCCTTCTGCTCTCCCCTCCTCAGTCCCATCACTCAGCTTTGGGGAATGTCCCTCACAGGGTGTTTGCAGGACCTGCCTGGCTCTGGGATGCAGCTCTCAGGGCTGTTATCTGCTCCATCACTCCATTTTCTCACTTGTTTTCATCTCAGCTTCATCTATTCTCCATTTCAGCCCATCCATAACCTTCCCTGTTTCTAGACCGTTCCAGACTGGCTCCTTCTGTTTATGTGCATTCCCTGCCAACCTTCGGTCTCCTTCACACTTCCCTTTGCTTTGCTTTTATGGCCTTTTATGATGTTTATGTTACATCAAGGCTCTTTCCCTTTTTATTCCCTTCCTGCCCCTGGATAATTATTCTTCCATCCATGGCTTTTATTGCCTGCCTTTATCATGAATGTTTCTGTGGGTGACAGGAGTGTCTGGAGCCACAACCTCTGTCTGCAAGCTGCTGGCAGCTCAGACATGGGGCAGGACAGAACATGTTTGCTGATGGTCTCTGCCCATACCCTGATGGTCCTTCCCTGTGCAGACCCTGAAACCTCTCATTTAAATTCCTACTATGTCCTTCCAGACTTGGCCTCCTCTGGAAGGCAGTGACCACCTTCAGGTGCCTCCTTGTCTGTCACATCATAGTCTGGGAGAGGTGACAACATCCTCTGAATCATAGAGTTATTGAGGTTGGAAAAGACCTCTAAAATTATCAAGTCAAACCAGCCTTGCCATTCCTGCAGTTCCAGGGGAAAGGACAGTGCCAGTGCATCCAGCTGAGGCACAAGGTCCATCTCTGCTCCATGTGTGTGGTGGCAATGCTGGGTCCTCCTGGCCCCTCTGAGGGGCTCAGACAGCACTGACCCACACCCAGAGGGCTCTGATCCCACCCATGGGTGATTTCCATGTCTGCCCCTGCCCACCCACCCTGAAGATGGGGCAGTGGCTGCTCCATGGGCCTGCAGAGGTGGGAGCAGAGGGCAGGGCTGCTCTCCAATACTGAGTCCCAACTACCCCACAGCTCCCTCATCCAGATCAGGAATGAGGAGATACCCACCCCCCCCCCCACCGCCCCCGCCCCCACCAACCANNAATTAACTGATGTGCTTCTCACCTCAAAGTCTTGCAGATTCCCAGGAGAATTCAGCCTGAGGACACAGCCTGTAGAGCTGATGCAGCTCTGGGTTTGTCTCTCCAGGAAGGGTGGCCAAGCAATGAGCTTGTCCTCCTAAAGATGAGCTGGAAAAGGCACAGGACATGACTCTGTGCTCAGAGACAGTGAGCCCATGGGGTCACATCAGAGCAGCTCCATCCCCAGTCACAGCAGCCCTGGAGGTGGGAGAAGAACATCATTTTGGCAGCACAAGGAGCCACAATAACCTGGGAAGGGAAGTCCAGGTGTGCCACTGTGAAAAGTTCTCAACACAAAGAGTAAGTAGTCCCTGAAGCAGGACATGAGAAATCATCTCTGCACAGAGACCAGGGCAGGGAAGAGAAACTGCTGGGGCAGAAGTGAAGTGTCTCAGGTGGAGAGCACAGAAGTGGTGGCAGAGATGCTGCAGAGGTCAGGCCATGTCACCTCCTGCCAGCATGTCACTGCACAGAGAGCAACCAACATCCTTCTCAGAGGAAACAAGAGAATCTCCTCAGTTGTGAAAGATCCACAAAGTCACCCAGTCCAACTCCTGGTCCTGCACAGACACCCCAACAATCCCACCCTGTCCCCCAGAGCATCATCCAAACCCTCCTGCAGCTCTGGCAGCCTTGGGGCCGTGCCCACTGCCCTGGGGAGCCTGGTCAGTGCCCACCACCCTCTGGGGGAAGGACCTTTTTGAATATCCAGTCTGACAGTCCCCTGATGGGAACTATCTGCTTTACTAATTCCAGGCCTTTCCACAAAAGCCTGAACACCACCCTTTGACTCACAGAATATTGCACTCAGATCTCCACCAGCTTCTCATTTCAGTCTCTGCTTTTTTCCCCCTTTTCTCTGTTGGAATGATGAACTCCTGTCTCAGTGCATCTAAAAAGCATCTTCATTCCCACCCCATCCTTGCTGTTCAGGTTTATTTTTCCCTCTTATCAGGAAAATCCCATTTTTCCCAGTGGTGCCGAATCCTGTGTGCTGAGCTCAGCTCAGTGCAGAGCTCCAGGGGCCTGGGGAGCTGTGCCAGCCCCAGGCTGATGGGGAGGGCTCAGTGTTCCAGCTGATTTAGGGACAAAGGACTGTACAGGGATCTTCCCCTGCCATCCTGAGCTGTGATGTGCCCTTTCTCCCTGGATGTTTGGTGAGCACATTCCCTTGGGAAGCACAGCAAGGCCGCACATCTCCAAGCAGGGGGTGAGATCACTGACACATAAACAATCAGGACACTCAGGGGAAGTGCAGAGGGATTTGGAGGAGGAGTGGAACTGAGTGGGGAGGCACAGGGCAAAGGTTTGGGTTTATTGCCAGATCAGCTGGTGAGCACAGGGATGGGAAGTACTGAAGAAAGGAGGAGAAGTGCTCGGCAAATCCTCCAGAGGAAAACAATGGCGGGCAGCTCTTCCTTTGAATGTGTTTCCTTGGCTCTCTGTGCCCATGGGGCATCTGCTCCTCAGCCCCTTGGCACAGCTGGTGGTTCCTGCTGCTCCATGGCCAAAGAGCTGCATGGCTGGACCTGGACCAGGGGTCAGGCTGAGGCACAGGACTTCTGTTTGGACAGAGGGAAATACCTGACAGTGTTGTCTGAGCCTCCCCAGCACTGTGGGGGCTCCACAATGGTGGTCCCAGTCCCAGAGAGAACCTAAAAGATGTTAATCTCTCATTTCCCCCTGATGGTGGGATACAGAGGGCCAGACACAGCTCGCCCCGCGTCCCTCCCCCTTCCAGAGGGAACAGCCAACCTCTGGTTTTTCTTTCTGTGTCTTGTTAAAGCTCTTTGCCTTGCAGCTGCTGGAGTCATTTAATTAAATTGTAATGCTGTGGAGCTGGCTCCTCTCCAAGGGCAGAGCAGCAGCTTGGCACCTCCAGGGCAGGCAGGCTCCCGGGGAGCAGTCACAGCACCAGTAACACTCTGCACTTGACTCATAAGTCTCCTGCTGACAGGTTTAAAAGCAGCCCCTGTGTGTGTGAGCAGGGAGAGCAGCCCCGGGGCAGCCCCTGCACGGGCCTGGCAGCTGCGGGCACGGGGCAGAGCCAGCCCTGCCCAAGGGGGTGCTGAGCTCTCCGGGGATGTGCTGAGCTCCCTCACGGCTCTGGCTCCAGCCAGGAACCACCAAACCCCGTGTCAGCTTCAGGGCAACTTCCCCAGAGTGGAGCCTGTGCCCAGGACTGTGCTGGGCAGCCTGGGGGACCCCAACAGCATCTGCTCTTACAAGAGGGACTGAAGAAATGGGGGGGGATTTGATGGACTCAGCAGGGCTTGGTCACAGCCAGAACTGAGCAAGAAATCCTGGGGCCAAAAGAAGTCCCTCTGCCCTGCCAGATGAATTCTTTCTTGCCTTTGGGTCCTTTCTTCCCTCTTCTCCCCTCTCAGCATCTCCAGCCACCAGCCACATTTCTCCTGAGACAGGGAGGAACCACTGCCCTTGTCCTGTCTCCTGCTGGGACAGTCCCCTTGGCCCTTCCAGGGTCCCCCCCCCTCTCCTGGCCGAAATATCCACCATGCAACCTCCTCTCAACTCCCCCCACCCCAGGGCTTCCCCCAGGACCTTTCACAAAGTCACCCAATTGTTCAGGTTGGAAAAGGTTTTCAAGATCATTGTGTCCAATCTTTGCCCAAATACGTCCATGCCCACTCAACCACACCATGAAGTGCCACATCTACTTGATTTTTGAATCCCTGCAGGGATGGGGACTCCACCCCTTCCCTGGGCAGCCCCTTCCAATTATTAACAGTGGATAAATTTTCCCCTGATGTCCTCCCTGCCCCTGCCCTGGCCCAGCCTGAGGCCGTGCCCTCTCCTCCTGTCCCTGTGCCCTGGAGCAGAGCCCGACCCCCTGTCCCGGCTCCCCCCTCCTGGCAGGGATTGCAGAGCCAGAAGGTCCCCCTTGAGCCTCCTTTGCTCCAGGCTGAGCCCCCCGCCCAGCTCCCTCAGCTGCTCCTGCTGCTCCAGCCCCTTCCCAGCTCCGTTCTCTTCCCTGACACCCTCCAGCCCCTCAATGTCTTTCTGCCAAGCTCCTGCATTCTGGGTGGGCACTGCCCTGCACTGTGGAGCAGCAGCACCACCCTGCACACCCCGGGGTGCAGCAGTCCCTCCTCTGCCCCACAGGTGCCCAGAGCCCCATCGTGCCCTCAGCTGTGCCCTGTGCCCAGTCTCCCCAGCATCCCCCACCCATTTGATGTTCCTCATCCCTCCTTCAGCTGCTTCCGCTATTTCTGCTTCTCCCAGAGGCAGCCTGTGAACAGAGCCCAAGGAAAGTCTCAGATCTTTTGAAATGAAAGGATTTTCCTCTGGAAGAGATGGCATTGAGGCCCAGCTGTGCCAGCTGGGAGCTGCCCCTGGCTGCCAGCTCAGCCTGAAGGGCCCTGCAGCAGGAATGAATGCTGCCCTTGGGAGCAGCCTGTGCCCTGTCACTGGGCACAGCAGCAGCACCACGGGGGCAGCAGGGGTGGCAGAACACCCCAGTGAAACCTTCCTCTGCTCTCCTCTTTGTGAGAGCTGCTGGCCACACACTCCTTGGGAAGCACAACCATCAAAGCCCACCTTCCTTAGGAGAGCTGAGCTCCTGGAGAAGATCCCAACAATTCCCAGACACAGACAAAGCCCATGAGGGGCAAACTTCCATCAAAAGATGAAATGGGAGAGTGTTCTGGTGGGAAACATATTGCCATGGTCACACTCAGGAGTGAACTGCAAGGATGCCTTGGGCACAGGAGTGAACTGCAGGGACACCCTGGGCACAGGAATGAACTGCAGGGATGGTCTGGGCACAGGAATGAACTGTAGGGATGGTCTGGGCACAGGAATGAACTGCAGGGGTGCCCTGGGCACAGGAGTGAACTGCAGGGATGGTCTGGGCACAGGAATGAACTGCAGGGATGCCCTGGGCACAAGAGTGAACTGCAGGGATGCCCTGGGCACAGGAATGAACTTCAGGGATGGTCTGGGCACAGGAGTGAACTGCAAGGATGGCCTGGGCACAGGAGTGAACTGCAGGGACGCCCTGGGCACAGGAATGAACTGCAGGGATGGTCTGGGCACAAGAGTGAACTGCAGGGATGCCCTGGGCACAGGAGTGAACTGCAGGGATGGTCTGGGCACAGGAATGAACTGCAGGGACGCCCTGGGCACAGGAGTGAACTGCAGGGATGGTCTGGGCACAGGAGTGAACTGCAGGGACGCCCTGGGCGCAGGAGTGAACTGCAGGGATGGTCTGGGCACAGGAATGAACTGCAGGGATGCCCTGGGCGCAGGAGTGAACTGCAGGGATGGTCTGGGCACAGGAATGAACTGCAGGGATGCCCTGGGCACAGGAGTGAACTGCAGGGATGCCCTGGGCGCAGGAGTGAACTGCAGGGATGCCCTGGGCACAGGAATGAACTGCAGGGATGCCCTGGGCACAGGAGTGAACTGCAGGGATGCCCTGGGCACAGCTGCCCGCCCCAGGCACTGAGCTCTGCTGCTCCCCCGAGTGCCTGTGCTCCAGGCAGGAGACAGAAACCAGGAACGCTCTGTCTGCAGCGTCAGGAACAGAGACAGGCAGAAATGTCAGGACATTTCCACAGCTCTGGGAATCATCAGCCTCCTAAATCACGCCTCAGTCCCTGCCAAAAGGGTGGCACATCCACAGGGCTACACAGCCTGGGAGCTCTTGCTGCCAAGGCCTCACAGAGACCTCCCAAAGGGTAAGCAGAGCTCCCAGGGGAGCCTGGATAAAATCCTGATCCCAGCAAGGCAGCACGAGGGGGTCAGGGGGGCTGGAGGAGCACTGGCCTCTGATGTTAAAGGATGTCCATGTGCACCCAGGGGAGGGTGGGGCACCTGCACGAGGGGGTGAAGGGGGGGCTGTGGTGGGAAGGGCAGTTTGAGGCTGCTGGTTCTTGCCCAGCTGTACAGGAATCCTTCCCACAAAGCACCTCGTGCCCAAGGACATCATTCCCAGGCCACAAAGTCCTGCACGGCAGGAGGACCCTCAGATTAGCTCAGGTGGTTCAAACTTGGTTGTAACAATGCCAAGGTCATGGGTTTAATCCCCTGTGTGGGCCATTGACTTGAGTTGGACTCGATGATCCTTGTGGGTCCTTCCAATTCAGAATAGTCTGGGATTCTGTGATATTGCAACAGGTTCTTTTGAAGTGCTCCAAGGGAATGGTTGGAAAAACCCTTTCAGCACTTTGCTCCTGGGCACTATCGCTGCTGTATCGCTGTTTCAAGGCCCTTTTAACCCTCTGAGGAGGAGGAAGAGCAGGAGCACACCCTGTGCTGAGTGGAGGGCAGGTCTCCTGCCCCATGGAGAGGTCCCTCCCAGCCCTCCAGCACCTTTTCCCTCATCTCAGCCCTCCTGGGGACATCCATGACAGAGAAACCCAACAGAAAGTGAAGCAGAGGGTGCTCCCCTTGAGAGCTGTGGGTCTGGGATGGACCACAGCCAGCAGCTTCTTTGTAAATCTGGTGCTGAGACTGGTTTTGCTCAGGACAGGAAAATCCTGGGATGGGTGCAGGGGACCCATCAGAGCCTACACCCCATTCCAGGGCACAGAGGTACCTCAACTTGGCAAAAATCTCACCCTTTTTGATGTCATCAGAAAATCTGTGCAAGTTTCTGCACATCTTTCCTGCTTTCCTGCTGGTGGACAGTGACCAGGACCTGGGTGAAGCCACTACCAGCCCTTTGGCAACCTGCTGAGAAACATATTCTATTTAAATATCCCAGTGAGAATTTCTCTCTTCTTTAAAATTCAACTCTTACAATTCTTACAATGCAGAAGAGCAGATAGTGGTGTTCCCCAGGGGTCTCTGTTGGGTCCAGTCCTGTTTAACATCTTTATTGATGATTTAGATGAGGGGATTGAGTCCATCATCAGCAAGTTTGCTGATGACACCAAGTTGGGAGGGAGTGTCGACCTGCTGGAAGGCAGGAGGGCTCTGCAGAGGGATCTGGA